>VXBL01006172.1:202180-467888 GCA_013400195.1 Aramus guarauna | reverse complement strand
TTTTTTTTTTTTTTTGTGCTGTAAGGAGTCAGTTCTTGCCCTCCCAGCCCTCTCTTTAGCTATTCCTGGGACAAGAGAGGGAACAGCTGCCATTTGGGACACATTTTGCTCCTGAACAAGGATGTGCAGGAAAACCAGAAACTGGGTTAACTAATGCCCTGTGTCTTGTGGTTGAGTGATAGTGATGCCGAATGTGGAGACAGTATTTCAGCAGACCACACGATTGGTGCCAGTCTGATGTTTGAGAGGACATGCTGATGCTCAGTAATAGTCTCAGATAATATTCACTGCTGTAAAAGGCCTGTTGGATCATTTAAATGCTGATATATTCAGGGGTGCACCCCAGCTTTAGTCCAAGTGGGTTTTAGGCATGTTTCTGTGAAATTGCATTAAAAGAACAACACCAGGTAAAGTCGTTCTGAATTACAAGTAGGATAACTTTCGCCTAAACTGTGGAGCATGAAATTAGCAACTGTAACTGATCAAGTGTTTGGGGTGTTTTACTTTATGGGCTGTCTGGAAAGGGGAACAGGATGGGAATGTTAAGCCCACTGTCATGGAGATGGTTGAAGTCCTTGTCCTCAATACAAATGTTAAGCCCTGTTGTGCGATACATTCACTCATCTTGGCACAGAGTCTGTGCTCTAGTGTTAGGAGGAGGAAAAAAGAAAGCCATCGATGAACTATAGTCATTACAACATGAAAACTCAAAATTACCATGTGGAGTTAAGCATGTGTTTGATGACTGAACATGTAGGTACTCCTGATCCACCAGGTTCTCATCTCTCCCCTCCCAGAAAGAAGGTGGATTTCACAGCAGGCACAGGCCAGCCTCTGGCTGGGAAAAGGTTGGCTCAAATTTTACGTTAACTGCCTCTTTCCTGCCCCGCTTGCCGGCTTACGCTGCTGGTTTTACAATGCGCTCAGTAAAATTCAGCCTTTGAAAAGCTGAAAAACTTTGTTTTGGTTTAGCTGAGCTAAAAATGGGGAGGTGTTCTGAGATGACCTATTTCTGGCTGGAGCGCAGGACCATTTCAGCCATGTGTTTGTCATCAGAGCCTGACCTCATTTTAACCTGGCAGAGCTGCTTAATAGTGAAACTACGCTGTGGAGAGCAGCTAACGGGTAAATAAATGAAGACAAACCTAGCTATCATAAACCAAATCTACACAAATACCTTCCGGAACAGGTTTCATACAAGAAATGGTATTTCTCAGACTTTTCAGAAATACTTTTTGCCCGTGAGGACAGTCAGATGGGGAACAAGTTGCCCAGAGAGACTGTGCCATGTCCATCCTTGGAGGTTTTTGGGACCTGATGGAACAAAGCCCTAAGTAACCTGGTCTCACCTCACAGCTAAGCCTGGCTTGAGGAGAAGATTGTACTATAGACTTCCTGATGTCCCTTCCAACCAGAATTTTCCTGTAATCCAGTGAAGTGCTTCAAAGTAAATTAAAACAATGTAAGAATGGCTGCTTAGGAAGAGATGCGTGTAATGTTCATGCACTGCAAAATTTGTCTGTAACTCATATAACAGCTCAAAACTGTAACATCAGTAAAACTGTGTATCGATTGCATTCTACATCAGCTTAGCAAAGCAAGTTAGGGACTAGGGACTTTTGATCCTTCCATTTCAGTTGCAAAGTTTCCAGGTTTTTTGCTATGATATACAGAGGAACACTTGCAGAAGTGATCTCCAGTTATATTAACAGCAAGTCTCTTTGTATCTTCCCTATGGAAATCAGTGCATTGGTCCAAGGAGCAGCATGGTATCAGTGGAGAAGAGCTGAGGACTGACTTTTAACAGGGGGAATAGTTTATGCATCCACAACTTTCCTGATTTGTCCTCTTCAGTTGGCAGGACATAGTGATTTGGTCTGTGATGACTTCAGAAAGTCAGGCAAGGGAAGTTGCCATGAAATGGATTTTAACAGTGGCTGGAATTAACCCTTCAGTGAGGATTCTCAGGAAAGCATTCGGAGTGGAGGTGGGTTGTTGACTTTTGTCTTTAAGCAGAGAAAGAGGAAAAAACATGCCCTTGTCACCCGCTAACCCCATTTATCAAGCAGCCAGTTGTAACAGATTCTGGAGCTAGCAGACTACCCTTAGGAAGATTTCCTAAATTGTTCTTGTTCGTTCCTTGCTTCAATTCTATTTCAATATTTTCAATTCCACATTTATGAGCCTTTTTTTTTTTCATCCTAAAGGTTGGTCCATTATGCAACCCCTGTTTTCAGGGACATGTTGGGTCAAACTTCCCTTGTTAAATTTTGATCTATCCTTTCCAAGTGATCCCTCTCATGCCTTTAAATCATTTTTATTCTTCCAGAAATGATCCCAAAGCTGAAAGCCTGTACACAAAGCAGTTCCCTTAATATAAGCAAATTATAAAAGTGGACAACGCAGCTTAGAAATCCACAACGTATACATGTTGTTGGTGATGGAAACAGACTGACACTTCTCTTTACACAAAATCAAAGTTGCATAGATGCATGAACTGCTTGTGTTTCATATTTGGGGAATAAATTTAGTGAAATGATAACATTAGTGAGATGATCGTGATGGAAGTAGTACGTGATTATGTTCTTTTCCATTAGCAATGTTGTTCAGGAGCAAACTGGCCTTTTGAAAAGCAATTAGTAAACCTAAATGTCCTTTGAGAGATAAAAGAAGAACCACTGTGACTTGCTTTGAGATAGCAGCAAAAGTTCACTGCAAGTCTGCTAGCAGTTTGTATCGTAGTGAAGGGTCACAGGGAGATAATCTTTCATAACACAGATCTCAAAATGAGACCAGCGTTACGTACCATGTCCTGCATATGCTGCTGGATGCTTTGCATGAATGAGATGTTAACGAAGTTGTTGTCATCCATTTTGGCCTGACGTGGAAATGAAGCCTCACCGCTTTCTGTAATGTCTCACAAAGCATTATCCTCCTTTCTACATGCAGATCAGCACAGATTTCTGTTTCTTTGTAATGATCCTTTTGGGAAGCTGTGTGAGTCCTTAAGAGGCTCTCATTTCATACACGTTTCGTTTAAGTGTGTATCAGCAGAATGTTTCTCAGGGGAAGTGCTAACAAATTTGCAGTCTGAGGAACAGACAGTCCCAGGACCGTTGCAGATCTCTGCTTTCAGCTTTCTCTTCTACCAGTGTAAGGTGTAGGACACGATGTAAGTGAAACTGCACAAGTAACTGAGGACAACCACTTGCCTATCAACAGAATTGGATGGTGAACATCCAGAGATCTTTCCATCATACAATATTTTAAAATAATATTCCAACCTCACTGCAATCAAAACATTTGCATATGTCTGTATTTATATAGCTATACATATATATGAATACATACACAAGTGCATATGTATATGCATATATATAAATGCTCATCTGAAGATCCATAAAGTAAGAGAGGAAGTTTACATTGTCAGTTAGATTTTTTTATGATAGTTTCAGCGACTGTTGTGCCGTGCTGTACAGTAGAAGAGACAGGTTTGCTTTTTATTTCCTAGAGCAGGCTTTTAACCTAATATGCAGCAAAACCTCCATCCCTTTTTTTTCCTGAGCTGCTTCTGTGTAGAACTCTGTTCAGGGGAGTTTGGCTTCTTCATCCAAAGAACCTGGTGATGAGCACAGTCAGAAAACTTTAATGGGCAAGAAAAAGTGCCGGTGTTACCGGTATATGATTGTTATGTGCCTTGCCTTAGGATCAGAGCTGTGTTTGGGCAGAAGATGATGTCTGGCGGGAATTCTGGTACACGGGGTATATTTGTACTGGATGTGAGATGGGAACACAGTTCACACTCCTCCCCACCACTCAGGAGGACGTCTTGGGCAACCTGTACCACCCCATGGGGACCTTCCCTAGCCCATGTGCAATGTTCCAGCTCGTTTGTGGCACTTGAGGAGCGGTGATAATTTGAGGAGCTTCACTGGGAGCATGGGCATTTCTAGCTCTAGGAGAATGAAGGTTAACAAGGGAAGGGAGCGGGAGACATCTTTTCTCCACATCACTCCCATCTTCTGTGCCTCGGCTTGGGTATAGTACTAATGGGTATTTCTTAAGCCATTAAAGAGAACAGTGAGCTTTACCAGGGAGCCCAGGCAGTAGCATGGTTGGAGTGGGAAGGGATCAATGCTGTGGATGTATTAATCTGAAAACATGCTCTGTTATTTCCTTTACAAAAGTCTACTAGCTGTTGTGGTAGGAGGCAATTTCCATTTGGATAGAATACAAAATGAGTCATGTATTTGGAGGTTAAAAAAAAAGCATAGCAATATTGTATAATGTGGAGCTAAAATTAGATATGTTGGCAGAGTATTGAAATATACAAAATATTTTGCTTAAATTAAAGCCACAAAATGATATTATGTTAATATTGACAGACTAAATTGGAATTTTGTGCCTACTTTCTATTTTCTCTTGATTCATTGTCTTGTACACCAAGGATTCAGTCAGTTTGTTTGTGCCACTCCTTTTCTTCCCTGGCTTTGTTTCTGCACCCTTAAAACAACTGTGTGTGCAGATGAGGAGGACCTTCTCTTATATTGGGAGGGACTTTGCTCCCCCAGTCCCTGTCTTGCTGTCTGTCAACTCGAGAGGNTTTCCCAGGAGGCCCTATTGGCTCACTCCTTGAGCAGTTTGCTTTCCTAAAATTCAGGGTCCTGACTGTACTCTTTGCCTGACCCATATCCCTCAGGACTCTGAGCTCCAGCAGTGCATGATCACTGCAGCTCAGGCTGCCTCCAGTCCTGACATCACCACTTAGCAGCTCACTTGCTTTGGTCACCATCACGTCCCCAGTACCGCATCCCCCCTCTGGTAGGTCTGTCTATTACCTGGCTTAAGAAGTTATCTTCAATGCATTCCAGGAGTCTCCTGGATTGCCTACAGCTCACCATGCTACTTTTCCAGCAGATGTCAGTCCCTCAGCAGGACGACAGCCTGCGAGCGCGATGTCTCCTGTAGCTGGAGTAAGAAGGTTTCATCAATAGGCTCCCCCTGATCAGGTGGCCTGCAGTAGACACCAACCACCAGGTTCCCTTTGTTGCCTCAGTGTCTAATTCTTCCCCATAAGCTCTCAACCTGCTCATGACTATTCTTCAGAGACAACTCTTCCCACTCTTTCCAGTTCTTGATCTAGAGAGCAATGCCTTTCCTCCTCCTTCCTCGACTTTCCCTTCTGAACAGCCTGTAGCCATCAATAGCTGCTCACCAGTCATGGGATTTGTCCCACCGACAAATGTAATGGCAATTAGGTCATATATTTCTAGCAGAACAGTGACCTTTAGCTCCTTCTGTTTGTTGCCCATGCTGCATACATTGGTGTAGAGGCACTTCAGCTGGGCTGTTGGCTGTGTCACCTTCTTAGAGGAACACCTCTTAATTCCTTGGAGGTATTTCCCCGGTGTTTCCTTGTTGGCTCCTATTACCTCAGGAGCCCCTGGCTTATCTCCGTAAGACTTCAGGTGTGTTCCAGTGTACCCAGCACACCTCAGAGGAAGAGGCTGAGGGCCCTCACTAGCACCTCATCCCTCTGACCTTGGCGTATCATCCCACAGCTCGTCATGGGCAAGCTTGATATTATCCCCCTCCCCCTTCAAGTCTAGTTTAAAGCTCTGTCAGTGACCCTGGTAGCTTGTGAGCAAAGACCCTCTGCCCCCTTTGAGAAAGGTGAATCCCATCTGACACCAGCAAACCTGGAGCCATGTGGGCCAACCCATTATCGGAAAAGCCAAAATTGTAGTGGTGACACCAGCCATGGAACCATGTATTAATAGACTGGGTCTGTCTATTTTTTCCCATGTCACTGCCCGCAGCTGGAAGGAGAGAGGAAAAAATAACCTGTGTTTCAGATGCCCTCACCAACCGTCCCAAGGCCCTGAAGTCTCTTTTGATTGCCCTTGGACTACCCGTTGCGGCTTCATCACCACCCACATGCAATAGCCTGTACAAATGAGACGGGGTTTTTTTATGCACTACAGGAAATATATGTACAAAAGTGTGAGTAGTTCATCACTGGAACAGGCACCCAGTGAGCTTCTGCAGGCTCTGTCCTTGGAGGCTTCCAAACCTGATCTACCTTTGAGGTTAGCCCTGCTCTGAGAGGAGAGTTGGAGCAGATGTCCTCCACAGGTGTCTCCACCAACCTGAATTTCTCTGCTCCTATCTAATACAGGATCTTCTGGAGCTGGTTTAAGCAAGTGGAAACCAGGGCAGCTGTCTACAACCGTGGTCTGGGGGGACTTTGTGTCCTGATAGGTGAAATTAAATAGAACAGTAGTCATTGAGTGTGCAGAGGTGGGAAGGGATTAGCCCAGGGACAGCCTCTACCAGGACCTCCCATGAGCCGCTTTGACACCTCTTGTTTTCCATGCCTACAGCACTACTTGTCATGTCTCTTCAAAATGTTCTTCCTACTCCAGGGACAAACTCTGTTGCCGTTAACTCCAGTAGTAAACCTTCCAGTAACTAGCTACAATTTCATCTCAGGTCACTGTCGCCATCCACTCATTCCCACAGATGTCGCATGCTCATCTCCTGGGTTAAATTCAAATGCTTCTGTTTTCCATTAAATTAATGTTTTTAAGTGCACAAGTAAACTCTTTAGGCTTATTCCTTACGTAAAAGTTATGCTGTTAGGTACTTGCACTAAACTAGGGAATATTTTTAGTTAACTTTAAACAGTTACATATTAATATTCTCTGATAATAACCTAATTAGGTAGACATAGTGTATAATAAATGCTCCTTGAAATATAAAACATTGGTTCAAATAGATTTGCTATTTTGCTGTACAAGTCAGACTAAAATGGAGTTTGGGACTTTTCAAGCTGCTGTCGCAGGCTAAATAAATCAATAAAATGAAATTTAAGAGCCTAAATTCTGACATCATTGTTTTGCAGATCATTGCAGGTAGCCTGTCCTTGTGCACAAATGTTTATCTGAGGGTTCTAAAATTAACTCTTGTCAAAGGAACAGAACTTTCTGAATATCAGATAAAATTTGAAGAGCCTTTGAGTGATAGATAGCTGCTGAAAGAAATATGAGAAATATAAAGTTATGCAAGATTGTAGTGAAAATTTGTAGCTTTTGGTTGCAGTCCAGAAAAATCACAGATCCTGTGGATATTTTGGATACGTAAGTCATTAGAACTCAGTCTTGGACTATTAGAGTCATTTTACATGTCATTGTTAAAGTAATTTTGCGTGTAATTATATAAATTCTTTTGATTTGGCCTGTGGTGTACTTTTAACACCAGGGGTTAAGCTGTATTCTCAGCACAGTGATACACAAGATTTTATTTTTATTTTAGATTTCCTTGCAATTTAGTAAAATATCAAAAAGCAATTACTGGAACTAATTTATAACATTTTTATACATCCCAGAAAGGGAAGTTCCTGCTATTTGTTAAATGTCTCCTAATGTCTGCTGGGATTGTATAAGATATCTTCTCTGAGACAGGTCTTGAACTACTGTATAATAAGGTTTGAACACATGGAAGTCTAAAATACTAAAAAAATAAGAACTTAGAGGTGAAAAAAAATTATAAAATAGGGAGAAATACTCTTTCATTTAATTTGAAATGGTATCTATCTATTTCATTGAATTAACCATGTTTTGGACAAATATTTTTATTTTGACTAGCATTTTTTGAAAGAAAACTGTTTCATGAAATTTCAAGTTTGGATCTTAGCGTTCTCAGTGATAAGACCCTGTTGCATAAAGTTTGGTATCTGTGGATTATGAATTTTCTGAACTGGAAATTCCTGTGAATTTTGAATCTGTGATCTTTTAAGCAAGCACGACTATAATTGCCATATCAATAAAAAATATGGTATTTAAATACATATTTTTAAATGTATATTTTTTTTTTGAAGAGGAAGACTTGCTGAAGCAATCTCATAGGAGGATGAAACCACAAAGAACCAGAGCAGCAACTGAAGACATCTGTTTTGCTCTTTTATTTTGTAACCTTGCTCTGCAAACTCCTGATACCCTGTTTTTGCAGAGCTTGGCAGAGGGAGTAGGTCTGCTGTCAAAGTGTTAGGTGAAGCTTCCAAGCAGGCGCAGCAGTCCCTGCTTCCTGTAATCTCTGCCTGCAGACAGCTACCGCTGCTGGTCTTTGCCTGGGTAATGTATTTTGCCCAGTGGAAAGCCTCCTGATACTGGTTGCTGTTGTTTTTTTTTTACCTTCCACCTTTAGGACAGAGGAAAAATAAACAGCAAAGTTTACTTGTATTGTCATTGACATTACACTTTTCTGTTGCTAGAATATTTTTCTGATTTTTTTCAAGGTGGTGGATTTCAGATGTCTTCTGTTGCATGGGCAGGATCTAATTTTATTCTTGCGCAGCTTTATATAATTCCCATGTCATTGATAAGATGGAGCTATTAAGACTCAGAATAAGGTGAATACCGTGTAAGTAGGAGGAAAACATCACCTTACTATGGTAGAGAAAAAGGAAAAGGGGCATCAGTTATCATTACATGGGTTGAATACCTGCGATTTACAGTCATGGTTAGATGTTGCTGTAGGATTTGAAATTATGATCCTTCTTTAAAGAGGATGATTAAGAAATACTTCTTGTGAGACAAAACCCTACTTTGTTGGTAATTGTCCAGTGATGCTAAATTTTGCATTCCTCTCCCTGTCTTTCCCTAATGGGGTTTCCAAACTCTTGCACCTGGTCACTTGTAGTTACCAAACACATCTATAAGCTTGGCATTTTTGGACTCTCACCAGTTTGCTTAACTGGGTTGAAACTGGCCAATTGGTTGAAGAGTAAGAGGTCTGGAAGACAGTCAGCGATCCACAGACTGATGCATAGACCATATGAAAACATGAGCATTGCTTCTTCAGGAAAAGTGAAGTCTGAAAATAACTCTCTTGAGGAGTTATTTGCACAACTATGCAGATTACATACCTCCACAATAATTTTAACACATTTGATAAGATATGAAAAAAGCCAATGTCCTATCCTGACTCACTAGAAGTGCAGCCAGTGGGGGAATCTCCTTTTGGAATAGGGGACTTCTAATGATGAGGGTGACAAAAAACCTGCAACTTGAACAAATCTTGGTGTTGGGGAAAAAAAAAAATAATTTTTGAGTAGTGCACAGTCTGAGGAGTTTAATAGGGAAATAAATTCACTGTTTGGCTGACAATACCACCAGACTGATACCAGCTTTCCCCAGGCTGTCCTTCGTTACTTGACTGTGAACACTTCAAGGGGTGGCAGAGGAGATGTGAGTATGTTTAGACCACTCTGTATTTCACCACCCGCAGAAGCTGACAGTCAGAGTACCAAACATGGAAATAGATTCAGAAATATATCACTGTTCTTGAACTTTAAAGAGCTACTAAAAATAACTTGCATCCACAAGAAGTCTGATGTCTTGCATCTGGCATTTGTGACCAACACCTTTGGGAATATGGGCTAGCAGCTGAAACCAGATGCCTGACACTGAGTGGGAGCTCCTCCCAATCATGCAGGTAGTAAATGCATTTTTTTTTTCTAGAGGTTTCTTATCTTTAAATTTTATATGTCTATGTAATCTTTTGTGTTCTAAAAGATCATCAGCAAGGCCTTTCAGCGCTCTAGAGATGGAAGATGGAAAAGAAAGTGAATTGTTAACATCAGAAAGCCTTGTGGCACCATGCAAGGCAGGATATCACATTTGGACATAGTTTTGTGGTGTGTGATCCCATTCCAAGACTGAAATCAAACTCAGTTATTTAAAGTCACATCCATATAGGTATAACTGTCAAGACATCTGAGAGGACCAACTCGTTTCACCTGAGGTACTGAATAGGCTTTTATTGCTTTTTAGTGGACATACACATTATGTTCATCACAGCAAATCGCTGCTATATGAAAGTACTATATGCACATGTATGCACACCCTTGAGGATCAAATTGCTATGTAGGAAATAATGCCCTTACATCTCTCTAGAGGGTGGACCTCTAAACCATTTTCGTAATAGCATTTTAACAATCCATTAAGAGCCTCCAATCTTTTTAGCAATGAAATCCATCACTTGCTCAGCATGTGTCCTTTAATGCAGCAGTCTTGCTTAAAATCACTACTTATCCAATTATTATTTTTTTCACTTGGTTTACAGCCAGTGTCAAAAAGTATAATGTCCACTTGCCAAGTAAATAGAAAAATCCATTTGCCCCTGTTTCCATTTGCCAAGTCTAAGGTATTATCATCGCATTTGGGCTCTTTATTTCCCTGGTAATAGCAATGTTTCAGTTTGCACTCAGGTTTAAATACAGATGTAAATTCATGCATTTGCCAGTGTTACTCAATGAAGTCTGTCATAGTGTCAGTGTTTATTTAGCCTACCCAGCTAACTAGCAGTTAGCAGGCAGAAAAGCTTTTCTCTTAATGGTACCAGCAGTTTCTGGAAGAGCTGATCACCTCTTTACAAAGATTAGAGTGGCCATATTTCACCTTAAATCCAATGCTCCCCGGTCCGAACCATAACAATAAGACATGTCCAGTGTTGCTCCACATATTAGTTCTTGATTCTGAGATGGAAATAAAGATGGAGGTGATGCATTTTCACATTTCTCTGAGTAGTCGTTCTCCTGCATGAAGGGGGAAAGAGTGAGCTCCCTTCCAGCAATGTGGGGTTGGAGGTGAGCAGTTGTTAATGATCCGTGTGTGTACTTGTGGCTTGTGGGGAAGACTGCCGTGGCAAAGCTAAGAGGTATTTCTCCCAGCCTTCCATCATTTGTTCACTGCTGTCCACCATCCCAAGCATATGCCTTCACTGTGCCCCAAGGAAACACTCTGGTAGCTTGTCCCTTCTATCCTGAGTCAAAAAAATAACCTTTATCTCAAGTGGTCACTTACTAACAGGAGCTGCTAAAATGCAGGGAGCAACCCAGCTGGTGATAGTAAGTGCTGCAGAAGAGCAATGAGCAGTCAAAGAAAACAAGGTTGTGCGAATAATTTTGTTAAACAGAAGATGAAGTATTTGGCTTGGAACCCATTTTAGCTGAGAGCCAGCACAATTCAGTAATAACAAAAGAAAAAGGAAAGGACAGAGGGGCAAGCTCTAGATTATGATAGTTCTCAGCCTAGGACTAGGGTAGGTCTTAGAGCCTGTATTATTTTCCTTAATCAACATCTTGCATAAGTGCATTCAGATCTGCTCCTTCCATGTCTTAAATTGAACATTAAAAAAATGACACAGCATGATTTTATCTTTTCTTTTGGTCAATATTTTTTTATCAGTGTGCCCATCCGTAAGGTAATGTTTTTACCTGTCAGACTCTCATATTCAATCTGGTATTTGGAAATGAAACTGAATTGCTTTTTAAAAAAAAACCAAAAAAGTGCATATTATTGTCAGTAATAAAATTATGTCCGTAATATTTTGTGCCTTACTTAGAAAAGATACAGTACTCCAATTTTCATGGTCATTGACCACGAGCATTGCTTGTATGCATGTCTAGGAGCTCTCACTTATTTCAGGTCTAAAATGAAGCTAGAGGGACCTTATTCTGTTCTTTATGCAAAATGTTAAGTATTGTGGGACTCTCTGTATGTTCAGGATTTGGAAACAGGCCCTTTGCTCAGCCAAGTTCCATATGATGAGCGCTATCTACTATAAGCCAACACCTGAACCCTTGGGATTCCTTGGGGTGATAAAAGTAAAAGCTGTCACTTAAGTAATAGATATTGCTTGAGGAAATAGAGTAGAGGAGAAATATGAGGAGTGAAAATGCAGTATTTTGGTCATTGCTCCACAGGAAGACACAGCAGAAGATAAAATAATTGGAAATGTATAAAGAAAGAAGGGAAATTACATGTGGGTTTTGTGGGTGTATATATATATATATATATATATATATATATATATAAAAATCTAAAAAAGAGTCTTGGTTGGAAAACCGAGCCTCAGCAACAGAAGGGGTTTTATGGGGAATTCATTCCTTCCTAACAGCAGAACATAAAATGTACAGACTTTTGTCACACTTACTCTTGCACATTAGTTGAATGCTGTTAACATTAGAAATGGCTAATCTATTGCCATCTATTACTGTCACTGATATGTGCTCCCTTTTTTTCTGTCTGTAGTGGCATTCGTACCAGTTCCTTGTTTAAGGCAAATAACCTATGCAATAGCAAGATAACAACAGAATTTATGGGCCTGTTTTAATGACTGTGTTCAAAAGCTGGGATATCTGCTCAAAGTCAGTGCAATTACAGAGCTGAAGACTGATGCAGTGGAAAGAAGAATTAGGCCCCATGTCTTTCTTTTTCATCCTTTTGTCAAAAAATTTCCATGGTTGGTAGCAGCAACAAAAAAGCAATAGGAGTGTTTTGGGCATCGGAGAAGGAAGGTAAATGAATTCAAAGAATCATTTGACATCAATTGACTTTGATAGGTAGGCATCAGGCAAAAGCAATCAGTCCACTGGAAGATGTGCTGCCTCTGTTGTTCTGTTTGAGTTTTGGGTTTTTTTCTTTGTTTTTGAAGTGTGAATGTCAAAAATGGAGTGAAATTAATATCAAATGAATGGAGTAACTTAATTGGTTGCATCTTTCTTTTTGCTCTTAGATTAGCCTAAACCCTCTAGTTTTATCCAAGTGTGATTTTAAAAAGCTTAGTTCCATTGGTATTTTTGAATCATTTTCTATTTGTTTTTCTATAAAGTGAAATAATTTTTTCTAGATATAGATCCAAGCTTGGTGGAGGGTGAAGCAGAAATAGTTGAGCTATGGTTAAGTGATTTTTATGTTAATGAACACCTGAAGAGATGGAAATGTCAACACTTCACCGGCATGAGTTCATTCAGTGGGGAGGACACTGCGATAGCCATCGGTGCGTAAGTCCTTGGGCTACAAATGCAGCCCTGATGAGGAAGGCAGGCTTTTGCTTGGAGTTCTGTGAAACCAGCCCCTGACGAAGCATTCAGATACCTTATTTGTGTAGGAGTATTGAGCTGTTCAGTGGAACATCGTACAGCTCAGGCCACTGGAAATGGCGCTGGGGGTAGAGAGCTGCTTGCGATGGCATTCATTCCTTTTGCTAATTGAAAGGGAAATTACAAACTCCAGTGCTTCACTGTTAATTACTACCATCTGCCAACAGAGTGGCCGTTTATATGTGTATTCTAGGCTCTATCTCATTCTCTCTTTAAAATTATATTGCTTTTATTCTCACATTCTCCATTTGGATAGAATAAAATCTACTGAGCAGTACGTCAGACCATTCCAGGTCTTTTCCGGATCACTTTTATGGTGATAGGTTGACGCGAAAAGAAATACTGGTCTGCAGTGGGAGCCTTTTTTACTGTATACTGTAAGTCGCTTTAATCAGACGTACTATGATTTTTTTGTACCATACATAGTGCTGCAGGATATGAAGAGAAAAGCAAAGCTTCTGTGTACAGTCACGCTATGGTTCAGAATCCCAGAAATTAAAAATTAGAAAAATCCACTAAACTATCTTACCAAGTCACCTCAAGCCCATCCATTTTGTTCCCTGCAGCCTTGTTTCCCCATATTTTCTGTCGTCTCATCCTAAATGCATCACATGATGGGCTTCTGCTGGTCCCCTTGGGAGGCAGTGGCAGAGCCCGGGGGGTCTCGCCATTAGAGCCCTTGGGATGAAACCTTTTGAGAACCGTGCAGAATCTGCCTAGCTACTCTGCTTCTTCTCTGGGGTGAGCACTGCCCACTCGTTTCCAGTTGTGATGGCAGGACATGCTGATCTACCATACCAGATTAGAGTCTCTTGTTTAAAATATATTGGGGGGGAATCAGATCAAAATGTAAATGCTATACATTCAGTGTGTTCTGTTTTTTAAAGGTGATGTTCCAGTATACAGTAATTGGCACCTTTTAAGTATTGTTTTACTTGCTATTGTCACTAAAACCAATCAGAATCTTAATTTCATCTTTACCGCCAGTATGTGTAAAGAAGAGGGGACTTTAAAGGACCCCTACCAAAATAACTCCTCGTACAGGTGTAATTGCTTTGTTCAAACATGCATGTGTTCTGCAGGAACACTCTTAAGACCAGATATTGAAAAGTTTTCTTCTAATGTTAAAGGAGTAAAAACCAAGAGAGAACAGTTTTCTCCTCTCTTCAAACTCCTTTAGTCTTTTATGAAAGGCAGTACCACCGAGTAAGTTGTAAGCCAACTGGTTTCCCCTTTGGAGATTTTGGTGCAAGAGAAGTGCATTTAAATGATAAGACAAAATTATTTTCCTTGCTTTATAATTGGGAGAAGTGTGCACGTAAATGACTTGTCGGTGGGACAACTGAGAAAAGAATCCATTGCATTTAATTATTAGTAGCAATAACAGAAGTAAGAATTATATTATGATAGCCTTTAAAGATCCTAATTAACACTGTGGCTTGACTGTATGGAGAATTTTGCACAAAAGCATGAGTTGGAGACTTTATGATTCAACAATGTGAGCACCTGAAGGGTAGGGAGATGTGTATAAAACACACATGCAAAGAAACGTGGTAAGGGAGTAGTGCAACTTTACTATGGGGCAGGAGATAGAGGTAGAGACTGTGAGAGTAGGAAAAAAAAGCGAAGATGGGGATAGTGTGTTATATGCTTGAAATTTGAGCTTGCGTACCACTGATGAGAGCAGTGGTGGACTAGGAGCCCATTGTGCTAAGCACAGCACAGAGACCAACATCTAGTCATCGACCCAAGCGGCAGTGCAGGGAAATGTGTCCATTGATGCCCTTGGTCAGTAGCTGCAGGGGCATCTCCCTGTTCATACCTTCTGGTTACCACCCCACTGCTTCCCTTCACTGCCTTCTCCTGGAGTGCAGGAAAATGAGAAAGGTGAAGGACATACCAAACTCCAAAATCAAATCAGCTCAACAAATTTTGACAGAAGCTTGACTAAATTGTTCTTTAAAACCTCCAGAATGGATGATCTTTGCAGGTCCCTTCCAACCCAGAGTGTTTTGTGGTTCTGTGATTCTAACCCACACAGTCAGCGTTGTTCTTGCCACTCTTATCCTCCTTCTGATGAGCAATGGATCGTCTTCATGCTACCAGTTTGTGACTAACTCTAAATGTTGCCTGTATGCAGTATACCTAGGACATTAGAGACGTCTGAGTTCATTGCCACACTTTGCCAGGAGATTACTAGGTAATTCATGCTCTGCTAATACACTACATTCCCTTTACTTGAATAAAATGAGCTATAAAACAAAGAAGCAAAGACCCCTTTTACTCAGAGGTCAGAAAAGCAAAAATAAGGTGTCCTCACAGAAATGGTGGCTGTGGGCTGCCTTTTTTGAAATTGCACAGACTGGTGGAAGACAGCCTGAAAGTACAAGAGCGTTTGATCATAAATATGCTAATTTATTCCCAGGCTCATACAGAGCTAGGAATTTTGTAACCTACATCTTTGTGAAGTGTTTTGATTTCTGCAGCAGTAAAGTGCTCTGGAAGTGGAAAGTGCTACTGTATTGTTAATGCTAGTTCAATTAAGCAATTCAATATCCATGGTTCACTGAAAAAGAATAACTCATGCAACTTTCTCCACCTGTAGCAGAGATTCAGCACCTTCATCCTAATGAGGTAAGCCTGTGGGGTGCGGGAAGTGGAAATTGGAATCAATGAGTTAGTTGGGGATTTCGTCTTCTGTGTAGCAAATTATAGAACAAGATCAGCAGCCTGACATTAAGTAAATGCTTCCTAATGAAAGGAATCATCTTGGGCATGTAGGCATGAATCGTCTCTAGCTCTGTGAGTCGTTTCAGTCCAGGCACTCTTGGCACCAGAGGTTGAGGCACAGTGATACCTGTTCTCGCAGTCCATGTGCACTACCAGTGCCAGGCTCTGAGGGCTAGACTCACCTTTTCCATATTGTCTGCAACTACACAAATGCTTGTTTTATCATCTCTCCTGGCTCTCAGAATTGCCACCAGGATGACGCCTAAACTTCTGTGTCTCATATGGCTTTTCTAGTTTGCTGTTCAGTCCATTGAACCTAGATGAATTGGTCACAGGACTTCATTTCACTGCACGTTTTCCCTCAAGAGTCTAGGATGCAGTTCCCAGCTGCAGCATACAGTCTGGTGGATTTCAAATGCCATAGAAAGGTAAATATCCTCTCATTGTAGTCTGACAACTATATTGATACTTAAATTTGTTAAAAAGGCTGGTAAATAGAAAACAATTCCAAAAGTTGTTTAATGTTTTTTTTTTAAGTGAAGAGGTGCTATTTGCTAGTATTAGCAATTTTTTTTAAAAAGTAATCTCATAAAAAGCAGAGGATTTTAAATGAAATTAACCTTATTGAGTCGGTCTTCCACAGCAGACAAAATGAACCGATCACAACCACCTTACTCTTAGAAACCACCTTACTTAGAAAGTTTCTTTCTAAAGCAGACTCTGATTTGTTTATAAAAGTATCACATTATAAACTGCACATACTGTGCTGTCTGAAGTACAACTGCCTTGCACAATCCATAGAATAAGAAATATTTGAATTATCTTAGAGTGGAGTGCTCAATACCTGTAAATCTTGCCTAGTCAATGGTGAGGATTTTCTCTGCGCATCAGTGGACATCATTGGTACATTGTTTTTCAAGACATTTAGCAATGGGACTGTGATTCACAAGAGAAGTCTGCATTAATGTTGTGCCTTTTTGGTGAACAGATAAGGGGTTCCAGAGCTGTCAATGTATCTCCTGTCATTAGTACTAACTATTTTTATTAACATGGGAAAATTGACTGGTTTACAGCTGAAATTCCTGAAACGTGTGGACTTCACCTTGACACTGAAGAGTGCAGTCCAGGCTGAGAAGGTGGGGTATGGCTTTGCGTCATCTAGCAATGACGACTTAGATGTTTAATTTGGGAGATAGAGCTCATATTTTCTTCACATGCTTTCCTTTAAAAAAAAGATAAATTGTAAGTTCTTGATCCCTACCTTGTTCACTTGCTCTGAGCAGGTTGTGATTGGCCACTAACACAGTTCTGGCTCTTGAATGCCTTTCATCCTGTGTGTGTGTGTGTGTGTGTCTCTTATGGAGCCCTTCATAAACGTGACCTAATTGGCCCTTAGGAATATAATTCGTAGAGGATGCTGGCTCTAATAGGCAGTTACTACTCTTGCAGGATGTCTGCTGTACAGCTGAACTATCATTTAGGCTTGACTTTTACCTAAAAGTATGAGGGGCAGAACGATTCTGCAGGTATGGAGACACAGCAGAACCAAAAGAGGTAAAATTCTTGTTAGGGAAAGAAGTGGAGATGAAATTAAGGGGAACTGAAAAAGAAAAACACTTCTATCCATGTGGTCCTGTTACAATGGGGAAAGCGTAAGGAAAGCTCAGGCTTTCCCAGACTTCGGTTAGGCAAAGTATTACAATTTGCCAGTCAAGATTAACTCTGTATTTCCCATTTCCAGAGCCGCTGCAGTGCCCTAGTAGGAAGCTCTTTGCCTGTATGCAAAGACTCCCCAGGGGAGTGAACCACATCGCTGGTGCTGAGGCTTGGCTAAGCGCATAAGCTGGGCTTTGAGGAAAGGCTCTTTTTGTTGTTTTCTGTCCTTATTTTTATCACTCTGTTTAATGTAGTTGTTGCGCTGGGAGGCCTGAGCAGTGGGAAAACCCATCTCCTTGCTCTTTTTCAAGGATAAAGAATCATCTAAAACAGATGCTGACTTCCAGAACGGCATGGCACAGCACAATACCCACTCCACAGCATACCTCCCACTACGTGCCGTGGAAACAGATGCCGGTTATTCCTCCTGCCCTGCTCTGTGTACCTGGAGCTGGTAAAATACTGGGTATAGTTAGCATTAATCTGAACATGGACTGTAAGTTGCCCAGTAGATCGTGTTCTGCCGTTTAGCCAAAGAATATATGGTCTTATGTGACCTCCCAGTGCCTTCTATCCTCCCTACCAAAGGATACCATCCCCAGGAAAACTTGCCATGATAAGTTATAATCTTGTTTTAAAATCTGAACTGCTTAATGAATTTTCTGCTCTCTGAGGGTTGCCTCTGCTGTCATGAAATTGCTTCCTGAGGTGTAGAGTTATATTTTCGTTCCGCTTAAATGCAGTTTCCACTGTGTGGTGGGTCACATAGATTAAGAAACGTTCTCAGAAAGCCAAAAAAACCCTCAGAACAGCCTTATATGCCCCACAGTTGCTCTAATGGCTGACGGTGTTACCAACCAGGCTTACCTGTGAGCATCCTAATGAGGGCAATGAAAACAGTATCTCCATGTGCATCATGCAGCATCACACAGTGATAGAGGCAGTCATACCTGATCAAGAAAAGTGACAACTGTTTTTTTATTTATAAGAAGAATATGGAAGAAAATAAATCTGTTCACAATGTATGCCATGCTTTGGTTGCAGTCAATAGCTGTGTGTTTATTTAGCTTGGGCATACTGCTTTGAATGACTGATTGTCTCATTAAGGAAAATGAGTTAGTGAGAATATTTTTTAATCATTTGCTATTGATTTAAGTGGCGTCACTGTTAGAGGGATAGCTGGCAGTGGTGAAATGAAACGACTTCCAAATATGAAAGCACAGTGGAGATGCAGGGAACGAAGAAATGGAAATACTTTCAGGGATGATAGGTACAGGCCAGTATTCCTGGTTCTTTACTCTTACTCATGATGCTGATTCCCCTGTGATGACAGGTAAAGCACTTCACTCCTCTGTGCCCCACTGCGATAGCAAAAGGCAGGTACTACAGGGATGCTAAGAACTGCATTTCTATGTATAGCATGTGCCATGGTTGTGGCTGAATTACCTTGTAAGCATTTAAAAAGCAACTCTTAGTCATTATGTTCTTTTTTTCTAAAGACCAAGATATGGGTGGAGTAGTGACTGCTTACATTAGTGCTGCAATATTGCTACTGCCAGTCACAACAGTACCTGCTGGTACTGTTTATTCATTTTGTACCGTATAAGGACCACCAGAGCTGTTTTTTCATCACCCGCAAGCAATGTTGTACAGGAATTCCTGGGTCCACAGAAATCTGACATCTGGCTGAGAAAGAGGCATTGCATAGAAGTGGAGGAGGGAGAATTCCAAGTGTATGGGTCCCATATGATGGCATAACAATTCTAGTAGTAGCAAGGGAATACTTCGTAAGGAAACTAGGTTCAGTAGGCTGTCACGGGCTTCCTGGAAGGCTTTTAGAGCATGCTTTCTCCTTTCTCCATCTTCCAGTTGTTAAACTCTGAATATTTAATTTCTTTTTGGATCAAAAAAGCATTTTAATCATATTAATTAAAAAAACCCAACTTGATGTTGTTAGAACTGCATCTCTTGGCCTGTAGTGGTAGCATAAATTCCCTTCCTCTGTTCACTTAAAATTAACAGGGACAGGAAACAAATAAAGCACTTTGATTTCCTCAGCTGCAGTGCCAGTTGCTGACTGCAGCATTCATCTGTCCCTCTTCCAACTTGAGAGTCAAGGTCAATGACAGTTCAAGGTCATCATTGAGGCTGGGCCCCCAGCAGGGCTCGTTCCACTCTCCTACTGGTGGAAGTCAACAGTATTTCTAGTGAAACTACATATTAACTTTGGTATTAAACCTCTGTAAGGGAGATCAAGTTCAAAGTAGTTGGCAAACCAGCAGACAAGAGTTTTCACATTTTGCTTCCCTTAAAGAAACACTAATTTAAGCTTTCCTATTTCATAAATATTTTATTCTTTTGTCATTGCTCTGTTGCATCTTGCGAAAGAAGGCAGCAGGAAAGCAGTGCACGTCAGTGTACAATGTAAGCTGCATAACCAGACTTACTCTGTCTTGAATCACTCTCTTGAAGAAAGCAGTTCTTGACTGGAGGAAGGTCTGTAGGAGAAGTCTCCTGTGGGAGTTTCATTTATCCTGCACATCTGAGGAGGGACAGGAAGGAAAAAGTATTTACTTCCCAAGTTCTTTGTTGACTTTGACCTCTTGTCACTCCCTTTGCAGAAGTGTCTCCTGGAAACCCTACAAGTAGGTGTCTTGAGGTGCTTTTGTGACTAACGGACCAACCCCAGGCAGCATTTATAACTTGGGTTCACCTTGTCCCACCAGCCTGACCACTGTCCTTCCATCAGTGAAGGCTCCAGGTTCATGGAGGGTCTTAGGTAGAGTCTAGGAAAAAGGCACATTAACATTAGTAAAGGCAGGTGAATCTTGTGCTAATGCTGTACCAAATTATAATGCCAGAAAATGAGATTGCTCTCATTGCTGAGTTCAACGTGAGTGGAGGTGGAAGAATTCTGTGAAAATCTGAGCAGTGCTAAGTCAAGATTTCTCAGGACAGATCCTGTTGTTGCAGAAATCATTCTGTTTCATTGTATTTAACTTCCTTGCATTTACATTTATTTTAAAACATTTGATAATAGATCATCTGTGTCTAAGGTTTTATTTTCAGATAATCCAAGCAGAAGAAAAAGAGAATACTAACCAATGTGAAATCAGAGGTGAATACATTTTCAAATCTGCTTTTTTTTTTCCTATCTCCTCTGAAAGGAGGTGACCTTATAGCTTGTTAAAAATAGCAAAAATATTGCCAATCTGTATGAACATTCAGCACTTCAATGCTGTGGAAAAAGGTAAATGACAGGAGACAGAACAGATAATGGATTTCTAGGAGAAATAAATCTTTGCTTCCAACACAAACCTTTTTTCTATTATTGTTCTGATGAGCTAGAGAAGGTGCTTACAAATAACTGCACTAATAGTGGAACATAAACATGACAGCCAATTTCAGAAAATAACATCTATGGGGTTATTCTTCAGATTTTTTGGCTTTTTTAAATTGGAAAGTTACAGAACATGCTGTAGTAACATGGAGTAATACTGATTTCTAAGTGGAAAACAGGCAAAAGAAGGGAACAACAAAATCCTAACCACTTTTCATAGGCAGTTCTGTAGTCAGGTTTTATGTTAGTTACAGGATTTCTTTTTGGTGAATTTAAGTATGTATTGAGGTAGAAAATACCAACATCTTTAAATTTACAGTCCTTCTTCCTTTTCAAAAAGGAGTGCATGTGCTGAATCAAAGAAGGTCAATGCCTTTGAGGTGTGTAAGTCTTTTCCCATAGCTTGGTATCTATCTAGAGATTGGAAAAAGAAAACATCTTTGTAGGGCGAGCATACTTGGACTGCTTCATCTGAAATTCTAACCCCACTACTGGAGTTAGCAATAAAATTCTGATTTTCTAGATCTAGTTGCAAGTCATACCTCTCTAGATAAGTTAAAGAAAACAAGTCATTTGATATCAGCATTTTAATACCACTCTGTAGCCCTTGACTGCTTGCTTGGACATCTGCATGGCTTAAAAATGATGGGTGATGTAGCTTGTTGGGTTTGGAAATGCTTTTTAGAGCAGGAAGTTTTCATTAAGTTTCATTAAATATTCATTTTCCAGATGCATGGTTGTGGAAGTTGATGCCTAATCTAGGAGAGAAGAGGTACCGTCTTAGGGGGGAAAAAAGAGAGAAAGAAAGAGAGAGGAGTGACCAGAGCCACAGCCAACAGAAAGACATTCAGATTAATGCAAGGCCACAGGTAGCTGATGGTGCCTTTGGTGGTATATGTAGAACACTGCCTGTGCTGGACCCATGGCAGCACCCGTTGCAAACCCACCGTGGGGGATACTCTTCTGACAGCCTGAAATAGGTGCCAAATAGCAGACTGACAAGGGAGGAGATTTTTAAAGTACTGTGTGGTTTCAGGTCATGTCTTTAGCGCTTCAGCAAGCAGCAGACAGGACTTTATCAGGTCAACTACTTCCCCTTCCATACCCCAGAAACAAAATAGTAATGAGAAGAGAGAGGTGTGTCTTCCCCTTTGCACAACTCCTTGTCCATCCCCTCCCCAAAGGAAAAGGTTACTCAAAAACCAGGTCATTCAGCAACAGAGGAAGGATCTCCTACCACCTTTCCCTACACCTGTACTCACACAAATGCACTTGCGCAGAAGATGGAGGTTTATAGAAATATGAAATGAAAGCTATAGGACAGCTCTTATTAGTAGAGTATGAAGTTGAAGCATCCATCTGGGATGGGTAACATTAGAGCCGTGGGTCAAGGGCACCTGGGAGATGGTGCCTATGAGATGATCTAGATTTCTGAAGGATATAAGATGCCAAAGCCCTCCTGTTCCTTGCAAACAAATCACATCTTGCTTCAGTGTTGGTTTTAGCTGAAACAGCAGTCTGTGCATAAAGCCAGTGTGTGGCCCTGCTCAGACAGAAGATAACATAGTATATTCTGTTATACTCAGTGGGAAGATGTGACTTGCTTTTGAAGAGCATGGCCTGAATCAGACATGGCAGTTGCATCATGCAAAGGGATTGAAGGGATGTCAAACTGTAAAGGCTACAACTGGAAGTT
The DNA here is from genome assembly GCA_013400195.1 of Aramus guarauna. Taxonomy (NCBI): domain Eukaryota; kingdom Metazoa; phylum Chordata; class Aves; order Gruiformes; family Aramidae; genus Aramus; species Aramus guarauna. The sequence continues at coordinate 445,520 of VXBL01006172.1, read as the reverse complement.
GTAAATTCAGCGTGGGGGAGAGGCTGGGCTGTCTGACTACATCCACAGCATCCAAAGGATTTTCTGTCCTCTCCAAATACCGGCAGTAGTCAGAGAGCGGAGGAATCCCGCAGTGATGGTTTAACCTCCTGCCTCAGTTCTTTTGTTTCAGGCATAATGAAACATTTTAAATTAGTCACTAACAAATGAAGAAACAAATACCAACATGAAGCTTACAGACGTGCAAATCAGTTTGCATGTAACCCTGATGATAAGGCAACAATAATTAACGTCTGCTATGAATAAGAATGGTTTGGTTGCAGGAGGTTGCAAGGAATTATAAGCTTCAAGACAGCTCTGAGCCGAGTGTCAGATTTGGTGGGTGAGTGATTTCTTACTCTTGTTCTCCTGACACGGGAGGAGGAACAAGGGAAAAGTCCCCCATGGAGGGGGGGAAGTCTGATGCCAAGCAATGCTCAGAGTCTCACATTAATGATGGCTTTTGGATGTACGTGAATAAAAATACCATTGTCATTTACCCCAATTCACAGAACCCTTCTGTCCCTGTTTCAGCAGTTAGCTCATAAATTCAGCCTGCCTACCCCAGGAGCATGAAGCCGGCTCCCGCAGTGAGAGCGGAAATTGCCGCCGCGTTCACCTGTGTATGGCTGGCTGCGTGGGGACAGATGTATGTCTGCATGTAAATAAATTAGAGGGCATAAAGGAGAGAAATGCATCTAGCAGTGGTTTCGGTCTTCAGGCGCTGGAGATACCCACCAGGTTCCCTGGGGAAACGCAGCAGGGATCAGCTTTGTGTGAGGCACCTCCCAGCCAGGGAGGCAAAGAGAGGATGGGGCCAGGTCTGCTGCTTTGGGCTGCAGAAGCTTTTAGCTTCAGCGTGGGGTTGCTGTACCTCTGGAGATGAAGGCCGAGGGCTTTCATGGCAGCTTTTTGCGCAATTACGATTCGTCTAATAATGCTGTACGTTGTCTGTAAGAGCAAATCTTTTCCGCTTCTCTGTCTTCACCATTCTCTAAATATAAATCGCCTTTCCTTTAAACAAAAGATTGGCCTCTGTAAGCCTAATACAATGATTTGTGTAATGAGTTTATTTAAATTCCTCCCATGCTTTATAAAGTTGCTTCTTTATACTGTAGTTTAGGTTTTATATTTTAATGTATCAAGTGAGAAACTGAATGGGAGAAAAAATTTCCTCTAGCTTGTTATCTGCAAAGCCTTTTGGACGGCAGATGCCACATTTAAAGAACATTTAAAATAATGCAATCTTGCTAAACTTGTGTTGTAAGGGTCAGCTTAGAAAAATCTCATCTGAATTGTTATGCCTTCATAATCACTGATTCTACAGCTATAGAAAAACAAAATTCCTAAATAAAAAGTATGAATAGAAGCAAAATCTCTTGTGCCTCACATTTTGATAGTTCATATAAGTAACGTGGCTTTGTTGGTCCCCTCGGCTCTAGTTATCTTCCAGGCAAAGCTCTGGGCTTTTCATTGAGATCGTAACTGCCACTAAGAAATAACTTTTAGAGACTAATATTTTGGTTTATAGGTTGAATTATTGCTATCAGTATTAGGTGATATTTATGAAAGGGAGATTCCACTGAGCGTGTTCTGTGATTTAGGTTCATGTCCACAGATATTTTGTAACATAAATTTCCCTTTCTCCTTGAGTCTTCCAAACCCAGAAGCCACACCTGACCGCTAAAGAGGTATAACACAAGAGAACCACAGCAGTTCAGTAAGTTACTTGCTGAGCATTTCCTTGTACATTTTTATAATTAAAGTGTATCTTTCCCTAGCTTTGGAGGGAAAATGGGTATAGCGAGGTCGTTTTTTTCTGAGCTGCCAGCCCTGAAACCTATTGGCATATGGCTATTGGCCAGAAGGTTTGCTTTTTGCTATAAAATGTTATGCTAACTACTGTGTTAGGATCGTGTGATCAGTGTAGATAGGGCTTATTATTTTCAAGATGGCATGAGAGTGTGTGTTGCTTTTTCTGGTTTCCATGGTGGATGGACTGGAAGAGGGGGATAGTGGTGGGGGACAGCCCTGGGATAGCAGGAGGCTTGGGCAGTGGAGATTTTTGAAAAATTCTATTCAGATGTCCTCGCGTTGTGTATCAACCCATAATGCTCTTGCTTACTTGAAGAGGATACGCAGCCTGCTCAGGGAAATGAAGGGAAAGTACAGTGAGGGCAGGAAACACTTAAAGCAAGAAATATTGGCAAAACTTGGTTTAATTTAAAACTAAGATCAGTAAGAAGGGACTTGCTGAAATCAAATTATGCCAGCTGCAGAGTGGTGGCATTCCTGTTGGGTAAAATGCTTCCTTTATAATAAATTGTAGAGTAAATTTGACTGGGTTGAATCATTTGAGAGTGCTCACTCAGTGGGTGCCCTTTGGAGGTGGGATCTGACTGCATCTTTTGGTGGTGTCAGACCTCAGTTTGGGAAAGGAGATAATCCAAGTTACTTCAAGCTAGCTCCTCTTCCTCTGGAGACATTGTTTGCTTTGTAAGTAGGGATTCTTTTTATTTCTCCATCCCCTGCCCACGGTACAGATACTTTTAAACAACCCATCTCATACCCCAGCCAATAGTGAGCAGAGACCTGGTGAGCTCTTCTTGCTCTAGGATTTTTGAGGGAGAGAGGGAGAGTGTGAGTGTTATTCTGTTCATAAGAGTATGTATCATTGAGATACTGCCCATCAGAATTTTCCTGAGGAGGGCCAGTGCTGGCCTCCAGCCTAGGACTCATGTTTTTCAGCAGTCTCACCTGGCTAAATGAGCTTGCCCACAGTTACTGCAGAGAGACCACAGGACAGGAAGCACTCACACCGTAAAGAAGGGTCATCAGCCACTTTCTTGCATCTGTCCATCAATCTGTGTGTGGCAGCACTACCAAGATCAGTCCCAATATATGTCTTTAAATTGAATGTAGGAAGATCAGGAGCCTTTGTATTTTCCAGATATGTTGGCATTTTGACCAAAAAGTAGTTGGGCATGATGATGGCAACAAGTGACAGCTATGATTATTTCTTATAGGCACAAACATGAGTGCTGTCTTACAGACACACAACAAGGAGAAGGATGAGAGCCTCAGGCGTACTGAGGCCAGAGTTGAAGCAGCTGAAGTTGGCAGGACTCTCGAACCCAAATTCCCTTTCTCAGTCTCTGCCCCACCAGAGCCTGGCTCATGCCGGAGCAGCTCACGCTCTGGGACTGATGGAGGGCACTGCAGCCCCTGGGCTCCTCCCGGCTGCTCACAAACGCCTGAGGTGCTGGAGTCTGCTGTCTCCTGGAGTCTTCCAAATCTGTGAGCCACAGCTGTTCACCAGCAATACCTGGAAGCACTGGTAGTACAGGGAGACAAAGGTGGCTGTGCCAGACTCGTACTGCTTGGGCTTTCAGTGGTAGCTGGGTAGTGCCTGACTCACAGCTCCTACCCCATTTCTTACTGTGTAAGCAACAGAAACACACCAGTGACATGGGAGGAAGCATGTTACTTGAGAGTATTTCTCCTGCCTTCCCATGAGAGATTGCCATAAAAGAAATACCAAGCCTGCAGTGGCCAGCCTGTGTTCAGCAGCTTGACATGTTCACAATCATTGTTCTGAGGACAGTAGCGACTACACGTTTCAAAACCCCAACCACTGTCCTTTCTGCTGTTTGTTCTTGCTCAGAAGAGCCTTCTAAAATACAGAGTCCAAGAATTTCAAGGGTAGGCTGACAAAAAATAAAGCTCTTGTAGCAGGTGGTGCCACCTGCGTACAATCTGCTCTTGCGACGAGTGCGGAGCACGACTGTGATTCATGTCCCCATGGCCGGGGGAGTGAGAGCAGGGGCGCTGACTCGAGTCGGGACCGTGCCACGGGTGGTTGGTGGTGTTAACATCAGTGCTTCCACAAGACACTTGAACTATTCCCGGTATGTCTGCCTGTGCACAGAGTCAGGTTTTTATCTACGTATGTGTACATGTGAATAAATTATATACAAGCACGCTAGCCAAGTAGAAATAGCTGCTGTGCCTGGTGGGCCATTTACCGACCACCTGCAAGCGCGATGTGTGGGGCTGCCATTGCGGATGACTCTCTGATCTACAAGCCAGTTGCTTTATGCAGAGTGGGTCAGGAGGGTGGTTCAGCTATATCAGGTGGTTTGAAAGGCAAATTTATTCAGCATGGAACAGATTTTCTACTTACTGAAGGAAAGTAAATTCATTGATACTGCACCTCTCACTGCTTCTAGAAATATGTACAGTATCCAAGTCCTGAGATCTGGAGTTTGATGTATTGAATCCTGGTTTGTGTTTATGTAAGGAAGCTGAGCGACAGTCGAGTGGGTGTATAGATTTAGGTGTTTGAATTGAAATCTGAAAGCAACTGAATTTTATCAGAGGGGTGTGGACTGGAGGGCCATGTCATCACAACCACTTACGGTTTAGTTATCAAGCTGTGGATGTCATGGCCATCTTAGCTCAGACCTTCTCTACCCAACGTGGTCATTTGTAGAGTGACCATCTTTAAAACTATCTAGGCTTGTCTTGTTTTGCATCAAACTCTCAGAGCATCAGAGTGATCAGATGATGGCACTGAGAAAAGGCTGACATGATCAGGTCCATGGCAGATGGTTGAGTTCAGATTTGGAATTTCTTGAATCCCAAGATTCAAGGAAAATACAGATGAAGGGAGGTGGGACTGCGGAGCAAAGCTGAGGAGAGTTGCTGGGAGATGTTTGCACAGATCCTGTCAAGGCAAACTCACTGAGTTTGGTGGAATTCTGCATAACAGGGCTACCAAGTTGTCCTCAGACTAACTTCATCTTATGTTTGGGAAACACTAATGTAACAAATGGTTGGGAACAACAATTCATTATTTTCATTTATGTTCTTTTTGTTTGTTTGTTTAAATGGCTTCGCACTAGAACAGTTTTTTGCAATTTTGATCCAAACATTGACTTGCTAATTTTGAAGCACTGTTTACTTATGTTTGGTAGCAAAAGAAAGAATCATTTAACAGCCTCACATTTTCTAGTGTTTGAATTTAACTGTGAATATTTTCTTTCTTTCATTTAGTTCTGTGGAAACTCTGTTCTGGAAACCAGAGAAAGTTTAAAAACTTGTTTTAACCAAGTGTTTGATATGTAGCTTTTTTTTTGGTCTGCTACAAGAGATTTAATTATGTAAAATTAGAATATGAATTATTAATTCTAAAATATTATATCACAGAAACTGTATCTGATAAGCTTGCTCATCTTCACTATTGCATCCTTACAAAGATAATGCAAATTGTTTCAAGTAACAAGAAAGCACTGAAATATATCCAAGAATATTATGCTTAAATGGCAGTATTTTGTCTCTGTTCTATATACGTAGTTATGCTTCAGTCATTTTTGTTCTGAGGTTTCTCTGCCCCCTCAGGATTTTGCCTGAAGTGCCTTAGTGTCCATAGTTACATTAAAAGAGATATAAACACAGATCTAATAACTTACTTCATCCTCTGATGAAGTGTTTGCAGTCAGTGGTGTGCTCTTCCACCAAACACGCTGAAATATAATACCGTGTCAGAATCTATAATAATATTTTAGCAACTGAGAGCGTATAAGAAACTGTCGTGAGAACAGTTATTCTTCAGACATCCCTTCTTTGTATCAAAACAGCAGAATTTTTCTAATTCTGGAAGTATAAAATTGACAAATCCTTGCTCAGTGTTCATAGCGGCTCACTTAGCTCTGTCTCCCAGATGATTAAGGGTATTAGATGGTTTTTTTGTAACATGTCAGTCAGTGGGGTAACTGAGAGCATTATAAGGATTAGCAACACACTCAATCCCCAGAAAGAGAACCCAGAAAAAAACTCTTATCTGAGCCTGCTTCATACAGACATACAGTAACTGCCTCTGTTTTGTGTCACGGAGGTAAATAGCTATCCATTCGTCAAGAATTGTTGTCACGATGATTCGGAATATCACAGGAAAAAGACTCTCAAAACAGGTCCCTTTCTTCAGCACTGCAACACAGGATTGCTGGGTAGATGGAATATCAGACACCTGATTTAAATAAGTGAATAAACCGCTGTCAAGAAATAATTCAAAGGTTTAAACTTTAATTCTATAATTACCAGCTTCCTTTTAATTAAACAGTTGAACATTCACAAAATAGAAATCCAGATGATAAGCATGACAGAGGAACCTGAGCAAAAATGTCCTGCCCCAGAAGACAGAAAGCAACAGGGCTTTCTTCTCCAGACGAGGTGGTGGGAGCAACCTAGCACCCAGCCCCTGGTCTGCAGGATCACACCAGGAATCTGGTAACAAACCCCAGATCATGAGTTTCGCAGGAATTCTGCGTAACCCAAGTGTTGTGACGTGTTCACTAGAAATGTACTGATAGTCCTTAACAGAAGGAGCGCTGGAGACGGGGTGGAGCAGCAGCCTGAGTATGGACCCTGGGTGGAGGCTCATCCCTGGCACTTATGCAGCCACACGTCCCTGGCTGGTGGAGTGCCGGGCAGGGGACATCACAACTCAAACCTCAGCTGCCGAGTCCCAGGCAGAGCAGCCACAGGCGTTCACACTTGTATCCAAACTTTACCTCCCGAGGAATGTTAGGATGGGGAGGTGCAGGCAGAGGTCAGAAACAGTGCAGCCACTCTCCGCAGTTCAGGTTGGTGAGGCTTGGGGTGATGGAAGAGATCCCGGCGATGGGTGGTGGAACAAGCCATGGGGTGGCCTCTTCCTCAGTGGATGCTCAAGTTGTGTTTTGTGTTCGTTTCCCTCACTGCCTTGTCTTTCCAGACTCATATCTAGAAATATGATCAGAGTTAAGCTCTGCATTTTTCCGCTGTGAAGCCTGTTGAGTTCTGGAGGGGCCGGTGAAGGCAGGAGAAAGCAGAGGAGGGCAGACGCAGGGTTACTGCACCAGCAGAGCCACCCTACAAAGGAGGGACAACAGTGCTGCATGTGCTGAAGCCATCGCAGGGACCCCAGAGGGCTTGGGGGTCTGTGCTGCCTTCAGGGCGTGCTCTGGGGATGGTACTTCCATGGGGGTTGAACCGAGCTTCCCACTGCAGCTTGTGGCACCAAGGCTTCTCCTCAAGCCATGCCAGCCATGGAGCATGGCAATGTACAATGCCATTTTGAAGTCAAATTTATGCAAAAAGCCACATTTTAAAAATAGTGACATCAGCAATTCTGTGTAGTGGTAAGCACCATGTAAAATCAGACTGCAGCAGAAGACACGTTGCTGACTTCTCAGCCCAATGTTGTGGAGATACATTGCTCCCTGAGTACTGCAAGTTACCTGAGAGCAATAGTATAATTGGAAAAGCTTAAAGAAAAACAGATTGTATTTAGCAAAGGGGTTCCTATTCTTGCATGCAGAGCTTTGGTCAGTGTTACAACAGTGAAATCTAAACCAGTCAATGGAAATTCTAGGTGGTGCTGAAAGACGGTTCCCCCAGCTGCTCCAGTAGGTAAACTGGTTGGGGACTGGGAAGCTCCCGTTTTCTACTCTAGGGCTGCTTTGTCCTTGTGACTTGTCTGTGGGCAAATGCGTGCTCCCTACATTTACTAAAGATAGAAACTATTTCCTCACTCTCACTTGTATTTTTTCTGCACTAATTTTCTGCATCTTTTAGATTTCATAAATGCAGCTTTAGTAGCACTAATGACTTCCACCATGTGTGACTCCTTGCTCTTACAGTTCCCATTGCTTCTCTTTCACGATGAGCTTGTTTGGGGAGGTTACAGCATCTTTTAGATTACTGCTATACTTTCTATACTTTTATGAAGTATTTTCTGTATGTCTTCCCAGAGCCTAATAAAACTTCAACTTGCTTTCAGCTTTTTATAGTGAACACATAAAAATCAGTAATAATATAGATGACTTTCTTGGTATTTACATGATTTTCAAAAAAATATGTCTTCCCTTACCCTCCCACTTACCATTTTTCTGTTATCACAGGGATTAATATAGTCCCATGGTTGCCTGACTGTCCTGTGTTACACTTGCGTATAACACCTGAGTCAATTAAAATGTCACTTTTTTCATTGCTGTTAATTAAATTTATAGCATAATCATTAGCCGTTGTTTTTGCTGTTGTTTTCATTATTTATTATGTTGATTAAAAGTTCCAATGGTACCAATTTCCACCAAGAATTCCTAGGTTTAAGCATTAGTAGAAGGAAGAAATATTTACTTGAACATTAAAGTGTTTTACTACCAATTTGAAGATTTTAATGCTTGGATGGTGGTTTGGGAGTCAATCATTTCACTCAGTTTATGACTTTGGTTTACATAGCAATTTTCGTCACTTAAGGGAAGTAATCATGCCAATTGCCTCAAAATGAATCTATATTTATGTCCGCTTGCAATACATTTATTTGTAGCTGGTAAGCAATTAAAATGATTGTAGGCAGATACTTTAAAATAGAATAACGGCAAAAGCTCTGCTGCCCACCCTTCTTGCAAAGCATTCTTTAAAGAGGGGCACACCTTCATCCTTATAAAATGCCTATATATCCCTTTGGGGTGTGGGGGTGTGTGTATGTATATGCTTGCTCATCACCTATGCTAAGCTGGGAAGCACATGGTACATTCCAGGAGATCCCTTGCAAGTACAACCAATTCCTTCCCATCCCTTTGCTGTTTCATAGTTCAGCACAACTCCAAAGTGTGCTCCAAGCTCAAAAAAGTATGAGGGACCTCCATCTTCCTCTCTCTTCTAGCAGGGAAATCACACAATTAGCAATATTATGTACATGTATAAATATTGTACTGGTCTGAAGTTATCTTTTTTTGCTTAGCAGCCAGTTTAGGAGACCAGTTACCAGCATAGCTGATGAACTGCTAAATCCAGGTCACTTCCATGGTAGTTATTATTTATGTTATTTGTTGAGTGCCAATAATAACCAGTGGTTTAGCAGTCTTTTTAAGGTGAAGTGTAATTTCTCAGAAGTAGCACTCTTGAAAAATATTTTTAAAACTATAAAACAGGTTGCACCCTTTTTGTGAGGTACCTACCAACATCCACACAGTTGTTCTAATGAGGCCATTTTCCAAAAAGCCATTTTTTGGGGACCTGGCCTTAGCTTGGCTCCTTGTCACTTCAGGGCACCCTTCAGCTAGATAATTCTCAGCTTTGTGGGAACATCCTCCTCCAGTGCTTAACCACCCCCAGGGTGGAAAAATACAGTAACTGGCCCGCCCATTATTGTGGTCTTAAAGCTACTATACCAGAGCAGTACAGGTAATTAACGCAGCAGTTCCCATCTTGTCACGGAAGGGTAATTAAATTTGCAAACAGAGCAACGTCAGATGAAAAGTACACAGTGGATCCAAGTACTGTCTCCTTGTTGGGAAGATAGGTATTTGATGAAGTGCTGTGTGATGTTTAAGGTTATCATGGGGGATTTAATTCCAGTTTAAAATTGAAATAAATTAGTAGTGGAGCAGTATGTGCTTCCTTATACTACAGAAGCATAAGTAACTGAGAGCAAGAAAATGCTGCTGGTGGTGTCTTTAAATGCTGTTCCCTTCTGTGGCAGAGGAATTAGGTTAAGTTTAACCTGGCCTCCAGTCACAGAAAAACAAAATATTGCTAATTAGCTCTTTGAATTTCAGGAGGTGTAACCAGAAGATGTCCTCTGGTAATGTAAAATTGTATTACACCTTTCAGGATTGCGTTTTGGACATTCTAAAGGTAGAGGTGGCTGTCTGCCCAGTTTAAAATTATCTGTACTGCATGGTTCTTGGTTGGCTACTTCCAGACATCATCTTTAGGAAAGCTCCTGAAAAGCAACTGCTCAGGTGAAATCAATGGAGGTAAGTTTCTGGGGATGGTTAAGATTGGGTCTTTGCTCCCACCTGCTCATGCCCCTTACCTTTCTCAGGCACACAGTGTGCGTGAGCTGTTGTTCTGAGCTGCGTTTCCTGGGATCTCGGTGGTCTGGATGGATGTGCAGGTGAGAAAATAGTCTTCTCGGTTCAAGGATTGACTTTCAAACTCTATATTTTGTAATTCTAGTTAATACTTTGAAGCTGTAGCTTATTAAAGCTAAAAAAGAGTTTTATCAAACAAAAGATAAGTCTTAGCAAAGGCTGCCTGCAAGTAAGTATGTGAGAAAGGACTGGAGAATGTTCCTGTTAGTATAGGCTGAATGTAATATTCAGGAAAGTAATCTTCTCTGTAAAAAGCTCTTGAGTTGCCAGGAAATGTATTTGCAAAGCAGCAGAATAGAATCCATTTAGCTTGATAATATATAAGTGGTGCTATCATATGGATGTACAGTGTTGCATGAAGCGTAAAATAGATATATTCTGTGTTACGAATGCTATAAAATTTTGTATTCCTATAATAGTCTTTTGAAGTGAGAGAGTTGCTGCATGTGATGAAGTGCAGGACAAACTATGAAGAGGAGATGAAAGGAGAAGGAAAAAGGTTGTAGAACTAAGTTAATCAATGTTAGTACAACTGTCTTGCAATTCAGATAGTAGCACAGTTGTCAGTGCCTGAAATTATGTGCTTTTGAGAGTAAAGCTGAACTTTCCTTGGCCAGAAAGACAGCTGTTGGAAATTGGGGATGTCTTTAGAGATTTTTGCCTTTCAAATCAAGAGGTAGTGGTGACTGTGGGGTATCACTGGCAGGATAAATACAACTGCACTTTTGTGGCAATAAAATACTTTCATTTTTTCTGTGTATGAATATAATGACTGATTTCAGTAGTTCTGAGTTAAAACCCAGTTATTATATGAGTGAATCTTGGCTCCTTTGAGCCCTTGGTTTTTCCAGACAGCCTGGATTAGAACATCTCCTTGCAGCTTTATTTATAATGAAGTACAAGGGAGATAATTGAAATGCCTGACAAGCAAGAGAATGGGGGACATACCTCACAGCTAAGGCTCATTATAAGTGACACTGCCTCTCTTTTTGGATCTAAATTACATACAGGCCATATAAATCTACTTCTATCCAGCTATTACAATATCCTGTTATAAATCACAGAAGCACAGACCTGCTTTTGGATTCATCCAATGTGCTTCCAAATTAAGCCAGAACCTACTTCCTCCCCCCAGCCAACCTACATCAGTGCTTGACATAAGGAGTTACGGTCTCGTGTTTCTGGTCTAAAACCACAAGAGGGTTGTACTTTCTTTCCCCATGTAAACATTAGTAGAATGAACTTCAAACTTTATGGTTCCCAACCCTTTGAGTACATCCATTGTCTCCAGGCAAATTGGGGAGTTGTGCAAGTAACATCTGTGACAAATTTGCTGGGTTTGTATCTGTGTAAAAAAACCTTCTTTTTCCACTGTTTCCTTTATCATCCCCCACCCCCAGAAATACATAACCAATTTGCAGTTTCAGAAATCCAGATGCATGCAGTGTGGCCTTGAGAGTATTTTCACGAGATCACGTTCACTCCCTGGTGAGCTGCCCTCACTGCTGACCACAGGTGTCAACAGCAGATTATCTCTGTAGAGGAAACAGGACTGGAGGGAATTACAGACTTTTTGATGGAGATGACATTAGGGAAGCCAGCAAATACTTTTGCCCCTGATATGAAGTCTACACAAGCTAATGTTTTTGGTGTCCCCATCTCAAGGAGGATGTGGTGTAGAGTTCAAGAACATGCAGAAATGGGCAACTCAAATCAAGGACATAGAGCAGCCATCTTATGAGGAGGTGCTGAAATGGCTGAGATTCCTCAGTTTGAAGAGAAGGCTGAAGAAGGGTTGATGATGTTTTATGGAGTCATGAAGGCAGTGGATAAAATGAGAGCAGAATTACTATTCAGATCTGCATTGGTATGACTTGGCAGAGGTTTCCTCTGAATCCATGTGCTCTTTTCACGCGGCTCTGCTGCTTTTATCACTCTGTGGAGTATCTACTGAGTGTTTACATCCTTGGGGGGAGCAGCTGCGGATGCACCCTTGTTGAAAGAGTGTGTGAAACTTTGCTGTGGACAGTCCAACAGGAAAGAAATGGTGTGTGGTTGAGTGAATTTACCTTATGGAGAAGCCAATAGATCTCTCCCACAGAATGTGCTGCTATAAGAAAAAAAACAGTTTTTGAGCTTCCTAAAGTCTTTTAAGTGTATTCACTTGTCCACAAAGTCCTCATTGTCCTTTTTAAATAAATTCCACAACCCTAGACAGTGCAGGCGTTTCTTAATCAGTTGACATTGTAATTGTCTTAGGGTAATCTGTTTTCACATGCAAATTCAGTTTGAGATGCTGAAAAGGGATTCATGTAGGCTGCCAGAAAACTCATGGGAAACCCACTGTAGCTTTTCCAAAACACTTAAGCAAAAGAAATTCTCAAGCAGTGGGGGAGAGACTCCCACTTGTAAATTTTTTGTGCCAGAAAAACCTGTATAAATGGCAACAACCCCCAACCCTAAACCAATCTATACAGTGAGAAAATGGTACAAATGTGCTAGCAAACAGCTATATATATATGTATAAAAATTAAGATAGCAAAGTTGTGGATTGGGTCCTTACGTGTCTTCCTTCCTATCAGGTATTCTTTGTGTATGCTGTGAACATTAGATTATGTGGTGTACTAGAAGACAGGCATAACGGGAATGAAGTAGTAAAGTTGGAAAATAGAAGTCTGCTAGATTAGGCTGTACAAACACACTACATTTAATAAATTCATTTTTAACAGATAAATATAAGAAATTCATTGTACATAGGCTAAAATGTCCGTATATTCACGGTGGACCATGAGGCGACTAAGAACAGTGTGGGTTTTTTTCTGGGGTGTTCTGGCAGAGGCAGGCACGCTGCAGCTGAAAAGCGGGGAGCTCTGAGCCCTGTGTTTGCATAGGAGTGACATTGCTTCTGCTGGGTGCAGCATTTGGGTTCCCTATACTGGTTTGGCTTAAGGCCCTGCCCAGTTAGCTTCTGCAGTGGGATGGTATTATTCCTGACAGACTCTGAACGCTTCCTTTATGGTTATGGTTTATGATCTTTAGTATTTATCACATCAGGAAACCACCCCTCTTTGAAAAGGCAGTAAATACACACCGAACTCCCAAAATAAGTGATTCAGAACTTAAGCTGATGCTTAAAGTTAAATACACACTTAAATGCTCTGATTAATAGGAATGGTGTAGGTGTATACTTCCATGCTTTTCTGAATGAAGACCTTAATGATGACTTTGTCAATGGACAGATCCACAGGCTGTACTTGCAACACTTCACAAACCAGTACCTTGATTTTTGTCACCATCTGTAATGTCATTGCCTATGCAGCCATGAAAATGGCACTGCTGGGCATAATGGGAAGACAATAACAGTCTTTAGTTTCTCTGGTTGTTTTTTGGATTATTTTGAAGGCTTCACAATGAAGTGTAAAAGTAAGGATAGACTCTGGTTTTAAAGCAGAATCAAAATTCTGAAGCTATGGACTTGCTTTTAACTTCTTGCTGACTTTTTCTCTTAGTTGTGGGGGCAGGTGATTCACTCTCAGCTTTTTTTCTTTTTTTTTTTTTTTCTTTTCATTTGTCAAAGTAGCATTATGAACTCATCCAAGTGATGGAAGGCATACCTTAACTTTGAAGTGGCATGAAATTGTCAGCTGTAACAATATTGCACTACAAGGGGCAGTTGGGCCAAGGACGATACTTGCTCTGTCAAGTCTGTACCTGTAAAGATGTTGTCCTGCAGTCAGTGGAAAGGAGGCTGATTTTTTTTTTTTTTTTTTTTTTTTTTTTTTTTTTTTTTTTTTCTTCCCTCCCCGAACAAANTTTTTTTTTTTAATTTTCCCTCAAGCCCGAGTAACAAATAAAATGTCCAGGAACCACAATTAGTGCATGGGAATAGATTTAAAGAAGTATCTTTGCAATTGCTTAGTCCTTGCACTTTTCTCTAGACATGGGCTGTCAACCAGTGCTTTAGGCAGGGTGCAGGAGTAGGTGGATTTCTGGTCTGACCCAGCACCCCTGGTTTTGTATTCTTGCATTTTGTATTGTACTACTTAAAAGGGAGAAGTTGTCATCCATGAGTCTTCTCTAAGTCATCTAAGTCTGAAATGGAGAAGACCCTGCAGGTTACGGCAGAGTGGTGGCCACCTGTACCTCCCTGGGAGGGAGGAGGCAGTGCTTGGCTCGTGCTGTCCTATGGCCAGCCCCACCTGATGTGGCTCCTCAGCTGCTTAGATGTTGCACAGCAGCATTTCATCTCATCCTTCTCTAGCCTCTGGTCCCTGTGCTTGCTTCTTTCTTCCTCTGCAGGAAATGGTTCCGTTGAAAAGATAATCTGGTCTCTGTTACCACTTACATGGTTGCTTTTATTCTAGAAAAATTAGACTGAATAACATGTAGGCATATTTAGGGCCTCATCTCTGGTTTTGAAAGCTCCCAGTTTGTCTTTAGAGCTCATCTGCAGCAGAGTGATGTTGCTCCCAAGCCATGCTTTGCTGTGCTCACTTGAAATGGGCACCGTTCCCACCAAAAGGTTCCTGCTCTTCAGTTTAGCGTTGGCAAGTGTCGCAACTCAAAAATAACTATGTTAATTTCTCATGGCTCGTGGTATAGCTGTAAACATTTTTCCATAGTTCAGCCTACTATGCGCAAGATACAGTGCATAATTCCATTGGAAAGTCTCTGAAATCATATCGTCCATACGTAAACTCTTACCCAGACATCTGCCTCCTAGTGTACATTAGGTTCTAAGTCCTGACAGTCTAATTTATTCCTCTTCACATTCCCACAAAGTCAGAGCAGGATTTTGTGGAGACCACCAAGAACTGTAAAATGTGAATAGCATACAGTTTGGAGATAGAGAAACTTAATTTTCTGTTGCTTCTTACCTCGACCGGAGTCCGTTCTCCCTGGAGAACCACACAGTGAAGAAGTCTTGTGTTTCTTCCTTGGCTCTACTATCGTGATACCTGGCTTTGCCTTGGCGTTGGTGGGGCAGCACGTGTGGGCTGGCACTGTGCCCTGGTGGGTCATCCATCAGCTGGTAACTGGAAGATCTCATCAGGGCAGCAGCCATGTCACACTTGGCCCTGATATTTCTAAGCTTAAACCAGGACTAATGGGAAGAAAATGGTACAGCAAACCAGCTGCCAGCTGCGAAATTATTCAATGGGATACTATAGTTACACAGGAGGAAGAAAGTGCCAGTTACTTTTGCGTTGCCTGTTTTCTTGGTTTTGGGGGAAAATATTTGCAGTGTGCATCCTTGGTAGAGTGATGTGATGAAAATAAAAGGCAATTTCTTAATTTTATTCTCATGCCAAATTCAACTTGACATTTTGAAATGGCTTGCTTGTTTTGAAGGAGTAGAAAATATTGTAGAGTTCTTTGAAGGGATTATGCAGGAGGCAAACCAGTATGTGTTCCTAATTTACCCAGCAGAATAATTAAGTCTTTCAGTTGTAAAGAACTGAAAATCATCTTAACCCGTGTTTTGAAAACAAGGGATGGTAGAGCTTGTTCTTTTGCAGAACTAGAGTTTGGAAGCACTTTGTCTGATTCATCGCTACTTCAGGCTTGTCCAAATCTGACCTAATCCCAATAAAACGAACAGGATTTGATCAACAAGAAATAGGACTCGTACGCTACTACATCAGATCCTGTGATATTTAATCAATACAGAGACAGTGGACATGGGGGAACGTCTACAGTGTGTAATGGAGCGAGGGTCAGGCATCCACCCACAAGCAAGGAGCTGAGGCAGCAGGACACAGTGCAGTGCTGCAGGACTTACTACCTGTTCAGCAGGACATAGCGCTGCAGGTTCATCGTGCACAGCTGACTTGGGATAAAAATCCCAGAAATCTCGGTGCAGAATAAGCCCAGGTACCCCTGTTTCTACTTGGTGCACGTGCCCTGAGTTTTTCTGTACGCTGATGCAAGTTTGGAGTAGTTTGGTGAAGTCAATAAAATACTAGTGATGCAGCATGAATATGGTCAGAATTGTTCCTACTATTTCAGCAGCTTTCTGAGATGTGGTACCAGCGTAGTCTAATGAGAACAGTGCAGATTGTGTGAGGAGCTTGCTCTGCTAGGTATGTTTTTTTTTAAATGTTGAGCTCCAGAAGAAAAATACATTGATTTAAAGCCCTGCAACTCAGATAATAATGGATTTTTCCAAATATAGTTTCTATGTTTAAAAAAATTTCGGTAGTCGTGCAAGTTTCCCTACAAAATCCAAACTGAAAAGTCAATGGAAAGTTTTTTTCTCTGAAGCACTTTGTGAGAAGATAGGGTTTTGATAAAAGAAACTTCACTCTGCTAAAAGGTGACAGTAGTGAAAAGAACGACCTCATTTCAGAAACTCAGAAGAAAGCAAGCCTTAAATTCCAGCTGTCCCCAAGAGATGTGATCTGGGAGCTTCGACAGTAAAGAAGGAATTCTTAGGAGTGCACACTCTCCAGAAAGTAAAAAAGACCTCAATGTTTCAGTACAGGTTTCAATATTAGCAGAATAATGTTCTCTGCTGTCTTGAACTCTGCTTAGCTGCCAGTTCTGCCCCTCTTTCCAGAAAAAGTGCCTGGATCTAAATGGAAAAGCTTCCTATATAACCGCAGGGGAAGGAATTCTGAATTTTAGCTTCCCAGAAATGTGTACTAGGGTTGCCACTGAAAAAAATTCAGTGGCATTTTATGCTATGTTTAGAAAAATAAGGAGGATGATGGAAGGGACTTTGCATCAAGCATTGCACTTGCCTCTTCCTGCATTTGAAAGGTCACCAGGGGTTTTACTTCAGTGTTTCAAATTAAAATCCACTTTAAATGTGTTTTAAGGGGGTGGGGAAAAATCAATGTGTTGGAAAAAGCATATTCTCCTCCTTCTAGGCAAGAAATAATATGTGAACAGTAATAGTTTTTCTTCCATCATTTTCCAAGATTGCCTTCTGTTTGTGGAAGGAACCAGAAAACAGCTTAATTGTTGTCTTTCAGTTCATTTAAATAGTTAAAAATCTACATTTTAGCCATTCCACCAAAAATGGGTAGAGGATAAAATGGTTGGATAAGTGTTTAGAACCAGATGTGAACTTGGCTTCAGATTGCTTTATGATAGTGGTCGAAGTTTTTGTGGTGGGGTGTTTTTTTTGGTTTTTTTTCCTCTGTGTGTGTTGGTCTGTGGCTTTGGGTTGTTTTTTCTTTTTTTCTTTTCGTAGCAAGACACGTTAGTGCTCAGAGTTGAGCCCTGAGAGTTTAAGCATGATTCCTGAGCCTGTACCAAATGTGACTTTATACTTCTGCATCCATCTAATAGCAGCCAGTGGGCAGGGTTCCAGTATTTACAAAGGTCCCATATACCTCTTGTTCTGGCGTGAGGCTTTGAAGTAGCTGTGAATTGCTTTCACACGTTCTTCCACCCTCTTTGCAATTGCAATGTTACTCTGCAATTTATCATTCCCTACATGAGAACCTTGCAGAGTGGGGTCCCAAATTATCTACAGTCTAAAAAAAAAAAAAAAAAAAAGTTAATGCTATTATATTAGCTTCTTGTACCTAGCACAGGAAACTTTTCCCAATTTTGGTTAGGATACAAGCAAAAGTCAAGTATCCATGAGAACTACTTTTCCCAAACCCTTCCATTTCAGTCACTCAGATCAATGAGTGGAGAGGGACTAGAGAACACTAGAACCTTAGCATCCCACCATGAAAATCCTCTACTAATTTGACAAGTTATTCTTATTTTTTCCTAGGAATTTCATCACTGGTCATAGTTTTGATTTATCTATGCAAACCTTTTGACAGTTTGTATGACATGGTGCTAGTAAACAGCCTGGAACAACTCTATCCAGTATGTATTCTCCACCGTGTCTGGGTTTTTTGTTTTAATTTTTTTGGTTGTTTTTTGTTTTTTATGCAAAACTGAAGTGATCATGTTTCAGTTTGGCTGGCAATTTGGGCAATAACTGTGGATAGTTAAACAATGTTGGCATTAAAGTCTTGTGTTTAGAGTTTTAGATCATTGTGCAAATGATGGAATATTGTTACTGTGGTTCATAAGAGCTCCTTGCTGTCTGTGTAGTGATATTGCTATAAAGAAAAAAAAAACAAGTATGTCATTCTGCCCCACTTCCATGCTGTATATTATTCATATTATGTTTGAGAAGTAAAATTAATTCTTATGGGGATGTTTCCCATATGGATTTTATCTGTTAACTGTTATGGAAATCTGATAAATCTTCAGGATCCTTGTAAATTTAGACTCTTCCACTCTTCCCTCTACAAACAGATTTGCAAAAATAGATATTTAGTCATAGCTTATGCACAGAGATACTATTGTGGGAGCAATTCCCCTGCTTTTCAGACTTCAATTTTCTACAGCAACCCTGTAACCGTTCCACTCTGGGTCAGCTTGTTGAGGTACGTTTTGCAGTGCACAAAGGCTCTGCAAGCAGGATATTCACGTTCTTAAAGCATAAAGCAGTTATTTATTGGGCAGTACACAAGATAGATGGGTAGGACTTGGGAGCTATGGAGCGAAGCAGGCCTAGTAAGGCATACGATGTGCTGGGCGGTTGTCAGCAGGTGGACACAGAAGGGGCTGGACCTCTGTGTCGCTCAGTTGCCATCTTTCAGCTTCATGTTTTTTCCTGAAGAGCTTGATATCTTTTCATCTTGGTGCTTTTCTTCCTGAGCTCTTGGATGTTAAATGTCACCAACTCCACAATTTTACCTCTGCCTGCAGTTGCACCTTTTTTTACTTCAGGTAACTCCGGTGGAGTTTCTCACAAGTTGGCAGTTCACCCGTAAGGCCCTGCCGGACTTGTTGGCAGCAGATGCGTAGGGGATGAGGGTAACAGGCAGAAGAATGGTGATGGTAGCCCAGGTAGTGCATTTCAGCCTCTGCCGCAGAGTTCCTGCGTGGTGGTGAGCAAATTGCTTGAAACAAATAGTTATTAATTGTATTCTCCTTGTTTTCTGGAATCTCTTCATTTCTGAGAAGTTGACTTTATAGCCTGAATGTAACTTTAACCTTTCCACCCCCTACACAGGACATGCCTACAAGGCAAGGCACTTGGGCACATTGCAAAAAGGTATAGATTAAAAAAGAAAAAAATCTAGCCTAGCCACTGGGGAAATAAAAATCATAAATGAAAGTTAGCCAATACTGCCTCAGTTCAAGAAAATATCTGCTTAAAATAACTTGATTTTAATAGTGTTTATTTCATACTTCTTCCTTTAGCAGAGGAGGATTTTTTTTTTAGCTGTGCCGTAGCTACAAATAACCTTTTAATGTGAGGTGAAACAAAACCTGCATGTAAATAGTTGTAATCAACAGGCTGTGGATGAACTCAGGTTAAGTGTGTGTTAAAAATAGAGAAGGCAGAGACTAGAACATTTTTCTACCAATTTTCTGTTAATAATTCATAGAAATTCAGCCTTTTCCAGCTATCTCTCTTAACTAAAAAAGAAGCAAGTAGAAGTGACAAAAAGAATCTGGTGATTCTTTTGTGCAAATTAGGGTCCTGCATATGATTTGTC
The DNA here is from genome assembly GCA_013400195.1 of Aramus guarauna. NCBI lineage: Eukaryota > Metazoa > Chordata > Aves > Gruiformes > Aramidae > Aramus > Aramus guarauna. The sequence continues at coordinate 426,061 of VXBL01006172.1, read as the reverse complement.
GTAATTTGTACCATTTGGCCGTATTTGTAACACCTATTTATCTGCCTGTTTCAGAGAAAGATAAGAACAACTGTTCATAAAATACTATAGGCAGGAAGTGCTTTCATCATCCTGTAGGCAATCGTATTAAGCCTTTAAGCATGAGATTTGATTAACCTGTCCTGTTGTATAAGATTGCACAGCTGCAAATTTTATTGAATAGTGGTACTCACTTTTTGTAGTGCCTGGATGTCCCTTAATATCTCCTACTAGTGACTTGGAGAACTGCTAAGTCCTGGCGTCATGACACACTGGGACTTTGGAGAGACATGGCTGCGATGTTTTGACCGCGCATAGCAGCTCTCGGGTCATCACAAAAGGCAATACTGCAGCACTTTGTAGGCTGTATGACAACTGCTGCTCCCCCTTTCCACCAGCTACTGAGTGGAGATCATCTCTGGTCTCTGCCCCTCCTTTGCTGATTACTGAAGGGTCTTTTCCCTTTCCCTCTCATTTCTTGTAGCATCTATTTTCTCCTTCAAAAAAAGAGGAGTAAGAAGCATCTTTGTAGCTCTCATGTAAGAAGGTGTTTCCTGTGTAGTCTTGGATTTTACCATGGAGTGTTCTTTCAATCAGTCCTTTGTGTATTATAGTGTATTATGTCTAACATTTAAACAGGATCACCTACCAAATGCGTAGGCTCCAGGAGAGCCTACTGTGATTGCTCATCGCTGTCACATAGAATTACTACATCTCTAGATGTAGCAACCTGCTATATTGAATTCTCCAGCTTCAAGAAACTGAATTATATGTTATAGAATATGGTATCCACTGCTCTATTTATATGCAAATAGAACAAGATTGTGCTTGACTCAAAAAAGGTTACAGCTCAATTTAAAAGAAAAAGCAATGCATGCATTTAAAAGCAAAAGAAGACAGTAGGATGAGAGGAAGTTGTGAAGTACAGTAATTTATGAATTTTTATTTCTTGATTCTAAGTTTTGAACACTTGTTTCCCCAAGCAGTCCCTCTTCCTCACGTGAAAGAGGAAGAAGGGCACAATGAATCTTTTCTACCCCCTTTGTCGAGTGTGAGAAAATTAAGTTAATACTAACAATACTTCTTTTCAGGTTGAATAATCTATGTCTTGTCAGTCCAACACTATATAACTAGAGGTGCATTGCAAAACCCTGTGTGGATAGGAAACTGGCAAACACTCAGTGAGCTACGTTTGTTCAGTTGTCCCAGGGTGGTGTTTATACCTCCCCATGCATACGGCAAGCGTGGCTGGAGGCCCTGTGAGCTACCTACAAAGTGAATGAATGGCTCTTGCTTCAGAGTTAATAGTTGTTAGCATTAACAGATTGTGTCAGAATCAAGCATTTGCTTACCTGTGACTGGTAGGCTTTTTAGTTACTTTTTCCCCCACTGATTCCCGCGGGACTGTGTAGTTGTAAGCACTTTCCTTATTAATTATTTGGTAGAGAAGATTTTCTGTTTGAATTCGGAGTAAATGCAAGAACTAGCATAAGACTGGCACAAGCTTTCTGTCTTTTGGTGAGTTTTCATTTGTAATATTTGTTCCTTACTTTACAGTGCTTTATCACTTTGCATCCTCATCCTAAAAAAAGATGTTAGTTAATAAATGGCAGAGAAAGCTTTGCTTTCTAGTGTCACACATGCTGCGGGGACTTCCATGGCTGCTTTTGTTCTCATCCCTCCCTGTTGACATCTCACCCTGTTCCCTTTCCTCCATCTCTCTCAAGTTAGGAAGCAGTGAACTTTCTTGGAGTGCTATGTATCCAGATCTGATTAACAGATACGGATGTATAGGAGGCTCTGCATTCTTCTATTCTGAGTGTCCTGATGTTGAAGGATACCTTTACCTGGTGGTGGGATGACACGTCTGTCAATTGCCTGCTTATGCGTGAAATGAGTCTGTACCGTACATGAGATGGGTGAGCACAGCCAGACATGCTCACTCTGCAGTCAAAGCTGGTGACTGTTATCCACACAGGACAGCATGGTCCCATCAGCTCTGTGCCCCAACTTTGGAAATCCTGTGATGGCAAATTGTTTCCTAAGCTCCAGTAGGGTCATATGGGCAGGGAAACACGTTTCCTTGAAGAGAGGCAAACAGCGGATGATGCCCCTCCTCCATATACACAGAGCTCAAGAAGAGAAGGTCCACAAGCACACCTTCAATGCTGTTTCCTTTTCCCCTCAAAATGTGTGTCTCCTGTAGGGAGTGGTGGGTAATAAAGAAATAGTAGTGGCTTGTTTGTTGGGGGGTTGTTTTGTTTTTTTTAATATTTGGGAATGCCTGATCTGATACTGTGAATGATCACTTACCAGGATCATCCAGCAAGTTGTCAGCGTTGTTATCTATTTCTAATGTAGATCTGAGTTGCAGAAAGGGAAGAATCCTGGGAAATCACAGGAAAATTCTAATAAACGCCAAACATATCTTACTTCATAGAATTAGAGAGGCTGTACCTGAAGGTCATTCAGCTAAAATAATCTTAGAGATTGCTAATAAGTGCAACGTATGAGCTGTTCTATTCTAATGCGTGTTGCTAATTATCATGTTGTAGATAGGGCTTGTTGCAGGCTTGGTGTCAAGCTGTCAGAGAAAGAGCAACCAAATTAGGTTAAATTGACTGATGGCCATGCGGTAATCACAGCTGAGGTAAAGCTGGATTGCAGCGTTGTGAGTAACACGCTACAAATTGCTATAATGTCCAGGTTCTTTTCTAAGCATGTATAGCATTGCAAAATGGCAACTAAAACTCTAGCTGGGTTTTCATTACTAGGATCTAAATATTTATTCTGAGGTGAATTGTACTGGGAAGACAAATAATTTATGCTACCGAACATGTGTCATCTCGGAACATGTCTAGAAGGCAAGTGCGTACACGGAGAGAAGAGTTAACGGATGCTATGGGCGCTGGAGAAATGCGCTTATTGTGAAGTCCTTTTTTACTGTAATTACAGCTGGGAAGACAATCTCCAGCAAGGCATTAAATTGGGTCAACAGCTAAAAAGGCTTGAGAAGAGACATTGATGACAGCAAGCGGTATATATACAGGAAATAAATGGCAGTGTGGTGCTGGGCGTGACAGGCTTTTAAATGCTGTAAGGGTGCCATTAACATATAAGTAATAATACATTACAGAAAAGACGGTTATCATGAGACGATGAATAATTCTTAGATGTTAAAGCATTAGGCTCAGCAGACTGCTTCTAATCCTGTGCTGATTACTCCATAGTAGCCATATACCCGGGAATCATCTTGTACAGTACCTGATATAAAATATCTTAGTTGCTATTACTTAAGCTATGTGGATGAGCGTTATCATCATTAAAAGATTGCAAGTATGAGCTTTTCAGGCACTTGCTTGTCCTCCTGTCACCCCCTGCTATGATCTTGCGGAGCCAAACTGAATCCTGGTCTGTGGTTAAAAATGAAACAAAAACCCTGCGTCAGGTATTCACGTTCCTGTGTGGGGCAGAGCAAAGCTGTCACTTCAGATTCACAGCGCAGAGCGGCTGCGGGACTGGAGGATTTATTTAGCAGTTATCTGTTTTAAAGGTGAGGAAGAGTCTCCTGCCCTCAGGTTACCTTTCAGAGAAGACAAGATTTTTGTCAGAGGTAGAAATTTGGAGGAGCCAAGGCAGATAGGGTCACACATAAGTCATTGGGGCTGAGCAGTGTTTGCCTGAAGAGTCTGATCCCCGAGCAAAAAAACTTAATCGTGCTTTGCACTTACCGATAGCTCGCTTCCAAAGCGATGCGCGGGAACAAAGGAAGCCTCGGCAGCTCCGTTAATGAGTTTGAGTGATTATCGGGACTGATGGTTCGGTATCTAGGCCCACAGCTCCAGCACCTACTGTCCCTCACCCTGTTCAGAGCCTGGCCTCCCACCTCTGCTCCCCGGCTGCCTGCAGCTTTGCCTGAAGCCACGGTGATGGGCTCCCGGGGCAGCCCTTACCTTCGTCGTCATCGCCAGCGCGTGCCTCGCTCGCACCATACCCTTTTCTTTTGTTTGCTTCCCACTAGGGTCTTTTCTTCTGTTTGCAGCTGACGTGTGTCTGGGGCTCATTAGTAAATGTAAATTGTGCTGATCAGTAGAAAAGGTGCTCTGATCTTGGAGAAGAATAGATGAGGGAGGAGCGTGCTGTGCAGAACAGCTTGGGCCTCTGCTGCACCATTTGCTGCACTTCCTTCCATGGTTTATTTTTATTTAGGTGCAACAATTAAATAACCGTAATAATGTATTTTCTAAAACCTCTCTGTCTGCCTCTTGCAGTATCTGAAACTGAAGCCCACTGCAGGTTTTGCAAACCCTACGCTCATCCTGAAATTTCCTGGAGAGGGGAGAGCTTACGCTGTTTGAATGGGCCTGGTCACACCGATGCTGTTCCACAAACAGTTGCGTTTGAGTGTTTGATGAATGTTATTCACACAAATGTGACTAAGAGCTCTGAGTCAGACACAGTGTAGGCAGCCTATATGCAAAGTTTCCTTCACAGCTCTGCCAGTGCATCTTAATCCTGATTTTTTAGCAATTCCTTGTGCTATTTCAGTCTTGGACTTCCTCCCCACCGTGGCCATCACCAGGCACATAAACAGATGCATACGCGTGCACAGCTCTGACAGCCTGCCTCCCTTCTTGGGCCACGTTTTTATTCCAGCCCAGGCTTCGAACTGATCTGCCAACATAACTCAGATCTGATCTGCAGCACAGCTTATCGCTGGTCATAAATCACTCTGCAGACCTGGATGTCAGCAGAGGACACAATGTAGATTAACAGAGAGGAAAAGAGGATATAACCTAGTCTTATTAGCCTAAATTAGCTTAAATGTACACGTCTCTCTTAAAGTTGTTACAGAACTATAATCGGGAACGACAGGGCACTGTGCTTGTGATAAGAGGTGTCCAGGAAAAATGTAATACTGAAATTTATGCTGATAACAAAATGAAGCAACATAGCGTGTTTTGAATTGTGTATTCACTTGTTTGTTCTGTTATTTATGATCGGTGACTGGAGCACTGAAAATGGATGAGGGTAATATATTGACCATTTACAGGGAAAACGGTGCCAAGGAAGGAGAAGGTGCTGGTGAACAGTCCAGAGTAAATTAGGTGTAATTTTTGTTTTGTGCTCTGAAACTTTGAGAAATCCCTGTTGTGCACTTGTGGTTGAGTTGCTGCAGCTGTAGGGCAAGAGAAATCCTGGTAGAGCCAGCTGGCTTTCACCTGCCAGCAAAAGCATGGACTGGCTTTTGGCTTTCCAAGTCTTGCTGAGAAACACTGGTGAAATTCCAGCAGAGAACAAGACCTTGATTTTCCTTTGCTTTGCTCTGGTGTAGTGAATGCTGCCAGTAGTAACAGATCCAGCAAATGTACTTTCTTAGGTCACTGCTGCCACGTGAGGGTGAGCTTTTTTAATTGTCAGTATTTTTATGGAAATGTGTATTGCATTTAAAAGCTACTTTTTTAACTCTACAATTTTCCACTAAGCTTTTAAGTAGTTTAAATATATGCTGGTCAAATGGACCAGAGTTTGATAGTAGCCTTTAATGTTGTCTTGTGCATTTAAATAGTTTGAGGTCTCATTTTAAATAAGTATGTGATTTTTCAGATGCTGCTTTGAATGAGGAAATGCCTGTTATCTGGGTGTTGAATAAAACAAGAGTGTTCAGGGTAATAAAATGCATATGTATACTTAATTACTTCCTATGATCTTACTGTTGTAAATGAGTACTTGAAGCGAAAAAAAAAAAAAAAAGTTGCTTGAGTGGGAAGAAGATAAGTACAGAGTAGTGGCGATGCAGTTAAAACCAAGGGGAAACCAAAGTATAACAAGAACAAAATACAGCATTTTTTTTTATCATCTGGGCTGTCAGGGAAGTGGTGTGACCAGCAGAGTACAGTCTTGCTGTAATCAGTTAAATCAGTTGCTTCTCAGAACACTGTCAAAGAGTCTGCAACGCTGCCAGACCTTTATCAAAGGTGGTATGTGCATCCCCCATGGGCCAAGGAAATACACAGCCAAAGAAAGCAAGCAAATCCTCTGAAATGGGGTCTCCAAGTGAAACACTTGATTTTTTTTTTTTTTTTTAGATTTTTTTAAATTTTTTGGCTAGTGCAAGCTTTTTTGATGTACTGGACAAGATTATTTCTCAGTTAAAGACTTGTACTCAAAATTGCTGAAGTTGAGTAGCTTAGACGCAGTTTAAGTGGCTGGAGGCTCTACAGGAGGCTGAGGCACTGAGAGCAGTGAGGCATTTGTTTTTCCAGTCGCAGTGTGGAAGGGATGTGCTATATGTGAGTCAAGAAGATCCTAAACACATGCCATAGTTCGTGGGTTTTGTGAGCCTACTCTCAGCTGGTGGGCTTTCTCCTAAGGGACAAGTGAGGTGAGGGGTCCCACACTGCAGACACACTTGCTCTACTTTGATCTACCCACCTTCTGAGGCTTTTGAGTTACTAAATTTGGGGTTTATGCCACTTAAGAACTAAAGTTAACTGACTGCCATGACTCACTGCTTACAGACTGGTGTTTCCAAAGTCACCTGCAAAATAAGAGGCATGCTAACAGCCATATCTGTTACAGTCTGATTGCAAGTGGTTAATGGTTTGGAAAGAGGAGAGCTAAGGGTTTAGCTGGTAAACTGGTACCCTCCTCAGAAGCACTTATCAGTGCATTGTTGGAGGCCAGATCTAGAGGAGGATCGGAAGCTATGTAAACAAAAATGGCTGTGTTTGCAAGTGTTCACTTCAGGCTTTGACAAGGTGAGGTTGCTGCAGAGGAGCTTGAGGAGAACCTTACTAGAGCGACTTCAGATATTATTACTCTGGATGTTATTCTTTCCAGTCTCTCATATAAAGGGTACGTGCTCTAAGCCTTAGTTGCACCCCTTCACAGCTGTTGTGGCTTCACCCCAGCCAGCAGCTGAGCATCACCCAGCCACTTGCTCGCTCCTCCCCTGGTGGGATGGGGGAGAAAATCAAAAGGGTAAAAGTGAGAAAACTCGTGGGTTGAGATAAAGACAGTTTAATAGGTAAAGCAAAAGCCGCACACACAAGCAAAGCAAAAATTCATTCCTCGCTTCCCATGGGCAGGCAGGTATTCAGCCATCTCCAGGAAAGCAGGGCTCCATCACATGTAACGGTTACTTGGGAAGACAAACACCATCACTCTGAACATGTCCCCCCTCCTTCCTCTTCCCCCAGCTTTTATTGCTGAGCATGATGCCATATGGTATGGGATATCCCTTTTGTCAGTCGTGGTCAGCTGTCCTGGTGGTGTCCCTTCTCAACTCTTTGTGCACCTCGAGCCTACTCACTGGTGGGGTGGGGTGAGGAGCAGAAAAGGCCTTGGCTCTGTGTGAGCACTGCTCAGCAGTAACTAGAACATCCCTGTGTTATCAACGCTGTTTTCAGCATAAATCCAAAACAGCCCCATGTTATGAAGAAAATTAACTCTATCCCAGCCAAAATCAGCACAATAGCCCAGCATAATAAGTGAGCTAACTGGTGATGTCAGGACTGGAGGCAGCCTGAGCTGCAGTGATCATGCACTGCTGGAGCTCAGAGTCCTGAGGGATATGGGTCAGGCAAAGAGTACAGTCAGGACCCTGAATTTTAGGAAAGCAAACTGCTCAAGGAGTGAGCCAATAGGGCCTCCTGGGAAACTGCCCTCAGGGACGAGGGAGCAGACAGAGCTGGCAGATCTTTAAGGAGACTTTCCATAAAGCGCAAGAGCTCTCAGTCTCCAGCTGTAAGGAAGGCAAGAGCTTGGCATGGATGAGTCGAGACCTGCTGGTCAAAGTAAAGGGCAAGAAGGAAACACACAGGCAGTGGAAGCAGGGCCAGGTTCCTGGGAAGAGTATAGGGATGCTGCCTGGTTGTGTAGGGATGGGGTCAGGAAGGCCAAGGCGCGGCTGGAGCTGAATTTGTCAAGGGATGCAAAGAACAATAAGGAGGGCTTCTACAGGTCTGTCAGCCAGAAAAGGAAGGTCAAAGAAAGCGTACCACTCCTGATGACCACGACTGGCAATCTGGTAACAACAGATGAGGAGAAGGCCTCAGTCTTCACTGGCACCCTCTTTTTCCGTACCTCTCAAGTGGATAGATGACAAGAGAGGGACTGGGGGAGCAAAGTCCCTCCCACTGTAAGAGAAGACCAAGTTTGCGTCCACCTGCGGAACCTGAACATACGTAAGTCTATGGGACCTGATGAGATGCATCCCAGAGTCCTAAGGGAACTGGCTGATGTAGTTGCCGTGCCACTCTCCATGATATTTGAAAAGCCACAACAGTCAGGTGAAGTCCCTGGTGACTGGAAAAATGGAAACACTGCATGCATTTTTAAAAAGAGTAGAAAGGAGTAAGTGGGCCCATGTGAAACTCATGAGGTTCAACAAGGCCAAGTGCAAGGTCCTGCACATGGGTCGGGGTAACCCCAGGTATCAATACAGGCTGAGGAAAGAAAGGGATTGAGAGCAGCCCTGCAGAGAAGTACTTGGGGGTACAGGTAGAGGAAAAGCTGGACCTGAGCTGAAAATGTGCTCTCACAGCCCAGAAAGCCAACTGTACCCTAGGCCGTATTGAAAGAAGGCTGGCCAGCAGGGTGAGAGAGGGGATTCTCCTGCTCTACTCCACTCTGGTGAGACTCCACCTGGAGCACTGCATCCAGCTCTAGGGTCCCCAACATAAGAGAGACGTGGACCCATTGGAGTGGGTTGAGGAGGGCCACGAAGATGATCATAGGGCTGGAGCACCTCTCCTGTGAAGACAGGCTGAGAGAGTTGGGGTTGTTCACCCTGGAGAAGGAGATGGCTCTGGGGAGACATTATAGCAGCCTTACAGTACTTAAACGGGGCTTATAAGAAAGATGGGGGCAAACTTTTTGGCACGGCCTGTTGCGATGGGACAAGGGGGTAATGGTTTTAAATTAAAGGAGAGCAGATTTAAACTAGATAGAAGGAAGAAATTTTTTTACAATGAGGGCAATGAAACACTGGAACAGGTTGCCCAGAGAGGTGGTAGATGCCCCATCCCTGGAACCATTCAAGGTTGGATGGAGCTCTGAGCAGCCCGATATAATTGGAGATCTTCCTACTCATTGCAGGGTGGTAGGACTAGATGGCCTTTAAAGGTCTCTTCCAACCCAAGCTATTCTCTGAGAATACTTTTGAGCTAGTCTGAAATGGAGTTTGCACTAACACTGCAATTCATACTGTGAATGTTCCTCTCTGATCAGCGAAGATCAGGAGCTTAGAAATAGTGAGCTCCTGGTCAGTATGGTGGGATAGAGAAAGGGCAAAGAAATGCAACAGCTTTCCCTTTGAGGCATGGTGTTATGCTTAGGGCAGCCTGCTGCTTTCAGCTGGTACATGTCTTACATGAGAAATACCATTTCTTAATTTCTTGGAAGAGCCTGTCAAAGGAGCTGTGGAGAGGAAAGTCCTCCAGAGAGGACAGCTGCACAGAGGGCTTGACTGGGAACCCTGCAAGAAGCTGCTGCAGTGGTAGCATTAACCCTTGGCTTCTTCACTGTTTCTGTCTCCAGCATGCTCTTATGAAAGCCTGATGGTATGTGCAGCTGCACCTCACAACCTCCCAAGCAAGAGCATGTGAAGAAGGTATTTAGTTTTCATTAGTTAAGATAGTTGCTACTAATTACCCAATGTAAAAAGCCTTCAAGTTAGGTGGAAATTGAATTTTCCTTTTAAAGAAGGTGTGTTTCTAATTGAAGATACTTTGCCTGACTTGGCTTGGTGAGAGCCATTTTACTTGCTGTGTCTGTGCAGGAAGCTGCATCTGTTTCCATTAGCTGTTCCACGTGCACGCGTGAGTCTAACTTGATTCATCCACGTTAACCCATGCAGAAGGTTGAAACAGGTCCGAGGAGGTGGCACAGCCTGTCCCCGGGTCCACAGTTTGCCTGTGGTGAGAATTGGGGGCCACCTTGCCCTTCCCCAGAAACATACGTGCTTTTCTTTTTATGAAGAGGCTGGAAACACTCTCTGACAAAGGCCACCAGTCTTGGGGAGCTGCTGGAGCAGTGGTGGCCTGTCCACCTCCCTGAGGCCAGCTGAGGCAAGGGAGGAGCAGGGATGGTAAGAGCCCAGGGCCTCCTCCAGCTTTTACTTGTTTATTGGAGTGATGTTTGGGTATTCAATTTTAATTGTGTTAGCGAAGCACCTCTAAAATCCATGAGAAGATGAGCAAGCAATTCTCTGCTTCATCTCTGATTGCTGTCTGTGTCTTGGAGCAAACAGCACGTTAAATTCACTGGCCTGTGTCTTCACTTTGTGTCTGAGTCAGTGGGGCTCTCTTATCTTCTTGAGGTTTGCTTTTCCTTAACTCCTCACCCAGCTGTGAAGGTCATCGACTGTTTCTTACCTAGCTGGCAACAGGTTTGTAAGGCAACTCTCCTCTCCCAAAATACAGTTTTATGCTCATTTCTCATTCAATTAATTAGAGCAATAATCCAAGGTTCATTTCAATTGCAATTAACGTCCCTGGACTATGTTATGGACTCCCATAGCTCATAGCACTTGCTTTTGTGTTTATAGCTTGCTTATGCCTTAGAGTGATGATAGACCCATGATTTAGTGCAATATATGCAGCAGGTATTTCAAAGTTATTTCACACGTTATTTCAAAAATTGTGCGGACAGATAAAGCTGAAAAGACAGAACATCAACTCTTCCTAAATGTGTATTTGTTTAAAAAAGAAAAATATCTAAGTCGCACATTTTTACAATTCCTTGAGATCCTTATTGAGAAAAACTTGTAGGAGGACTGCTGCTGGTTTAAGAGACCAGATTGTGACCTGACCCTGTGCAAGAAAACGGAGCGTAAGATTGATCCCTCAACAGCATGCCTTAAGAGAGAGCGTCTCAAGTCCAGATGCTGCTTGGAGAGCCCTGTTTGCCGTGCTTCGGAGGGCAAAGCAGGTCGCGGGAGAGGGCTGGCCGAGGAGCTGTGGCTCTGTCCCCGCTTGACCTCAGCCACTGAGGCCGGTTGGCTGAATAAACTGCAGGAAAGGGAGGGATTTCTCATTTTGCTCACTGCAGGAGGAAATTCTGATAAAGAATCAGCAGATAAAGCAACAACAAGGATAGGAATACAGGTATCGGAGATTCAGTGCAGGCTTTTACAAATACTGACCCAGATTTCTATGAAGCAGGGTCTCTTCCAGTGTTCCCCCCCACCGCTCATCTCTGCCTACATCTGCACCTGCTGCCCAGGTGTCTTACTGGGACGTCAAACAGGGGGAGAGAAGGGTCTTTCATGCTAGTTCAGTTTTCAGTTCCTAGAGGAACAAACAGAGGACTCTATCTAAAAAGATAGTTTTTTCTTGTGGCTTTTTTTGGTATTTCCATTTAGGCTTTGGGGAGAGTTATGCAGCAATGAACCCCTGTGTATACACGGCTAAAAGACTCGTTTGTTTTGAGCTGAGCAGCTAGGGCATGCCAGAGTTGCCTTTAGCATCATTCTGGTGAGGCAAATGCACCAGGTTACCTGTAGCATTTTTAAATGCATGAAACATCATTAGAATAGTTTTAAATAACATTCAAGATCTGGGGAAGGCTGTAGTAAAGAAAAGCTAAAAGCAATTCAGAGTAATACTACTTATGGATAGTTTATTTTGGTATTTCCACATGCAGAGCATACAGCAATAGTTGTTGGCTCAAAGACTTTATCAGCCAAAGCGTAGCTCTTGGCAGTAGCAACCAGTTGTTTTGGGGTTGTTTTTTCATGTTTTTGCGTGAATATGTTCTTGCCTCCTCCTTGTCACAGATCCCTTAAACTGATACATTCGATTGGGTAATACTCAACATACAATTTATTGAGAACATGACAAACAAGAGTTACAGAAGCGTTCTGTAGTTTGCTGTATGCATAAGATCAATGTATGTAGGAACAGAGCTGGGAGGAGTGAGCAACCTATACGCACAACTCCAGTGGTATGAGTTGTTGTACTTTAATAGAAATGCTCATAAACAAACCTTAATAAACTAGTCAATTAAAATGATCAGAAAATAATTATTTGCAGCTGTGAATGTAAAAAGATATAGAAATCTGAGATTGTCATTAAGAGTTTTTTGGTGTTTTTTTTAAATAATAAAGGATTATTTTTTTAAATATTTTACGCTATTTTATAGAGGATAACTTCATGGCCAAATTCCTGTTGCAACTCCTATGAATGTGAAAACCCAGACAGAATTAGAAAGAGAAACAGTGAAAGATACTATATGATAAGTGAGCAGTTTAATTTCTAAAACCAGGGCGGAGCCCTACCTTCTACTGAAGTTATTTGGAGATGTCAAAAATTCAGTGTCACTTGTTCTTAAATCTGCCATATGAAACGATGGCATGGAAAGTGGGGGGGAGGAGGGGTACACCTGTATTTATGCTATGTGAATGGGTGTTCTTATTTCAATAGATATTTAGTAAAACTGCAAACATGGATTCTTACAGTGTTTGAAGTTTCTAGTACAATGTGCTTAACGATAGGCCAACATTAATTGACTTGGTACCCAGTGTTACTTACCTATCAAGATGATAATAGTCCTTTTTCTCTATGATTTGACATATGAAACATTTATTGTTCTTATTGAAAAAAAAATGTAACTCTTTGCTCTTGTCCGAAACTGAGGACAAGATTCCTGTAAAGAAATTCACAGGTAACCAGGTATATTTTAAATAATGAACTCTGGACTGTGAGTTTTTCTGTTCAAGGATTTTCCTTCCTCTGCCCACTGCGACCCCCCCCAAACTGATATGTTTAGAAGTAGTTGCCTTCCAACTTTGTGCACAGAGTTTCTACTACGTCCTGATGAACAACTAGTGTTGGCACCTCCGAGAGGGCAGGGATACCCCGGTGCAGGGGCAAGAACAAATAGCCCTGAGTTGGGATGGAGGCCCGTAATTGATGCTGGTCTTGAACTGGATGCTCTGAAGGGCTTCTGAGATGAAAGGCATGCCTCTTGGGGAGTTTGGTGGGTAGCAGAAAGACAGCTTCTCTCAGGTTTGCATCTCTGAGTTGACTGTAATTTTTCACAGGAGCTCTTCCCATACAGATGGGTCATATGTAAGTTCTCAATTGTGTGCAGGTTGTCTCCAGGCAAATGGGTGTTGAGTGCTCGCTGCAGGAATTCCCACAGCCGTGGCACTGACGTTGGTCAGATGAAGTTGTTCTCTCTCTAATATCTAATCACTTGATTTTGTAGAACCCGTAGAATTGTGATTGTATCTGGTATCTCCCCTCCCTGTCGAATGTGGGCCAGTGGGTTTAAAACTTGTACAAACTGTGAGTTTCAGAGGGAGAATCAAATATATAAGCAGCAAGAATTAATAAGCTGAGTTTTTGGAGCTCTCTCCCTCCTGTGCATGTGTGGTACCCCCCAGAGAGCTCCCCAGGCTTGGGGCCGGGGTGTGACAAGTTCTTGTACTTTCAGAGGAACAGATGTGTGGTGGGGAGCAGGATGACAAAGTAGACGAGGAGACTAAGGTGCTCAGAGAATAAAGATGCAGAAAGGTGAGAAGTAACCTTCCCTGAAGCCTAGGCAACTTATGAGGGGGAGCTGCATGTACTGAAATAAGAGGATCCAAATTACTTTCTTAGTACATCTAGAAGCAAAGGCAAAATGCTTGTAGCCAGTCACTTGCTGCTAGCAACAGAGTAGTGGGAAGGATAGAAATCTAGACAGGATAGAAGAAGTGAGCATTAAACCTTCAGGATGACTTGAACTTCAGAGGCTGACAGTACTGTGATTGTGTGCTGTCAAACTTTACACTGGGGTATGTTGAAGTGTGCTAGTTCTTAGTCCCAGGAAAATCAAAAAGGCTGTTGCTGACTCCGTGGAGAGATGCATCAAGATGCAGGATAGCAACAGAAATGACCAGACAAACGAGATGGGGAAGCTGGTAGTGAATCTTTTTTCTGAACGAGGACTATGAGCAACAGAGACCTATGGATTGTTTGCCTTTTGGAAAGCTTTTGCAACATTAGTTGTCTGATGTGCAGACCTCATTGGTAGCCTATACATCAGAGTCAAATTATGATTCTATGATAATGGTGTCAAATGTGAGAATGCAGTCAGACCTCCCTGCATATGAACTCAAGTCCTGAATGTGAAAGAAAAAGACTTGGTGTTGAATTTCTGGTAGAGACTCTCCCATCTCTCTGCTAGTGTGATGGAGAGCTGCTCAGGTCTGGGATGCAGTCCAGAGTGAGCCTCTTCCAGCAGCTCATTTATGTGCTGGAAGGCACCGGTAAATACAGGGTGGCCATGCTCACAGAAATGGCCTTGAATGCTCTCAGAAACGCCAGCTTTGAAGTCACCATGCAGCAGGCAGTTCCCTTCTTCTTCCCTCTGGCTGTTCAGACATGTATTATTGATGGCCTTCCACCATCCTCCCTCGCCCTGCTCCTGCAGAGCCCTTGTGCACCGCTGAGCTGAAGCAGGTGTGGAGGCCAGCGTGGGGCCTGAGCGGCTGATCTCCAGGCTGTCAGCTCTTGTTTCTTTTCATGCATACTTCCTAGCACTAATAGGGACCACTTGATACTGACACAGAAACTGAAGAGGACTTGTCGAGAATATTTTTTTTTTCTTCTGTATCCAGTTATTCAGTTGTTACTCATTTTCTTTCTAATATCTTACTGGTTGGCTGGGGAAGAAATGCAGAGCTGTGTCTGGCTGAGTTGACTACAGGCGTTAAGAGTTTTCCACCACTGCCCCCCACACGCTCTTTAAGTAACAGATTTATGTGGTCTTACGTTTCCTGCCTTTGTGCTTCAGACAACTGGTGTAAGACCTGTTAGATGGGGGTTATTGATTTTTTTCACTGGTCTTGGGTTTTTTTTATGGAGTTGTTAGCATTGAGTACCAAATACTCCTCGTTGACTGTTATTTGACTTACGAAAATCTGTTCGTACTACTCATTTCAGAGATTTCTTAAGTTTCTCATTTAGTCACACTTGTATAGGATGTGACATAGATCACTTTTGAGGGTCTGCTCTGTCTTAAATATTGTAAAGAGAAGAAATGGAAGTTCACTGTATACCCTTTGCATTTAATCATGGTTGTGAAAGTGTGCATAGACATAGCATTCAAACATGGTTGAGTCTAAAAAAAATTTTCAGTTCATTCACACTCATTCATATTTCAAGTTGTTTGATTTTTTTTTTATGGTGTACGTATGTGCACATGCATATGTTTTTCATTAGCCAACGGTGTTCACACAGGTGAGAATTATGTGCCTCTCTTTAGAGAAGCATTTTATTTCAAATAAGTATTCTTAGCTTTATGCAAGTTGCAGTATTCATGTATTAATTGAAGGATCCACATTTGATCTTTCCATGTTTTACAGAAAAAGTAACACTGCATCAGAGCAAGAAACTGCTCTTAGCTTGCAGAAAGCAAGTGGCAAAAGAAGAGAGTTACTGAATTGCTCTGAATAGTTACTCAAGCTTACTGCAAGGCTTGTTACTCAAACTGCTTGAAAAACATGAATAAATTTTTAGGTTCAGGAGCTGGTCATAATGGAAAATGTTCATCAAAGCTAGGTTCTAGCTTTAATGTCTTTCTCTGCTCTCTGTTAGCAGGTTAAACACCAAAGGGCCCCCCCCCCCCTCCCCCCCAAGTCTATCATTAGGGTATTTTAACGGCAAGCATCTAATTATGATATTCAACTGAGGGACTACCACTAAGACAAGTTTTTGATTATTTATCTGTGCCATCTCCTCTGCTAACAGGCAAAGACTTAGAGCATCATAAGCTTCCCAAACCTAATAAACAGTTGAAGTTTGTATGGCAGCAGGGAGCTCAGAGCCCAGCCGTTCCTTGCTCTCTGCCGCACGTTTTGGATGCAGATGGCCCGAGACTCCTCTCTTGCATTGCGACTGATGGTCAAGTGCCTGCGCCTTGCCTTCTGCACCAACTTTGCATCTACTGCTTATGGTCATAGCACCATTTTCAACCTGCACGTTAGCAATCCAGGAGGAAGCGGTCATCCACTGCAGCCCTGATGTGAGCTACCACGTTTGGCTTTCAAGCTAAAAGGGCTTATGGTTCCTGTGCTCTGCGTCCGCTCTAGGAAAGGTTTCGGATCAAAGGTTGCTGAGCCACTTCTCTGGTTGTGATGCATGGAAAGATGAAGACAATAAGACACAGTAAGGGTTAATTGTGGTCCTGTGTTTCCATGCACATAGCACTTACTGCTTTAGAGCTGCAGGTGCTCGAGACCTTGGAGGACCTGCACAAGTGAGGGAGGGAGGCAGTGGGGGTCGGGGACAGGAGCTGGCGGCTGGCTGGAGGAGCAAGCCAGGGTACACGATGGGCACAAGAGGCTGCCGAGGAGGGAGGAACCTGAAGGAGAAAATACTCTGAAGTAAGGTTTTTTGGGTTGTGGTGGTGTTTTTTCTTACTATGTGAGTAAAAACACCTACTGCTGCAGAACTATGTAGTTCCGTTTATGGGTAAAACTATATTATTCTTTGTGCGATGAGGAAGCTCTAAGGAAGCTTCTATTTGTGCAAGGTTTGTTCTTACCAGCCAGAATTATTATCGTACTCTTGTTTCTGTCCATTTATAGATGGACCTATAGCTATATTGCTACAAAAAGTTAGCCCACTGAAAAGCAAGTTGCTGGAAAGCGTGTTAGGTATATTTTAATTCTGTTTTAGAGATAGTTATGTTGCCTTGCATTTGGACAGAGCAGGAACTTAGGAGATAACTTCTTAGAAAAAGAAAATTATGAAACAGGGACACTTTTTGAATATGCCTCAATAGTGACTATTTCAGTACTTCAGTGACGTTAGTAATGACCTTAGCTGGTAAGAAAATGATTTTATGGCAAAGTGAAAACCCCTTATACTCTTTTGTTAATAATTCACCATTAAGTACTAGTGTCAGACTTGAGCACTAATAAGATTTAACAGCACAGAGGTACAAGTCAGGCCTGCAAATACGTAACTCCTTTGTCTCTAAAAGTCAAAGTTGCATCTCTGAGGGTTGTTAAGGGTGTTTATAAAAAGTAGGAACAGGAAAACAATTTAAAACACCATAAAACAGTGATCCCAATGTACTTCTAAAACCATAAAATGTGTTTCCCATCTGTGTGTACAGTTGCTTTCATTCCATCTTGGAATGAGGAAGGTAAATCACTTTAAATGTGGTCTGTGATTTATACTGTAGCTCGTGCTTAAACTCCTGTTGTTCACGTGTGCTGCTTAGTATGTTACGCTCTTTGGCTACCTTAGATCTGACCTATGACCAAATACCCCATCTGTCTCTCAGCTGACATTCGACAATTAAAAGCATCTGCTCTTGCAACGTAGTTGTGTATGAAACAATTCTGTCTTTCAGCGTTGAGCAGTTAAAAATGTAGTGGAAAAGATGTTGTGCCTAGCCGTTCTTGTAGACTTACACAACGGAGATGTAGAGACATTTAACACTTTTTGGTGATTTTTTTTTATTTATTTATTTAATCAAACAATATGCTACAAGCCAAAGTATACTAGTGCAGAAACCATTGCTGCGGAAAGCAAGGCAGAGTGGAAGTCAAGACCACATTGTACAGCCGGTTGTTTGTCTGATAAGATTTAGTACGTTTATGGTGTTACATGCTAGATGTTCTCCTTCCGCACCATGAAAACATAGTTAATAGAATATGAAGTCTGTGAGAAAAAAATTACCTGTGTCATGCAAAAAGATTACTTTTTATGTTTTGGAGCTAATGCTTTCTGCATTTAAAAAAAAAACCAACAAACCCACAACAAAACACCAACAGAAAACTAAACCAAACCAATAAAGCACCCAACAACAAAACCCTGTGTATAGATACCACGTAACAGTGATATAAAAAAGGGTAAAAGTAGCTATTTCGTGCTCTGGCGGTAGCTCGCTCTCATTTGGTACATTCACTTGTTGAAACGGCCACGGAGCTGTAGCCACAGGATGCAATGTCTGCTCCGTTTATTCTGTTCTGTCCGTTCTCAGTGAATAAAAGAGCAAGTTAGTGTTACAGGGCCAGAGACAGGCTTTTGTGTGTCTGCTGGCAGGAAAGGCGAGCGAGAGCGCCTCGTGTTCTTGCTGGGCAATTCTGCATTGGGAGCAGCATCTTCGGCTGTCTCTTGCACAGACGCCCGTAGAGAAGATAGCGATAAGCTACCAAAAGTAAATGATGTTTTTTCTTTGTTGGATTTCTAACTTTCATTCTACAGGTAACTCTCCCTCTCCCCCCACCCCCTGAATTAAGAAAAATATCAGTTGGGTGTCAAGAGGTAGAAGTCTTTAAAACTGCTGTCTCCGTTGCATTTAAAAAAAAACGCAGCCAAAACTTCTCTATCTGAGAAACTTCTCAGCCAAAGTGCCCTTGTGTTCTGCGGAGCCGGGGCGCAGCAGAGCCCCAGTCGGGCGTTAGGCGCGTTAAATGCCGGCGTTGGATCCAACAGCAGTTTGATGGTGAGATTTGAAAGCAAAGCAGGCACGGCATCGTCCTTGTTAACGGCCACAAGTTTACTGCAAATTATGTGTTTCTCAATTTGTTATTAGCAGAATGAGGAAAAGTTTGTTGAGGGGAAAAAGAATCTGATGTTTCTTTTTGTATGAACAAGGAAAATTACTGTTTTTCCAAAGTGTTGTTATAAATTGTTTTAAGTATACTTCTTAGTAAATTGACAACATCATTGCTACCAAAGGACAGAGCTAACAGTAGTAGAACCACCGAATAAATCGTAAAATCAGTGTTGAAGTAAAGAACTTCACCCATGGTGAGGACCATAATTGAGTTGCTGCAGAACTTATAACTACTGTTTGATTTGCGATGTTTGCTTTGCCAAAGGGAAAGCACCAGTCAGAATAATAAATGGTAGTTGCAGTGCATGAAAGCATTCATAAATCCAGTAATGATGATCATGTTACGAGAATCGTATGTACAGTTTTTCATTCATGCCTTCCATTTAGCAATCTGTGAGGTTTGGATCTGGGTTTTTTCATTCTAGCGATAGCTGCTATCAAACTCAAGGGCAAAAGTATTTGAGTGGCTCAGTTCAAGAGGCTCTGGGACTCCTATGTTATGCAAACTAGCCTATCAGCATAACTTAGCATATTTAAATAAACTAATTGCTCAATTAAGATAACTTTGGTCAGACAGCATCAGATCTGGTTTGATGAAGGCTCAAGTTTAATTTAAATTTTCTCTAATACTTCTCATTTTACTGCTGGTCACTGACATACCAGAGAGTGACGTAGAGCACTTGAAAAATGTTTTCCCAATAACTGCTAAATGCCCAAACCTTATCCCCTCACTTGAAAAATGGCATCTATACTTTGCAGAGTGTTTAGATGTGGTGTGGGTGGACAGACCAGCCTTGCCCATCGCTGCCTTTTGTCGGGAACTCTTTCCCAGCACTAGTAGAGGAGGTCTTCTGGTGCTATACACTTTGGCTTTGTCTCTTCATGGGCTAAACCAAGGTCTTCGGTTTCCAACACTGGCAATCTTGGATATTTTTGTGATCATAAAAGTATCCATTTTCTGATATATGTAGTTAAAAGGCATTAAAAAGCAATACGGATAAAAGAAATAGTTTGTAGAGATATGAAAAAAATAAAATCCAAAACTACATTCCTTCACTCTCCAACAAACAAATCTTTATAAAGCCTCTTTCTTCCCTCTGTTCTGAAATGTTAACGAAAATAACATTGCCTTTTGCAGTGGTACCTTTTAAATCCTGGGTGGAAAACGTGGGGGGGGGCGGGGCACGGAAGGAGGCTCTGTGTCTTTGTCTTCTTTTATAATTTTTTTAAGTAATTGTTTAGTTTCCTATGTCTAAAAAAAAAATAAAAAATTGCGAGGTGACACTGCCACATGGAGAGGAGGAGAAACAAAATACAACCTTTTGGTGGTGGTAAAGAGGATTTCCTCTTTTTCCTGTAATTTATAAACTTCTCTGCTTTGCATCTACTTCACAGCATTTGGGGGTGGGGGGTTGTGTATCTAATCTTTATTGTGGTATTAAATGATGCATGAGATGACCTGTCACGCTGTATTATGTGCCACAGTATTGTATACACAGAGGGATGCTTCCAAAAAAAAGGGAGTAGAAAAAACAATTCCTGAAGCTCCACTTTTGTTGTTGTTGTTTTGAAGAGAAACATTTGGTGTGTGCATATATATATTTCTGCATAATTTATTTTAGTTAAGCCACAGAGGCCCATCAACTACCAAAATAGAAAGCACGGATATGCTGGATAGTTTCCTTCATCAATGCATTAGGGGAGGTAACGGTGGAGATTTGGTGCCTGTGATACAGCTTTTCTGTGGGGAACACCAAAACCAAACTCTTGCATCTCATATTAGAAATAGCTTGTGAGCTGTTTTCTGAATGGTTCCAAGTAGCTTCTTCATTGTGGGAGAAGTTAGGAACATGTTTATGAAGCTTTGCAAAATGAATAAAATATTATGGGACACTGCGTTTCTTATTAAATCATATTCTCAAGTTCATACTACATAGTTTCATCTGACTTTGCCTGCAGTTGGTAGTGCTTTGTTGAAGCTCAGATGGAGACAAGAAGTTCGCGGTCCTGTCTCATAATTCACGTGTCCTTCTTTTCACTGCAAATACCTTTCAGCACTTTCATGAGGGTATGGACATGAAGCTTCCCTCAGGCGAAGGGCCTAAATCCAAGTGCAAATTTAGACCTTAGTTTTAAACAGAAAATAGTTGCTTTAAATGGAAGTTACTTTCTTTCCATTCTCTTCTTCTGTATGCAGAAATGGCCAGGAACGCAGCAGACTTATTTGGGGGGTTTTCCTCAACTACAGTGTTTTCTTCCAGTTCCACTAGTGGGGTAGAAAATCTGTTTTGCTCTAAAAAAAAAAAAAAGTGAGAATCAGAGAAAGACACACAACACTGAGTATTTGAGGTGATACAGTGACGTTCCCTGCTCATCATTACTCACATTTTTAAAGACAGCAGTGGCAATGCCAAAACCCTGACCAGGCATCCACCAACTCCATCTCTGCTTCTTACCTGATTATTTTTTATGTCTCTGTATTTTATTTCATTAAGTATATTTATTCAGAGTAATTATTTGGCAGTTGTGACATTTTGTAGCAGGGCAGGGGGGGAAACAACCTCTCTCATGAGGAACAACTTGTCTTTTTATACCTGCTCAGCATTGTTTAAAATAATTCATTTTCTGCCAGACCCAGGAATGGGCTTTTCCACGCCGTTGCATGGGAAGGCTCGTTTTTACATGCCAGTGGGGCTGTGGAGGAGGTGGCTGGATAGTCCTTCCCTCTCCAGCCTCTCGTGGCAGGCAGGGTGGGAGCTGGCAGCTCCGTGTTTCCAGCTGCAGAGAAGGATGATGAGCCTTGAGAATATTGTCCAATTCCGAGCTTTGGGAGGGTGCGAATGGGAGTCTGCTTGGGTTTGTGGATTTGGGTTGAAGTGGTTTGAGTGCAGTTCGTAACCAGCTCTTCATTTTTTTTATCAAGATCTGGGGAGCTGCAAGTTCCCGTACGGGAACAGATTGGTGACCTACCAAAGTCTGGTGGTTTTCTGTCTGGAAGTGCCTTGCGTTTGATGCTCCAGAGGAAGTGATCTTTCTCTGGCAAGTGCTGTGTTTATCAAACCGCAGTTCAGCATCATGGAGGAGAGAGCTGTGCTGCTTTTTCACGCCATGTCATGTGTAGCCCGCCACAGGTGAGGATTATTGATTATTTCATGTGATCTAGTGCAACACTAAAACTCTTATGGGCTACTTCTAATCAGGCTTGAAAAACTGGCCTCAAGTCACGTTACAAATTGGAGACTCAGCCCAGTGTTGCTGGAGGATTTAAGATTCCTGGAGCTTTTTTGGTCGCTCCAGCACAAAAAACAGGCTCCAGCATCATTTTGTCTTGTGTGAGAATGATTAGTGGATAGCCAGAACTCAAAGTGAAATTGAGGGTGTGGGAGCTAACCCCTAAAAGAAGCACTGACAAAATCAAAGCTGTTGAACTAAACTGTCTTACTTTTGGCACTTGCCAAGTCAAGTAGGTTGTGCAACGTTATCTTAGATGGCAGCCGGGTCACAGCTTTGCTTCTGAGCGTTCCTGAGGTTGGGTTAATGGGCTTCACCCTGGTGCCCTGCCCGCGGTGTGGGCGGCAAGGGCCCCAAATGCACGGTCCTGCGTGGGAGCGGACACGCGAAGGAGCTCTGCCGTGTCGTGTACGGAGTTTACTCCTGCTGTGACGGTCCCTGTGCGGCCTGTGGCAGGCACATCTGCTCCGCTCCTTCTCATTCATCGCCGTATGAGCAATCTGGAGACCTGTGTAGTTTTACATTAGCTGCAGTGATGCAACAGAAAAGAAAATCTCTACCGTTTCCATGGCAACTTGTGCGTCGGACCCTGGCTGGAGCGAGGCAGCAGGATGCTGTCAGTCCTTGCAGTCGATGACTTCAGTAAAAGCTTGTCAAAAGAAAGCATGCGCTCTCGTGCTGCTCTCCAGGCCCTCTTGGTTATTGACATAAGGGCACTGTGATGAATATATTACCATAAGTGCAGCTCTGGATTTCCTGTTAGAACTTTATTCCTTCATATTTCAACCCGTGCTGCTGCTCTGTTTTGATTCGGTCTTCAACCTGCAGATAGTCAGAGCCCTGCGGGATTATCCATTCAGACCTTGCTGAGGATGGCGTGGTCGGAAGTACTTAGTACGAGGTGACTGGTGGCCTGCGAAAAACGGTCTGGGAGGCTCAGTGCTGTCACTAGCTGACAGATACCGACAGTCCAGATGCTGTCAGCGCCAGTGGCTCCCTTAGCAGCACTGTTTGGGGGACAGAGGGACTGAACTTCTTCCCTTTTTCTTTTTTCTTTTTTTTCCCCCCCCATCAAAGTGGTTCCTCCAATTCAGATTGCACACTGAGAGTTTATGGATGATTCCACCCTGCAGTTTTCGTGGCTGAAACAATCTGTGCGTTTATGCGTGTATCTGTGCATAGGTTTGCATATGTGTTTGCGTGGTTCACAAATCACACAAAAGCCACCCCTATTCAATATATACTGTGTGGCAGTAATGGTACCATTTCTTTCACCAAAATGTGACTTGCATCCCATCCCAGTGATAATTCTAAGACCATTTAGTTTCCATTGGAGTGCTTTATTTAAAATTCACGTGATCTTTGTTGGGTATTTATGATACTTTCCAACAGTCATAAAATCTTAACGCTTCTGCTTACAGAGTAAAGTAAATATTTGGTCTAATTTGCAGCTAACCTGAGAAGGTTTCTAATTAGAGCATCTGCAGTCTAAAGATCTCTCAAGCTGATTACATGCATATATGTGACATCTTTACCATAACTGTAGAAAGCATGGGGAAAAAAAATGCATCGCTCTGTTAACAAGACACTTCTGTTGCATTTTTAGAGCATAACAGAGTCCCAAGTATTTGCTACCATGATTACAGTTGCACAATCCATAAACAAATATTGTACATAGCTTTCTAGCATGCCAAAGTAGCCTCTACTCTTAAGCAATTATAGCTCATGTGGAATTTGAGCTCACAGGGAGTCTTCTGTCAAAATGTTTTTAATGAAAAATTGAGTTTGCATAACATTGATGCGTCGAAGTCTCTTGTTTCTAACTGTTGATGGGCTAAAAAGCTTGGGGTTTTTTGGAAGGAGGGAGAAAAATGCATTAGTTCAGCTCATTTGGAGAATCTCTGCTTGCTGAATTAATTTGCTAAGCTTTGTTTTTCTGCTGAACATTAAACACTACTCTCCAACTGTGCGCATACTGCCTGAGGGGAATAGCTCCAGCTCCCATTTTCCGGGAGTGCATCTTCTTAAAACGCAGCCCAGGCCTGAGCCGGGGTGCCAGGCAGAGCTGCTATCGCAGGCGGTGCTACCGGAGGCACGCTCTCATCAAAAAGCTGCTGCCTGATGCTCCCCTGGCCTCTGGTTCTGCACCTCAGCAGCCGAATAAGAAGTGTCATGGTTTTTTCCTTAAGCATTGTTTTGGGTAATTCAATTGATGTGGTGAAACCTGTCCCTCCATGTGATGACTTGCTGAGTAGATACTCAATTTGTGAAGCTCTAGCTACATTAGCAGCAGTATACAAATAATCACGATGAGTGCCTTGGTAGTTGTTCATTCACTGGTTTTCCTCTGTTCATAACAGAGATATGTAAGTGCTACAGCATGTTCCAGCTTCAAGATGAGATTATTAGCTCTGTTTCACCCTCTCAATAAACAGCTGAAGAACATAGTTGTTATTTTCTTTCTTCCCTGAAACACAGTCAAGCGTGAGGGAGCTATGTGGTATATTCCGCTTTTATCTGAAATGAGCTCTGAAATTTAAAAAGAAGCAGAGATAAAAGCTCCATCGGGAAGAGGACAAGTTCCATCAGTGCCCCTGCCCTCAGCAGTTGTCAGAAATTAGTCATGTGGGAAGCGGCCAAATGGCACTGCCGGCTGATGTGTGGGTGCTCTGCCACGCTTCGGCTTTGTTACTGTGGTTGGGATTGTGAAAGGTTGTCAGGGATGGGGAGCGTATCTTTTGTAGTCATGTAGCATCCGCTATCTGAGGCGCTCCAAGTCCTTCTCTGACATCTTTGAATTAAGTTTCACTTGCCCCTGTGTGATTCGGAATTATCTGCATTATACAGGAGAGGAGACTCGGACAGAGACGGATGAAGCTGTTTGCTGAAGGTCACACAGCAATCCTCTGGCAGTGGTGCTCCGCCGCTTTCCAGCGCTGTCTTGGAGGCAAGGTTGTCCTTTCTCCCTTGAGGGTGCCAAAGGGAGGTGTATTTTTTTTTATTTTTCTTTTTCTTCCCAGCCTCCTCTTCCTGTGTTCGAGCAGAGTGAAATTGTCTGGACTGGTGAAGCAAGTTGGCTTCAGGCTTCTTGTCAAATTAACTTTCCTTGCCTGAGCGTGCGTGGGGCTGCGTGGCAGGAGTCAGCAGGTGCAGAAGGCGCAGGCGTGCTGGTAGTGTCGGAGACTAGTCAGAGGTGCTTATGGGACCCGTGGCGGTTTGCAACATGTGAAACGGTCTATTTTAAACTTATATTTCTGTCAAGAGTAAAGGACCAGGTGCATTTACAATTGTTGCCATTATGCTAGCTGACAACAGCGTGATGCTTTCCTCCTCATGCCGTCCAGCTCCACCAATGTTCACGAGAGCTCTCATCTGCCAGGGCAAAGAGGATATTTGCTATCACACAGAGCTGTCTGTCCAACCTTATATGTTTAATGTTGGCACTGATGAGCGATGCTCAGAGAGTCTCCAGCGCAGGTTAGCTGGTGACAGAAATTCCCAAGAGTGGGGTACTTCCTGGGAGTAATCAGACAGGAACCTGGTGCATACTGAAATATTCAGAAATAGGCAGCAGGACCTGTCCTGCAGGGTCCAAGACAGTATAGCACAGCTAACTTGGAGGATAGAATATGAAAAAGGCACTGTTTCCCCCATTAGCTCACAAAAAAGGGCTGGTAAAATGGGACCAAGGTGGCCTCTGACATCATTACGTGGTAATCAGTCACAATTAAACAAGTTCAGCCAGGTAGCTCCAGTAAGCTGTTGCTGGTGTCCAGGCGTGGGGTCGTGGGAGCTGTTAGCTTTTCTTTTTTGTGTGTTCACTTGCCCTTCCCTCAGCGTGTTGCCTCCGAGGTCAGCCTTGAGCAGGGCTGCGCACGCTAGCGTGCTGCGGTCGGGGTGCCTGCTTGATTTCTGGTGCTGGGAGAAAGAGTCTGCAAAGTCGAGAGTCATTTTCCGCCCTTATAATGGTAATGCTAGGGATGTTGTGTGGCACTGACCCGAAGTTGCCAGGCTGCGATCGTTACATTTGTTGTTGCATTGTGATTTATTTATTATAACACATCAAAATGTGTTATAAATAAAATGTAATATTTTATTTTGCCCTGCCTCAGAAAAGTGACCTCTCATCTCTTAGTGAGAGACATCTCAGCTCTGACAGAAATTCAAGGTCTTCTACTTCACACCTTCGCTCTCCTTAGGCCAGCAAAAGTGCTGATAGTGGAAGAGAAGGTCTAATGAATACCAGCAAATCCCATGTGTGCATTAGATCCTGAACGTATTCTGTGGAACAGAATATGCTGGCAAACTCTCAAACTACCTGCTGTAGAGTCCTGTCTCCACTGATAATATGCTCCTGAAGCCAAAAGCCCTTTTCAATGCATTGAAAGTGGGGTAATGTGAAATAAAATCATTCTAGACAAATGTAGGGAGCAGAGTTGTCACCAACCAGTCAGGAGAAAGGCAGATGTAGTTTGGTAGGCACGCGTTGCGGCGTGTAGCCAACAGAGACAGCAGATCCAGAAATTGCTCTGGCTTTCTCAGGGAGATATTGACCCAGAATCCACTCGGAGGGAAGAGTAACAGTTCCCTTGACTGATGCAAAATCAGACCACATTGAAATAGCAGTGACCCTCCTAATAGGAAAAAAAGCCCACGTTGCCTGTTCTGACTTCTGTTAGGCAGAAGTTAGTTCACTGAAGCTTGCTCATTTACGAGTGATAAATATAAGGAATGCTTAGTTTTACTAGTTCCTGCCTCACAGCCTGATGAAATGAACTGTCCAAGGACTCTTAGTCCCTGTCTGCCTAGGATAGGGAAACCTAAAGGATATTTAATGACATGCAGAAACTGAAGGGTGAATCACATTAGCAGTGAAGTGCCTAGATAACTCTCTTAAAAGTTAAGATGAAAAGCTTTGATAAAAGTCACCTTCATGCTTGATGTTCCCTCTGCTTTTCTCCACACTTGAAGCTCTAATGATCACTTTTTTCCACTTTGTCACTGTATCACTTATTTCATTAAACAATTCCACTGCTAGGCAGGAATTTGGGTCCAGCGTGGCGATATCTGCAAATGTTGGGTGGATGCAAAATACAAAGGCTGGTACAAAGGGTCAGATCTTCTCTTTGTAGCAGACTGAACAAAAACTTGACATAGGTTGCAAAATAGAGGGATTTTTTTTTTTATATATATTTTATTTATAACTTTAAGAAAGGATAAAACAATCATCAAATGTTTCATCAAATGGGCTACACTGTCCCCTTCGAACAGCGCAGAAATTTGCTGGAGAGCATACGAAAGCACGTTGGGAATGGAGCGACTGCGTACAACCAGAGGCTGTAACCCCCCGGGCTCCGGGGCAGCAGACTGCAAACGCTGGCGTGCTCTTGGAGGACGATGTACGTAGCTGTCTCCGGATGAGATGAGAGGGCAGGGAAGGAAAGGGCTGTGGCCTTCTGAGTAGAAAGGGAAGCAAAAAACAAATATCCAGTGCTCAGAAATAAGGAGAACAAGAAGTGCCAGTAGTCAGGCTGGAAGACAAGAGGAAGAAAGAGCCTTTTGGGAAGGAGTTACCTCTAGGGCAGTTCTGTTTATTTTGATTTAAAATTGCAGTAAGCTTTTGTAATTGTGACTGAAACCTGAATTAATGGCCCCATTTGAGACATCACTGCCTGCTTGATTGCTTGGAATGGGGATTGTTTTGGTAAAAACAATATATTTTGCTTTTAACATAATTAAAGGTTTATTTTGCTTGAAATGGAACTTTTCTTGGGGTGATAATGACATAAATCACGTCCAGTGTTCCTTTAGCTTACAGTGAGCAAAAGAGTAAGAAGCTTACTTTCCTGCAGCAAAACGATTATTTTAGCTTGTTTTTCATTCTGAACTTTTCATTGAAATAGGAAAAGAAAAAACAGTTTTACCAAAAATTACGCTTGTACTTATAAAGGCCTGAAGCGTACCTGGAGACACGGGACTTGTAACGTGTTCCAGAGTACTTTTTCTCCTACTGTGACTGGAAAAATCTCTCCCTGATGCCAGCTACAAGTGCGTACAGATGAAGGCACGTAAGCAGTTGGTCACAGAGCGGCTTTTTCATTGCCTTGTTGAAGTGGTTCTTAGTTTGGCTGAGCTTCTTGGTCCACCCTTTGCAGGTAACCAAGCTGTCCCGGCCCCCTGGCAGGTCTGGTGTCAGAGGGCTGTAGCCTTGTAGGTCTGTGTTGGTGATGAGCGATGCTGTTGGGCTCCTCTCAACACCATGAGGAGCTGTGAAATGCTTCTTGTCCAGCCAGAGAGAAGCAGTTACTTCTCCAGGTATCCTCAGACTAGAAGAAACTGGTTTCGTCAACAAATAACCTTGTATAAAGTTCAATTAAAGGGGAAAGGTGGTATTAATTTTCACAGTGTTTGAGTTGGAGGAAAAGTAGCGTTATTCAAAAAATATCACAAATTAACTGTAGGTACCCAACCCTCCTGTAATCTACTGAGTATCTCAGGATTTTTTCATCTTTGTGACTTCATTCCCATAGAGAATTTGTTCAGGGCATGTGTTAACTTAAAAATAATATATAAATGAGATGCAATCAGTTCAGTTAAGCGATAGCCTGAGGTTAAAAACACAGTGATCAAGTTCAGTGTCTGAAGTTGGCAGGGAGATTGTATTACAGCCTCGGGAAGACTTGAAATTAAACTTGTTTTGAAATGTAGGTGTTAAGTCTGTGAAGGAAACTCACTTGCACATCTACACAAAGCCAGCTTTCCAGAGTTACAGAGAGCTGGTTGAGCTCTCAGGCTGCCTTTAGGAGAGAGAGGGGCTGCGTTCCCACCATGTAACCTCTCTGCTGAGGTGGTTGTTTTGTAATGTCTGGGAGGAGAAAATCTTTAGGTAAAATCAGAGCTGTGCTCTCTGTCTGGCCACCGTTGGCCTCGGCCTCCTGTCACCAGCAGCAGGCAGGGCTGTGCTGTCAACTACTCAAGCTAACAGAGCCAACAGGTCAGGTTTATTTTTGTTGGGCTTCTGAGACCTTATTAACTTGAAGAGAGTTTTTGGAGATACTGAATTTCTACACTGTACTTATGTTCAGTTTTTTGTTCTCCCTGGTGTTGCCTTCAAGTAAACGCAGGAGGAGTAGCCTCAAAAGGAGCAAAAATCCCTTCCCATTTTAGAGTAAACAGAAGGAGGATTAAGCTCCTTCCCCCAGCAATCAGATCCTCTGATTGCCATGGCTTTAAGATGATTGTATGTTTACCTGTATATGATGGATTATGTATGTGCCCATGAAGTAAAAGTTAACTTGGCTGTGAAAATCTAACAAGTTTTTCTCTATGATCATTTTACTTTTGGTTGTTTACTTTGTATGACAACCACGGACACGTACCATCCCAGCCTACAGCGTGAGGTAAGGGAAATCATCCTGCGGTTGTTCTGTCTCGTGCTCGTCTCAAGCCATAGGCCGTTGGCGACTGTCTTGGAACCCTTTGGAAAATGAAAGCCCTCCCAAGGTCACAGTATCAAGGATTCAAACAAATGTGGGAGAAGACAGGATGGGAAGCTCCTTAAGCTGACTGCAGTATGAGTCTAAGCTAATTCACATGTGGATCAAACAACACCTTTGTGTCAGCAAACAAAGCACAGAGTTAAAACAGAGTTGGATTGTCAGTATCCGACCACCATGTTCCAAGCTGGTCTATGTCACCTTGTGGTTTCTAATCTCAGGGGTTGAATTTGGGAGGCGGTAGCTGCGTCTCTAGATCTGTGTTTGTGCAGTGATACACATGGTATGTTTGAAGCCCATCCTGCCAGCAAGGCTCCAAAGCAGTCACGGTGTGTAAACGTTACAGTGACCATTTTGCATAAACCACTAAGTCTTCCCTTCCTTTTGACAGATTGAAGACATCATTACAAGGATGCAGGATGACAAAACAGGTGGAGTTCCCATCCGCACTGTCAAGAGCTTTCTGTCCAAAATCCCCAGCGTCGTCACTGGTAAGGACCCCGGTTAGCAGGGAAGAGAGTGTGAGCTGGTGCTTGCAGGCTCTAAGCAAACACACTACTAAAGCTACAAAAAAGACAGAACGTAAGAAAAAAATGCCTCCTCTGCTTGTTTTTTCTGCACATTGTTGTTACGGGGTGAAGTATTGAACCAAGATTTCTTAATTCTGTTTAAGTAAGCAAGCATTTATATTTCTTTGGGGTGAGTTATTAAAAAATGTTACGTAGCTTTTGTGGGTATCACAGTATCGCCAGAGTCACTCCCTGTGCTGGGGGTAGGAGGATCTTAGGAAAGAGCCCAGGAAAGAAAGTTGAAACTGTCTTTCACTCATACCCAGATACTCTTATTGGACTTTGATCACAGGTAGAGGAACGTGAAATACCTTTTATGCATGCATCCTGCTTTATTAACCTATATGTACAAAAGGGTGGATGGTGTAGAAACTGGGAGTCAGAGTACAAAACCATTCCTACACGTATTTCCAGACAGAATATCTTCTAGTGCAACAAAGAACTTTGCCATTGATAGACGATGAGTTTATTCAGAGTGATGTAAATTGCTTGGAGGATTTGTACTTGGGTTTCTGGTACCTGTTTTCACTAACTTGATAGTGGTATTCACTATGGTGGCAAAAACCTGCTGTTTTCCCTCTCTCCACCAGTAGACTGTTGTCCAATATGAGATACCCAACTCTTCTTGTGACTTATAAATTATGATGTTGTGTATGTCTGTAAAGTAAATACGATTTTCTCTGTCCTGCAGAACGTCTTTCCACATCAGACCAGATACACACACTGATGAGTCTGTTTAGGGAAGTTTCCCCTCCCGTTCTGGAAAGTGAAGGGCTTTGTTCTCTGTGGCTGCGACTTTGCTGCAGTAAAATTCTGATGATCACTAAAAATGCAAAAGTTGCGTTGCTGCATACAGACAGCATACCAATAACTGAGAGAAGACTGGCCGTTCAAAGGGACCTTTCTTGCTCTGAGGGTCTTTATACTGTTGTAAAATAACGGAGAAATCTCTCTTGCCAACAGGGATACTGGCAATGCAACTGGTGTCAAGCCATTGCAAATAGTGTTCCCTGCAGTGGAGTATATCTGAGCTGAAGCACTTCAGAAATATCTTTACTCTGAAAATGGTTGGATTGAGCAGAGTTTGAGGTTGTGTAGATTGATTCAGGAGTGTGATTTGATATCCTTGTATCAGAAAAAATGTCCAACTTAAGCTGTGGGAATGGAATACAAATCTACAGGGTTCTTGGGGATAGGCAGGGAATATGGAAGTTGGAATTAGGTTTTTACTTAAATGAGATTCAGTCCAGTTAATCTCATTTTACTGAGCAACAGATTTTTCTGTCTGAAACTGGTTTCAGGGTGGTGACTCAGTGTAACTGGCAGTTGCAGTATTAGGGTTTTACAGTGGAAAAGAAACATGTATCTAGAATAAGATGTGAAAATTGTGTGACTAAATTGCAGGTTATGTCTGAATCAGGTATGAGCTAACTGTTCTTGAAGGTTCCTGGGGAAAATAACCATTTAGCTGATTTGAAAACCCATTCCATAAGCTCAAGTCTGCAATACACAGACTGGATGTCTTAAGAGTGACTCAGCTAAAACAGATTTATGATATTCCTGTTAATATTCATAGCATTGATTAAGCTATTGATCTACTCATCAAGCCACCACCTGTTACTCAAAAGAAAAAGGAAACAGGAGACACCAAGCATCTTTAAACTGATTATACTTATCCTTAGGTACCACCCTGGCTGGCAGCTCCCTGGCACAATGGAAACTGTCCCTTTGCGCACTGCTGTTCTGGAACAGCAGCTGCAATTGCATCACCTTTAAATGGCTCGTTTTTCACAGCACAAGGAACAGGGAAAAGATAAAGATAAAATAAGAGCAAAACCTCCCTCCAGAGCTCACAGAAAATTCTCAGATTTGGAGGGGAACAAGCTCAGTACCATTCTCTTCAGGTGATTTGAAGGCAGCTCCTTTGTGACCCACTGGGCAGTGCATGAAGCCTCTGAGTTTGAAAAGTATGGGAAAATAATGGCCCAGCTTGGAGCCCAAAGATGTCTCCATTTCCCATGTCTCATTTCTCCTTTCAGATGCATAGACCTGCCTATTTGTAGACCAAAACCAAAATAAATTTATATATGATTTCAGTACTTACACTAGATGGGTGAAGAGCTGGAGCTCTTGAAGAGGCAGGAGCACCTGTGTTTGAGCACTGGGGTGGTTTGGTCTGGAGAAGGGAAAGCTGAAGGGAATGAGGCTATAGAGAAGATTGAGAAGACAGGGTCAGGCCCTTTCTCAGGACTGCAGGTGGAAGCACAAAAGACAGTGCACACAAGTTGCAAGAAAAGAAATCCCAACTAGATTTAGGAAGAAAGTTGTTTATCATCAGAACAGCAGACCATGGGCCTGGTGGCCCTGAGAGGTGGATGCAGCATTTTTGAAGCGTTCAGAAATCCCTGAGCCCGGCTGAACTGAGCAATCCGACCTAACTGTGCATGTGGCCTTGCTTTGGATGGAGGTTGGACTAGAGGACCTCCAGAGAATCCTTCCAACCTGAATTATTCTTATGATCATTGGATACTCAATTTTAGTGCTTGTGTAATTCCACTCAATGTCATGAACACAATAGAAGAGCTTGTATTTTCAAAAACTTTGGACCCCCTCTTGGGAAGAGCTTAATTTCTAGGTTCTGGCATTCTCACACACTTTTTATTTCCACCTGAAAAATGGAACAGCAACACTGAGATGTGATTTACTTGGCAGGCTCACAGTGACTGTGATTAACAGGGGTTTATTTTTGCTTGACACTTCTATTGTAATTGCTCCTCACAGGAGAAATGTAAAATCTTAACCATAAAGAAACATTACAGCAGTGCCTTGGTGCTCTGAACAGGCAGCTTTGTTTATAGTACAGCAAAGTGGGTGTTTGATTTAAAGTTTGAATACCAGGGAAAGAACCGCTCGTCTCTGTTTTGCTTTCATCTATCCTGATGCCTAAGTTGTGAATGAGGCATTGTGTAACACCAGGAGAAGGAGCCTCAGGGAGTTATCAGTAATGGTCCTCTCTTGACAACAGGAATCTGAGAAAAAGGAGGAAGAAACCTTTTTTGAATGTATGACGAGTCCGTGTGGGGATGCCGTGCCAAAGGCACGTTTTAATCTGCATTAGAAGTAGATTTCTGTTCCTCTTCCCTGGCGTTTGGCTCAAAGTAGGTCACTCGGAGGAGGACACATCACACCATAATGTTCTTGGTTAAGTCTTCACTTTCGTTCTCTGTGGCTTGCCCATAAAAGTAAGATGAAACCAGTCTGTGTGGCATCTATGTGCACATATCCAACAGTAAGTTTAGAGTATGGAATGAAAAACTGACCGAGGGCAGGTATTGAGTAGTGCTGTGATCTATGCCCAGCCTGGGTCATCAGCCAATGCACATGATGGCAGTTGCTGCAATAAATGAAGTTGCATGTATCTCTCTTAGTGAGAAAACAATTTCCTTAGTAATGATTTTGTTTCTGTAAATGAAAAGGCAATTGTCTGTTTTCCCAGTCATCAGACTATTGTAAGAACATCTCATGATACTAACCAGCAAAAAAAACTGGCTTTCTGATCTTCTTTTTGATTTCCATACAATTGCATCTTAAAACTAACCTCCTGTTTGGTAGGAGGACCAAATGCGTATGCTTTCTTCTCCCACTGATTCAGACTTGACCCTATACAACATTGCCAAAACAAGTCAGAAAGAAGTCAATGCTGCAACAGCTGAGCTTTCCAGTGCAAAAAAGCCTCCTTCATGCTTCCCAGTCTGCCGCCGGCCCCCAACCTCATTCCAGATTTCTCCTGGTCCTGTGTACTGACTGATCCTGCGTACCAGCATCTTTGCTACCGCAACCCAAGGGAGACGTGCAGTCTACAAGCCTTGCCCCATTCTGCCGTCCTCCCATGAGGTTTTGATACAGCTTCGTTCTGACCCACACCCCCCTGACTTCAAGCAGGCCTGTCCTCACAGCTCCATTTTGACTGATACCTCCTCCTTCCAGCAGCGGTCCCTTTGCTGGCACCTTGCTTGCACACTGCTCCTGACCCTTACTGCAACACTCGCTTGCCATCTTGCTCTGCTCCCGGAGCTGCCTGTGTGGCTGCGATGGGGTTGATGGATGATGTCCCGGCTGTACTGGCTTGGGCTAAGTGCTGTCGTGCAAGCTGCCTGCACGCAGCTGTGCCGGTGCATTTCACTGCTGACCTGCCATGTCTGTCTGTCTTAAGTCCCGGACCTCTCTGAGCAGAAAGTGCCAGTATTACTGAAATGTGCCAGATGGCTTGTCGTTACTCGAGACTCATGATCTAAACCAAGTTTAAACTGCCATGTGTCTCTGTCTGAAGAAGCCAGCATGTGTCTTGGCAAATGTCTATGGAGTTGTCCCAGAACACGTCAGAATGTCAGTCGCTCAAAGAAAATGCATTTGGCTGGAGTATGGAAATCCCATAGTGTTGGGAAAGAGAGAATTTATTATTGATAGTGTTCCCTGACAGCATGGTTCAGTACAGACAAGTTCTGCTGGAGGACTTCATACACCCGTTGCGAAATGAACTCCTGTGGTGCCAGTCTGAGGGTATTCATTGCCTTTTCCCTTCAGAGGAACTCAAACACATCTCTCATCCAGATGTGGCAGCCAGAGGCACAAGGGAGAAGAGAGAGTTCCTCGTCTCCAGGGTTTGAAAGGTCCCTGTTCAGAGGAACTGTACAAAGAGGTTGTGGCATGGGGAGCAGGACCAGGACTGGTGATGCTGATGGGAGACATCACCTAGCAGGGCCTGGAGAGCAGGCTCTGTGTCCAAGTGCTTTGCCACAATGTCCACTGTCTTAATGCCTTCCCCCCCTGCCCCCCCCCACCCCCCCGATTTAGAACTTATCTTGGTTTCTTACAGAAACTACTTTCATTGGGACCAAAACACTCCATAAGCTTGGCTGAAAATGGATTTGGCTTCCCCTGGGCTCTCTGTCCAGCTGCTTGTATCACCTGGCCACAGGGTTTTAACTGAAGGACTGAGCCTGATACAGGTTTCCCTGAACACTTGGGTAATTTCATTCTAGATCTAAACAACTCATCCCTAGATCTGGGACGGCACCAGTCTCTGAACCTGAACAGCTGAAACATTTGTCAAAATGAGCATCTGGGTCTAAACTTCTAGCCCAGATCAATCTATCTTTCTTTCTCTTTTTTTTTTTTTAAATTCATTTATTTGTCTTTCCTCTGCAGTTTTGCTTTGAGAAACAGGAGACTTGAAATGTGGTACTGACTCTCTTTCAGGCAAAGTTAGTAGATGTAGGTAGTCCCAAATCTGAACCAGGTTCAGTCTTTTGCTGGACATGAATGAGCTTCTTAGTTAAAACAAGCAAAACAAAAAACCCAAAAAAACTTTGCCAAAACTTAAATTCATATCTAAACTAATTTTGGGAGTTTACTGATTTGTACATGATAAAGAACATGCTTATGGGTTAAAATTTACATATATTTCACATATATAAATATATATATATCGTACTGTATCATTTCTGATGGTTTCCCACATTTATGTACAGTAGGTGCTGCACAGTAAATTCAACAGTCATGCAACTTTGTGGTGGAAACTGGCTTGGAAACCCTGGTCAAGCATACAAATCCAGTTATTTCTCATCAAAAATCAATTGCTCTGAGCAAGTTGCATTTCAACTAAAGTCAAAACTGGGCTTCTTCATCACAACTTCTATTTTCTTCTTTTATGCATCCCTTCAAATTGCACCCAGTGGAAATGTAATCCATCCATCCCTCAGTAAGAAGGTTGTTATACCTTTTAATCTAGTATTTCAAAGCTGCTGTGAATCACATAGCATTAGACATGTCAGCTATTACACGAGTAGCGCGTGCCTTGCAATTTATTTTTTTTTTCCCTGAAGCTTTCTCTTAAGCTTTCTATTCCCATGCCAGGAGACAAATTAACCCAGCTAAGGAGCTGAAGAGTTATGCTGTCTTCATCCACAGCCCCCTATTCCCTCCCTTTTTCTGTTTAACTGCAGCCAGCTTCCTACCTTTCAAAGGATGAGAGGGATGGGGGAGGGAAAGGCAAAAATCAGCTCTCTGAAGTGTAGCAATTCTTTGCCTGTTGTTAAGATGCAAGTCAATGCCTTGTGAAGCAAAAGTTTCAAAGGATTTGATTTTCAGAGGACAAAGGGGGCTAGCAGATTAATTGAATAGGATATGGTTGTCAAAGAAATAAGAGAAAGCAACTAGAATTAATATTTTAAACATCTCTCTGTGCATCTGCATACGTGTACACTTAAATACGCATAAAGGGCAGGCGGTTTTTCTGGAGAATAAGCGTAAGAGCGGTAAGTGTAGTATGCTAGGAATAAACAGCGACAGGCTTCTGTGTTTGTCGGTGCTGTGCAGAGTGAGGACTGCCAGCGTTTGTGTATCACTGCCCTCTGCCGCAACCAGGCTATAGTTCAGTTCGTGCAGCTCTTCACCGTCGCGGCAAGCCGTGCCGCGTTGGTATTGTGCTTTCCCAGCTCAAGTGTCGTTGGCGCGGTGCGTTTTGTGTGCGGCTCGTTCCAGGAGAGTGGTCCTCCCTAGCTGTGTGGTGTGAAGCCGGTCCAAATATTGCAGTGTGTGTGACCTCCCAGCTGCTCGGAGCTTTGAGAGGAAGGATGGATTTCATAGCTGGCTGTTGATGTCACTTCTGTGTGTCTTGTTCGTAGTTCTCAGTTCTCTTCGGGACTGTTCATCTCCGCAGAAGCGTGCTTGCACATCATGTGAAGCTTACACAGCCCTTGGAAATGTGTGCACACATTATGGGATAAATCCTAAATGATTGAATGAAATCAAGCATCGCTCTTAAAATTACCACAATTGGACATTTTATGTAAGCATGTTCTTTCATATGACAGCACTTGAAAGTAGTCATACCTAAGGTGGAACACACTAGAGGAAAAGCCCATCACAGCAGGGGGTGCATTAAAATTTGGTTTAGGCCACTGCAGAACACATACGAAACACATCCTGAGGCTTTAGTATTCAGTCAGTAAAACAGCCTTTCAAGTGCTATCTAAAAGCCCTGAATATTGTGAAGAACTGAATTTCGTTACATTTAGAATTGTGAAGGTCCTTCCTGGTCCAACATGTCCTTGATGGATTTGAACCTCTGCATCTGTTAAGTGAAGCTATGATAAATCAGAAGCTTAAATAGTCATGCTACATAGATATTCCTGTGCACAACAAAAATACAATGAAAAATCGCCAAAGTTGCCAAATAGTCCAGCTTTATCTTTCTGCAGTGGTTTGTCTGCTCTTCATAGTCACCAGAGATGTTGTCAACAGGGAAGGTAAAACCAAGACAACCTTCCAGCGAGCTGGGCAGAAGATAGAACAATATAAAATTAGAATTTCTCTTATTGAAGAATGTAAGTGTAAAAATTACTGGCCTGGAAAGCATCCAGTGAAAGCTATGAGCCTGGAACAAAGCAAGTCTATTAAAAATGGGTTCAGTTTCTTGTTTGTTTTTTCAAGAATTGCTTTTAGGCCTTTTCAGTCTTTCAGTTGAGACTAAAAGCTGGAATAGAGACAGATTTGATGATAAATTACCTGCTGAACTCCAGTGTTTAGATGGATTGGTATTTCAGCCGCAATAACAAAAAATGTTACATATTAAGAGCATTCTTGTTGCTGACTGCAGTTTTATTCTGAAGCACAGCATTTAGCTGATGGAATATTGTGGCTAATGAATAAAGCATTAAAAAGAAAAGTCAACAATATTTCAATGCCTGTAGAAATTCATAGGAATGAATGATTAATGCTTTTCTGCGTTCATCTTGCTATCTTCAAAAGCGCAGCATTATTACAAAAGTTTGTTTCCAGATCTGAATGATACAGCAAAAGAGCAGAGATTAATTATAACTACTGCGTGGCTTTGATTTTTGGATGGGAGTGTTGAGCAGACTGCACTCAAGCTGCAATACTTCACCTCTCCTGTCTTCACTTCGTAGCAACCTGGGAGTTGTGTGGCGAAGGATCTACCAACACAGTTTTGTTTTTTCACACCTCTTACTTTGTTTCTGCCCTGCCTCCAACGTTCCTGTGGGCTGCTAAGCATCAAATACACAGCAGAGCAGCTTTGCTCCTGCTGTGCCTGTGAAGCCACATACCTACTGAGGCGTACGTGGAGATCTGACCCTTAGACAAACCGTTCTTACCATGAAGCACTGCAATAGCAATGATATATAAATTCCCAATGGTAGTCAATAGCAATGTGAAGGAGCAAATTGTGATTTGACTACCTTCGCTTTGAATCTGTTGCTTTAATTCAATGCCATTCCAGCCATTACTGAAAAATAACCCTGTCTCATTATTCAGTGAATACAGCTGCCTCATTATTCCATGCCTGCATTCTGTTGTCTGGTTTCAACTGGGATGGAGTTAATTTTCTTTCTCGTAGCTTGTTATAGTGCTGTGGTTTGGATTTAGGATGAGAATAATGTTGGTAACACATTGATGGCTTTAGTTGTTGCTGGGTAGTCGTAGTGTCTATGCGAAGTCAAGGGCTTTTCAGCTTCTCACGCCCTGCCAGGTGCAGAAGAAGCTGGGAGAGCACAGCCAGGACACTGACCCAGGCTGGCCAAAGGGACATTCCCTACTACATAGCATCACGCTCCGGATATACCTGGGGAAGCGAGCTGGGAGGAGGGATCGCTGCTCGGAAGCAGACTGGGCGTCTTTTTCTGCAGGTGGTGAGCAGTTGCATTTGTGCTTCACTTACGGGTTTTATATATATAAAAATTATTCTCTTCCTTTTTTTTTTTAGCCTCTTAAACTGTGTTTATCTCAACCCTCAAGTTTTTTTCCCATTCTCCTCCTCATTCCCGGTGCGGGGATAGGTGCGTGGGTGGGTGAGCGAGTGGCTGTGTGGTGCTTAGTTATGGGCTGGGGTTAAACTATGACGTCTGTTCATTCTTATCTATTGTTGTTTGGCTTTTTTAGTCAAAGTAATTTTCAGGGTATTTATTGAGCAGATTCCTACTTGCATTTTAATTAAATGGCCCGTATTGCAAAACATAACAGTTTGTTCTGGAGTTTAAATTTCCTGACTTTAATCATTGTGGTGTGTGGTGTTCTAATGAAATGCAGAAGTTAACTTTAGTACCTGTAAATCCAATCTCATGAATTATTTTCTATTCTTTTACACGTACATTAGGTTTGATAGGTGAATGATTCTTCTGTGTATGATGTATCTCAGTTACAACATTGAAGTTACCATTAATGTAACTGTTGGTGGTGGGATGAAAAGGAAGGGTTGGGTTTGGGTTTTTTACTTTAAATATCACAAAGAATTACATAGGTCACCAGCTTATTTTTAC
Source organism: Aramus guarauna (assembly GCA_013400195.1). Classification (NCBI taxonomy): domain Eukaryota; kingdom Metazoa; phylum Chordata; class Aves; order Gruiformes; family Aramidae; genus Aramus; species Aramus guarauna. The sequence continues at coordinate 386,842 of VXBL01006172.1, read as the reverse complement.
CAGCCATAAATAGCACACCAGTCAGAAATTGCTGTTGCTAAAAGCTGCACTGGGGACAATGAGAATACATCCCCAGAAGATGCTGTAGTTTCTTGTTGCGTGCTGTTGTGGGTGTTGGCACAGTGCTAGAGGTGACAAATGTACTACCTGGTTCATGTGGATACCCTGAATGGCTGATGAGAAATACTCAGCTCTTTGGTCTGTTATGTATTTGCGCTACATGGCACCTGAGTGCACCATAGATTTGGCTTTAGAACCTTCTATCAGAAGTGGCAAACAGGAAAATGAAAAAGATTTCAGGCTTTCCATATGTATCCGTCATTATAAATAGTATACATTTGCATGTTTTCTTCAACTATTTTTTTTTTTCTGTGTGGATAACTCTCTCAAAATTGCATGCTGGTTTCCCATGGATTTGTTTTGAGTATGGTGTGAATTGATGAGCTTGGATATTTTTGATGTATGATTCACTACCACATGCAGGGAAGAAAATTGTATTTTGGTCCTGCAGAGAAATAAAACTAAGCAATTAGTTCTTCGTTCAGTTAATTCCTATTTGATGGCCACATGTTTTGCAAGAAGAGAGTCTCAGGATTCTACTCCATTACAAGGTCACTTGCACAATAAGAATCGTCTCCATACAGATACTTTTACAATACGGCCAGAAATGAGTAATAAAACATGCAAAAAACTTTGAGAAGTTGGTTAATGTAAAATGCTAATTATACTCATGCACACAAAAAATAACGTAGATAAGAAAAGAAATAACATAGATAAGTAATGTATGTCTGCAGCAGTGGAAGGTTTTACATCCAATTATTGTAGGGTTTTGTGTTGTATTACATAGAAAGTCTTACTCTGTTATTTTTGCACCTCTTTTTGTTGTGGATAGGATTGTGTCTCTTGGTTGTTGGGGGTGTTTTGTTTTTTTTGGGGGGTTGAAACTTGATTATTTTCTGGTTGATGCCAAAATCATTATCAAAATCACCTGAGTGAATAATTTCTGATGGGTTTTTCTTTTTTGATATTTTACATTTGCCCTTAAGTATTCAGTACAATTCATTCCCATTCCCTGAATAGGTCAGACTGAGAACCACATTTTTTAGCAAATGATATATTTGCCAAATATCCAGTGTTATTTTGTTGAATGCTGTCTACATTTTTCTCCTACTAGACACAGTGACAGGTGAGTTTTCTAAGGGAATAGTAGTAGCCACAGAAAAGAAATAAAAGTTACTATATTCTGATAAAATTTTGATTGCGAGTCTATTCAAGGCTGTCATTGCTGAAAATAATGAATTGGACAGTGGCATATTCATCAAAGTTTATTTATTTTGTCAAGTAGAAAAAACAGAACCAGAAGACTACGTCTTTTAAAACATGATTTATAGTTTTGCATTGTAGCAGATTTATTTATCATTTATGTCTTTGCTACATGATATTACATTATGGAGTTGTTTGGATTTTTATTAGGAAGAGTCAATCTTAGAGCTCCAAAGAGGGTCGGGTCCTTGACACAGTGGCTTGCTTTCCTGGAGAGCTGTAAGATGTACTTGGAGGTGACGCATGCCTAGAAGTTGAAAACACCCAAAAACTTGGAACTGTTAAAGAAAAAAACCCTCTAAAAACAAAACAAAACCCACACAAACAACTAAAAAGACAACAACAAACTTTCAAAATGAGCTTGTTGGTATGCCTTTGTTTACTGATTTCAGAAACATGCATTGCCATAAGTGTGATGTGCCTGAGCACCGCGTTGTGCCCGGTGGGAGCTGACAGGGATCAGCTTAGACAGTACAGCAGCGTGCCCAGCATTAAATAACACCGCTGCAAAGGCTCACAAGTCTCCTTGTGTGTCCTGGAAATGTTGTAAGCGTGGCACATGTTCCCAGGTGGAGAGGGCTGACCATGAGTGGGCAGAGGAGGGATGGAGACCTTTGCCCATTGTGCTGACCTGCGCAGCAAGAGGTTGTGGTGGTCCTTTGGTTCGGTTTGCTTGCATGCGGCTTCCCTGCCTTGAATCCCCTTTACCAACTGTAGATCTAGGAAAGTATCAAATTTTAAAAATGCCTGGCATAAAAAAAACCACCCTGCTGTAACCTTTAAAAAAGTTAGTCACTCTTAAAAAAAGTAACAATATGCCCACAAGTTGTTCCTAGTTTCTGTTTTGACTTTGTCCAGATCACCTTCTGCTATTGAACATGGTGTTATGGTTGACAATGAAGACGTCTGTTCTCCCCAGAAAGATACTTAGTGCAGTGAAATAGCCACTTCACTTTCTGTTTGTGAAGCGTTTAGTAACTGTGTCCCTGAAAGCCTGTCTGATTACAAAGCGTGTTTTCCAGGCCTTTAATTCCTCTTGTGCTTGTTCCCTGGACCTTTCCCAAGTTTTTAACCACCTTTTTGAACAGTGAGCGCCAGAGCTGTGAAGTTTTCCATTAACCGCTGTGCTAGCACCAAGTGTGGGTTCAGGTAACCTCCCTGATCCTGCTCTACAACCACATCCCCCCTCAGAGTGGAGCACCGCGCTTGACCGCTCATGTTACCCGTTTGCCTGGGGGCAAATTCCCAACAGGAAGATGCCCATCAAGAAGAGGTCTGGCAAGTACTCTGTTACCTTTGGTTTTATCTATAATACATAAACAAATTAACGCGTTTCAGCTTTTTAGGTAGTATGTTAGCATATCTCAGCACTATCTCTGTCAATGACTTACTGCTCATTTGCTCCCTGTTCAGCTTTTTGCTCCTGTTGTCAGCAGTGGTCCTTGAGCATCAAGTTAAGAAATGTACCTAGTCTTCAAACATTGTTTCACGTCTTTGCTCTAATGAAGAGAGCACGTTGGCAAGTGTGTCATAGTTTATCCCGACAGACAGCTAAAACAACCACACAGCCCTTTGCTCACACACTGACACACCAGCCCTCCCCCCCCTCCCCCCCAGTGGGATGGGAGAGAGAATCAAAAAGAAAAAAAGGTAGAATTTGTGGGTTGAAATAAAGGCAGTTTAATAGCACAGAAAAGGAAGAGAATAACAATAATGATATTGATATAAGAATATACAAAACAAGTGATGCACAGCACAGTTGCTCACCACCTGAAGGTAATGCTTAGATAGTTCCTGAGCTGTGCCCCCTCCTGGCCAAGTCCCAGTTATATACTGAGTATGACATCATATGGTGTGGAATATCCCTTTGGCCAGTTTGAATCAGCTGTCCTGGCTGTTTCCTCCTGCAGCTTCTTGGGTACCCCCTGCCTTCTCATTGGCAGGCCAGTATAAGAAGCTGAAAAGTCCTTGACTGCTTGGCAACAACTAAAACATCAGTGTGTTGTCAACATTGTTCTCATCCTAAACCCAAAACACAGCACTATACCAGCTGCTAGGAAGAAAATTAACTCTATCCCTGCCAAAACCAGGACAATAGCATGTTAAAATCTTTTGTTGCAGACTGTTCTTCCTCATTAACTTGTATGAGGTGTCCCACAGGGACTGTCTCACTCACAGATGACTGAAGATCTCTGTGGGTTCCCCTGGTTTTTGCACAAGACAGCTGAGCAGGTATCCATGACTGTATTCCTCTGTATTTGGATACTTCAAAAATGCAAAGGAACTTATCTCTCTGCCCCAGTGGAGAATAGGATAAGGAAAAATTAAAATAAACATAGCTAAAGCTTTCTTCTCACAGAGTGCTGTATTTTAAGAAAATAATATTTTGACTGATTACAGTTAGCTTTCATAGAGTTGTTCTTAATTAATGTGTTATATTCCCTTATATTGTTAATCCCTTTGGTGTCTTGGGACTCAGTTGCAGAGTTCCGTATGTGAGCATAAGACAGAGTGGCATTCAGGTTTTGCAGATTCCTCCACATTCCCTAGTTTTCTTGAGTACTTTGTGGAGACGTGGGGGCCCCTTAGGCTGGGGTGCTTGAGGCAGAGGGGTTACAATAGCCAGCACTGCAGAGGAAGAGCATCTTCCTCCTGGCTCCTCAGTCCCCGTGGCCGGGTGCTGGCACAGAGCGAGTTGGCTGGGGACAGGCACGAAGTGCTTGGGGAAAGCTCTTGGACTGCCTTGACACCCACCCCCAAAGCTCACAGATGAGTCTTTTTGCATCGTTACTCTGTAATGCTGCTCTCCCCTTCCCTGGGAAATTTGTCAGGGTTGTGAAATTAAATCTGGGGAAGAGCGGAGAGATCAGAACAGTAGCTAATGTAATCGGGGCAATAAAGCTCAAGAACGTACCTCTTGCAGCCTCTCTGCTGTATTGTCAGCCTGTTTCTTGAGCCCTCTGCAAGTTACACTCTAACTTTTAATTAGGTATCTGGGTCATGTTTGACATGCTCTCGGTTCAGCGCTGACGTTTCTGTGCTCCTACTTAGCTCTGAATTTGCCAGCTGTTTTCCTTAAATAATTCCACCTTCCATTAAAGGATTGTGCGTCTTATGTAATTACACCCACGGTACCGTGAGGGCAGTCGTAGGGACATGGAGGTAGAAATAGCTCAGTGTTTTCCGCCAGCCTTGGCATTCTTTAATTGAATCATTAAAGTTTGGATTCCCACCTCTGCTGTGACAAGCTTCTCTAGCTCTGCCAGGCTCTCATTGATAATGTCTAGACTCTGTCAATTTATGCACAGCTCTGGAAACAGCTGTCCTCTGTGCCACCGCGTCCTCTAGTCCTTGCCTGTCAGCTTTTTAATCCAGAAATGTCAAGATTAAATTCCCTTTCATTACCTCTCTTCAGCAGGATTTGTTACCGGTTTGGATAGATTAGGGGATGGGTTCCATGAATTTTCTTCAAAATAGTCTCAGACCACGAAGCAATTTCTGAAACAGAGATTCACATTATGTGAGCTGAAATAGTACCAATGCTATAAAAGCAGAATGTGAGAGCGCTGGAAAAGTCCTGCCAGGGTATAAGAGTACCAGACTAAGAAAAAAAGCTTGGCATGTGCAGTGTCAGGCTGGAGGTTTGTCAGTCTGCAACTACTGTCGTTATAGTAGGGTTCACCCTGTTAGGGCCCATGCTGTCAAAAGAAAACATCTTTTTTTAAAAAACAAACAAACAAAAAAACCCCACACACAACCAAACCCAGATGTCTGTTTTTTGTCACCACCCGCTCCTCTTTCCTGGGATTCTTGAGCTAGTCTGTTGATGGAAAAGGGGTTGCCCATTTTAGGGACAGTTTGTCAGAGATTTGCATCTGTGTACTGCAGTAGGTGCCTTACTAGCACCTTTTTAAAAAATTGCAGAAATCCTGCTTCTCTTCCTAGTTCACTCTTGAGTCCCTGTCTGCTGTTTGTATTTGTGCATGGTGCCTCCCTGACCTGGCAGGTTCTGCACAGCCTCATCTGCTGTGGTTTGCTTCAGGCCCACAATCGCTGCATCTGCATTTGGTGCCATTGACCCCACCACCACCTTCTGGTGTCCCGTTTCCCCTCCCAGCTTCACGCTTTCTTCTCTGCCGCTTCTTGTGCTTGGAGCAGCCTCTCATAACCTGCATACCAGGTACACTGATGACTATCAAAATGGTTCTTTCAGAAAGCCTTTGCATGTTTCTAGTGCCTTTCATTTTCAGGAATGAAGACCTGTATTGACCGGCTAACTCACCAATGAAGAAGTTAAGACAGGTCAGACGCAAGCAGCTGAGCTCCTTGCCTGTGGTTTCATATGGGCTTTCTGTCTCTTACGTTGCTAAACTCTGCAGCACCCCTCTGAGGTTTTACTATATCCCTTCATGCAAGTAGTGAAGATGAGTGACTTGCCTGGTGTTAGACAAGAAGGTTGTACCCCAGGTGAACGTGGAGACCTAGGTACAAGGCCATGCCTTTCCTCGCTGTGGCTGCGAGAAGGATGGAAACATGGCAAGCAGGATCCTGGGCAGGGGCAGGTTAAAATAATCCACATTTCTCAGGGATCAGAGGAGATGTGTGTGACAAGACAGCAGATAGGAACGGGAGTTTGAGGGGGTATGTGAGGAGAGGCTGAAAAGCCATCACATCTTGATTGTTATGGTCACCTGCAATGACATATTTTCACTTCAGGCTACCTCTGGGTAACAGTGATCGTGAATGAGGACCTGGAGGTTTGCCCTGTGGGACAGGAGGGACGTCCTTCGCAGGTGGTGCTGAGAGACATGGATTAATATGCTGCTGCAGGGAGAGGTAAAACCTGCAGCTGGTTTGCGTCACGTCTGCATGGGTGTGTTGAGCCACCTTGCTGGGTTTACTAAATTAAAGGGAGGTAGCATCTGCTCTTCAGCTGTGCCACTTGGCAGTGCCTGCTCAGCCTGACTGAGTCTCTGAGCCTGGTTCTGCCCCTCTTTGCTGAGGGAGGGAGTCACTCACAGAGTTCATCCTGTTTTGTCACATTGCATAGCAAACTTTATTTCTTGAGATGTATTACTGAATTCCACTGCCCTGCCTCTAATGAAAGCCTGTATAGACTTGCATATTAACATGAACGGCAGCTGCAATTTTTCTCACATAAACTTATCTTTTTTTATTATTAAGCTTCATAGGTTAAGCTGTTGGTGTTGAAGATGGTAATTTCATGGTATGTTATAGGGGCACAGGGTAATATACAACCTGCTTTCTGCAAATAATCAAAGCTGCCAGGTAGGGCTGTAGCAGTGATGATAACGTGCAATACCATATTTTGGGTGAGAACTTGCTGAAGGGGCTTTGGAGTCTCGAGGGGCCACACTGTATCTGTTTAGGGAATTTGCTGCAAGTGCTCTGTTCTGAAGTGGGTTTCTGCAGCACGGTCACAAGAGGCTCTGCGGGATTTGGGATACTAGCTTTCTAAGAGGGTAGCTTCCTGTGAAGCCAGGCTGCTGTAGACATCCCTGCACACAGCTGCCCTTGGAACCATGACGGTGAAGACGGTACCTTTGTAAGCTCCCTGTCAGTCCTGGGAGGGACAAAAGATAAGGCATGTCCTTTTCAGCTGTGTCCCTTCCCTCCTGCTTCTGCCTTTTGCCTCGTAACCTGCAGCTGCTGATGGGTCTGGTCTCGCCTAATGAGACATGAGCGTACAGCAGATTTCTCTGAGGTGAGACTTAACCAACATGAAGCAAGTTAGCAGGTAGGAACTGCAAAAGGTAGGCTCTAAGGGACGTGCTAAGAATGCCCGCTCTGAGTCAAACCAGTGCCCACCAATATTCGGTCTGGCCATGGATCCTGTAGTGCATATCCAGGGTAGTGTGTAAGAAAAGCGATGTATAGCAATGCCGTGGAGGTATATTCCTCAGTCTCACGCTGTCTGCTAAGAGGGACTCGGCGGGCGACTGTCAGATGTTTTGCCATTCTTTTTGGATTTGATTGTGGTTTTGTTTTTTAGAAACGCAGAACAAACGTTACCTCACAGTAAAGATAAAAAAGCCTTCTAGGAAATAGTTTGGAACATGACTATAAATTTTTCAGCATTTTACATTGGCATATGTAAAGTCCTGTAAGCATACACATCATGTACTTTCTACCTTGTGTGTGTGACAGACCTAAAAGTTTACTCTCATAGAGCTGGGTTTTAGTGTTTGACTGAAGGAACGTTCAGGTTAACATGTAGGTATTTAAAGCAGTACTTTGCTTCTGATCTGAGTAGTAACTGATAGTTGGGCTAGATGATCACTGTAGGTCCCTTCCAACTGAAATGTTCTATTCTAGTCAAGTAACCATCTCAGTTACTTAATTGAAGATGAAGAGGCCGGCTAAGAACGTGCTTTTGTAGCTGGAGGTACTGCTAGTGCCATGGAGAGCCAGCAGCTCGGTGTGGGAAGATCCTGCGCTGATTGCCTGCAGCAGCCAGGACATCTCGTCCTTAGTGGCATGCTTGAAGGTTTCATCTTTTCCTGCAGTTTAAGGAAATAATTCTCCCTTCCTTATCCCAGCGCATCCAACCTGGATGTGGTCAACCTGTTGTGCTGTAATAACCTCGTTTGCCACTTGCCATCACCCGTCGTCTTCTCGTCTCTGGGCTGTGCTTAAGTCATACAGACAGCTTTAGCCTTTTATGGTTGTTTGGGATCATGCTGAATGGTGGCATTTTGATGCAAAACTTGTTTGTTGGGGGGTTTTTTAGATTTTGGATTTACAGATATACCTGGAATGTACAAAAAACCCAAACATCCACCAAGTTCTCAAGTGTGTGGCTTACAGTTAATCAAATATGTGAACTGCAGAGTGCTTTGTCCCTTCAATGTTGCATTAATTAGTACTTTCATACAAGAAATTATCTAGTTATCCTTAAGGAACAACTTTGGTATGTATCATTGGTCATTTTAGAAGAAATCTGTGCAATACTGGAAGACTAATGTGAATTACATAGATCTTAATTTTATTGCGTATGAACTAAAATTTTTACATGCTGGGGATTATTTTTTTAAATGTATACTTACACATGAAAGCATAACTAGAGAAAAAATATTCCCATGTTTTCCCAGAAATCTTAATCTCTTTTATAAAATGCTGACTTTTGAATTGTAAAGCAAAAAGAAATAACCTCAATTTAGTCTGGGACTATATGCCAGCTCAGGAAAGAGCTGAACTTGAAAGCCAGGGCAGACTCCTCCAATATCTACGTGGTTAGGTGAAACATTTGAAGCCCCTTTGAAAAAGTAAGTATGATGTTAAAAAAATGGCTCTATTCTGCCAATACATCTTATTGAAAACTGAAAGGATGTAGGCTCCTGAGGGCCTTCCAGCTTTGAAAATGAAATAAAGGAGTCTAATTTTGAAACTTGTGTCCAGAAAGGTCGTCTGTAGGACACCTTTTTTGTTGTGTTCGTGGTTTGTCTGGGGTTGACATCCTTTATAGTCAGAAGATGTAAGAAATCTATCTAGGGGTCATTCTCAGAAGCATGAGTGGTTATTAGGCTGCCGTGGCCCAGTAATAATCCAAGGGAAATGTCCATGTCTTAATGTATTCAGGGAAGCAAAGGGATGCAAACAACTACAGAGAAGAAAAGGAGAAGCAGACAAGGAGGTGCATTGTTTTGCTCTCACAATTAGTACTTTAGAATACCAAATTACAGACAGCATACAAATACCCAACAATTTAGTTTCATAAAAGGGAGTATTCTAAACTAGCATAATCCATATAATTAGTCCAAAATAAGTTTAAGACAAAAATGTGCATTTCATAACCAGATAATAAAATCGACGAGATTCTTCACAGAAAAAAAAATCTAGTTGAATCTAAGCCAACTGGGGACCTACTTATCTCTGTTCCTGATAGCCACTGATTATCCCTCCTGCAAAAAGGATAACCACCCCACCCCCATTTTTTGTTGCTATAGATCAACTTTTCTTACATTATTTTAATACTAAGAAAGCATTTAAGCCCCATCAACAGTGTGGCTGTTTTCTTTGGCAGGAGGTGGTGTGGATTTTGTATGGAGCTCTCTGTCTCCTTAGGGAGGAATTCATTAGTGGTCAAACTGGTCTGTATTTATGGGGAATTATAGTCTTCCTTAATACCAGAACTCAGCCCAAACAGCTATTGCCCAGCTAGACAGTCAGGGATTCAGATGATCTAGAAGCTCCTGTGCAAGGGAGTTCCTCAGGGTGGGAAACCCACTTGAACCCCTCATGAGTGCCATGTGGCCCAAAAGGCATAAGCTGGCCATTCCTGCAAGTAATGCTTCACGTGGGCTTTACCGACAACTGTCTAGCTCCTGAGCATCTGCAGATGTTTGAAAACTGCTTTTTTGTTTCCCATGGTAAGCCTGCTGTATGCTGTTTGTTTTTTCATTTTGCTGTCACTGCTCTGCTTCCTGGACTTGATTGCATATCCTGAATCAGCCAGTTTTCTGCAAACTTACATCTGAAATGGTCGTGAAGTAAACACATCCTTACTATTTTGTGATTAGGTTTCAAACAAGGGATGGGGGCCACAGTTCTGTTTCCCATGGGCTGGAGGAAGAGCAGGAGAACAGTTTAACCATGCTAATATAAATATCTTGTACTGTTTAAATTGTTTGTGCTTTTTTGGTCTGTTTATGGTCTACTTATGAGGCCACAAGTCTCTTGGGCTTTCCTGCATTTTTCTGAAGGCTTCTATGATACTGGTTTTGACTGATGTATCTCAGTGCTTGCTGTTTACCGGGAACTGATGTCCTCAGGGGAGCCTCAGCAGACCAGCTGTTCCTGTTAAGCCAGGTATTTGCGAGGTCCAAGTCTAAATCTCTAAAAGTGACTCTAAAGTCACAACATCAAACGCATCTTTAGCAGTCATTTGACTAGAGACATTTGACTAGACCAGTGTTCTGGGGGTTTGTAGGTGTAATTTGAAGAAAGGTTTTTATTTTTAATGGGACATCAAAGGCAAGCTGGAGATGCTGATTATGGCTTGCAATGTTAGATGCTGGAAGGGTGCGTTGAAGGAAGATGAGATGTTGTTGGTGTGAGACATGTTTCTTTAAGAAGTGGGTCAGTAACTTGTCATGCTGTACTGCACTTTATTGTAAGGCTACCATCTCCACATCTGTGACATGCTTCTCAGCGTGCTTTCAAATTTAAATGCATAGAGGACCCTCATGACTTTCAGAAACAAATGTCAACTCTTGCTTTAGTCTGTTTTGCTCTCACCACACCAGCTCCTGGCAGCAAATTGCTGGTTTAGCCATAATCTGGCAGCCTTTGCTTGAAGTTTGTAGCACAGGTAGTCACAGTACTGGAGTGAAGCTCTGTGAGCTCATTGAGTGGAGCCTTGAAGCTGTGCCATCTTTTAAGAACAATGAGGTCAAATAAAGGATGTGGACCTTGGCTGAATGAGCTTAGTATCTTTAGGCCCTACAAAAGGGACCTGCCCAGTACTAGACAGTACTGAACAAATGCTGAGTAATATCTTGTAACGATAAAGTTCCTTGACTGGGATCTTGGTTTCAAATTTGCATGCACTTGTCATAGACTGATCGTGTTTGCACAAGTCGGTCTGTGAGTAAGCTAGCAAGATAATGTAAATATTGTCCTTTCAGTTTGTTCTCTCAGGTTGGAAACAATATTCTGAGTTACCTGCCTTGGGGCCTACTGTAGTTTGCTCTGGGCATAATGCTAGCAAAATTTGCAAAGCACTGACAGGTTTCAGTCTGTGAAAGTAAGACCAGAAATGAGCATTTACAGAGACTCTGCATAGGAGAGTAGGACTGAGGAACTCTACTGGCGGGAATTAGTATTAATGTTCAACACACTATGAAGTTGTGTGGTGTTTTGTGTTTTCAAAGTGCTAGCTAAACATCAATTCATTAATCTTTATGACCCTGCTGAGAGACATCTAAATACTATCATTACACTTTTTTCAGCCGTGTAGTTGACCTGCAGGAACATTATATGGTCTTTCCAAAGCCATACAGCAGTGTACCAGCACTGAAGCTTGGACATCCCTGATGCCAAGCTCCGGTGTACTAGGTGAGGAAGTCCAGATACAACGAGTAGCAGAAATCATCTTTTATATTTCTGACTCACATTCAGGTATGTGCAGGGACTCTTGTACACTTCAGTGGAAAGTATGTTCATGTATTTCAGAGTAGCATCTGGACCAATTAGTTTTGCAAGCGTAAGTTATTTTTGCATTCCTATCCTTGTTTTCAACAGCTATATTCTTATTCCTTGGAACTGGTTTTTACGGGCTTATTGTCTTGCTCCTTCTACATTTTCTTCACTCACTTCTACTCTTTTTCCCTTGTAACTGCAAGGAGGGAACAAACCTGAGCTGGGGGAAGAGAGCGTGCAGCTCTGCACATCTGCACTTGCCTCTGTACATGCAGCATAAGCTACTGCTAATCAGAGTGTGAACAGGCTGAATAAATCACTGTGTTCGACAGAATCTGCTGAGCTTGCGCGATACCACGGTTGTAAATAGTGGCCAGCCATGCTTTCGACTGGCTTCAGCAGTCGTGACGGTGCCATTAGCAGCGCGGCTGGTGCAAAACCCAAAGTGCTGGCCACGGCAAGGGGGGAAAAGGCAAAGCCAGCGCTGGTGAGCTGGTGTGACTGCAATTGGCTGGGGAAACCTTGTTGGCAGTTTATGACCAAGGAATACAAGGTATGGCCGCGGGTTTATTCTGCGCGCATCGCTGGGGTGGGAGGAGGAGGAGGAAAGAAAGAAGAAAAGAAGTTGGCCTTTCTAGAATATTTTATCTCCGAATTGCTTTTCTCAAAATTTCTCTCAGAATTGCTCGAGTGTGTGTGCTAATCTATGGCTTGCAATTTAACTCCTTGTGGAAAAACTTTTATGTCACAAAAAATTGCAATCATTGTTGGCACTTGCCTTGGTAATGCTGAGTGGCCAGGAGGAGAAATGAGTAACCCTCCCAATCTTTGTGAGGTCCTTCCAGGGAATTTTAGCGTAGGAGTAGTTTGGAAAAGTATTTTGTATTGAGATCTGTGTAGTATTTATAATATTAATACATTTATTCAGTATTGTTATGCTTAATCAGGTGTCACTGAGTTACCTTGCTTTTGTACGGTGAGGTTTCTGGTCCCGCTTCTTCCACCCTTCACTTCCACGCTCGTTCTTGCAGCGGGGACCGTACAATGAGCAAACCAGCAAATTACACTCTGACCTGTGCCCCTGAGGAGGGGATTGTATGGGTACACAGAGACAAAGCCATAGATTCCTGTATTTTTAATTTACTTTTTAATGCCTGCCTCTCTACGTGACAAAACATTTTGTTAGATAGAAGTGACTTTTGTCTCATTTTTTTCTGCTGGGTTTTAACATGGTCTCTTTTGGAACTGACTTTCTTTACTTGTTTACTGTACTGTTTTTTGCTGTAGTACTTTCAAAGCATTTTTTTTCTTCAAAACTTTTCTTCCCTTCAATACATTCTGTATCTTTTGGTGGTTATATTTTCCCTCTCAAGGGATTCAGTTTAATTTATAAGATCATAACTTTAACTCATTTGGGTTTGGGTGGGTTGTTTGCCTCCGGGAGGACAGAAGTTCAGATTAGAGGTTCATCCATCGTTTCTTCTTGAGTCCAGGCTTTTAACTGATTGCATTTCTGAGACCCACAGAAATAAGATTTTTCTTTGCCTCCCCAGTAAAACAGAAGTGAATAGATTTATAAAAGGCAAGGTCCATAGCACAGTAAAAAGCTCGGCATTCCCACCAGGTCTTACAAATATTTCCGTACGTACCTAACGTTATTCTGGGAGCAGGCTGGTGAGCTGGATGGGCGACAGACAGCGCTCCCGCAGCTCTCCCCGGGCTGATGGCGCGGTGATCACGGTGCTGCGTCTGCTCTGTCGGCATCTTGCTCGGGGACTGTTGGTGCGAGATGCTGATGACTCATTGAGGATAAAGAGGAGCATCGCACATCTGAGCGCGTTCCTCGCGAACGCGTGGTCCTGAGGTGAAGGTGAAAAATAAACAGAAGATAAACAAGGCCCTTCCTCCTGCCCCCTTTCCACGCCTGTTCTCAGATACAGCCTGATGGCGTGAACTGTTGTATTTTACCACGACGTTGTGATTCTGCGTGTCGATTTCTTGGGCCCTTTCCATCTCTATGCTCTTGTACCCTGTGAGTGACTTCAGCGGTGACATTGTCGCTCTCGCCTGTGCTTCTCCTGGCGCGGGGAGATGACCTGAAGGCCGTGTTTGGCGTTATTACCTGAAAAACTAGTTACATCGTGAAATCACGCTTTGGAACACGCGCGGGCTCCATCCGAGTTGCCGTCAGCCCCCCGCCCTTGCAACGCGCAGTGAGCTGGCGCCGGGTCAGACGCCGGGCGGCACCCGCGCTGCGCGCCTCCGGTCCGGGGGGGCGGGGGGGCCGCCGCGCGCTGCCTGCTGTTCCGCGAGCAACACCGCCACCTCCCGGCCCCTGCCTGCCCGCGCTGCCCGCGCTGCCCGTGCTGCCCGTGCTGCCCGCCCAGCCCCGCGCTGCTTCTCATCCTGACTGTGTCAGGGCTGACGCTCGGTGAGCTCAACCCCTCCCGGCTGCAGCCCGGAGGGAGAGTGGGCAGCAGGTGAAACGAGGGAAGCAGCAATACGTGTTTCAGATGAGAACGTCATCTGGGAGTGCTTGAAGAACGTTTGTAATCCCGGGAAAGATTTGTTTTCGTTGTAATAAGTGTTGATCTGCTGTAAAATCCATGTGGTGCGGTCCCTGTTCTGCGGTCGGTGCCCGGGACTTTCTACAATCGGTTTCTAGCAGATACGCTCCGCATCTGCAAACCCGGCGTTTGCTGTCGTCGCTGCCGTTGCTCTGACAGCCCTGCCAGCCAGCTCACTGCTGCAGTGACCTCAGAGGTAGAGACTAACTCTGTGTTTGCCCAGCGCCTACTGGCGGACCCAGAGGCTATTACAATATACACGCGAAACGCTTGTTATTACTGGAAAGCAAATACAAAAGTCATATGAGCACAAGTGAAATGTATTTGCTTTTTTTCTTTAATTTTAATATTTACAGGCAGATTTTCTTTGTTAAAGTATTTATATAGTTGTAGTTTCTCTGATCAGTTGTGAAACTCTGAAGATATTTTAAGGCTCCCTAAACTGATGAATTAACATACTTCCCAAGACCTTACAGAACGCAGTGTTGCTGCCTTGAGAAAAAGCTTTTGCTTTACATAGAGAGGATTTTGAGTTGTGCCTCTTTGGAAGCTAAAGCTACCAGGACATGTTTTGCTGCATTAGAAGGCTGTTTTGTGCAAACTTGCCCAGGCAAACTGTGCCCGCTGAGAAACGTCGTAATGTCCGAGGCCAGTAGAGTTCCCTGAAACCAGGGAGCTGCTTTAACAAGGCTGATCCTCGCTGCACGATGAAGGGCTTTACGAAAGCTAAGCTTTGTGCTCCTGCTTGGGCAGCAACCAAATATACGCAGCCGAGTCTGCTCTGAGCCCAGCCCGCGTTCAGGGCCTCTTGCTATCTGAAGTCATCACTGCTTCGGAGCAGTTCGTCTGCTTTTCTAAGTCCAAACCCATACTTATGTGGAAAGGAGTTAAATAATGTGTTGGTCTTCAAATACTCGGAGCAGAAAAAAAAAAAAAAAAGGAAAATATTTCACTGGATTCCTTCTATCTTACTATGGAAACAAAAATGCCTTCTAAAATTCATAGACAGATATTTTGCAGTTCTGAGCTAGGCAGTGTTTTGACAGTAGATTCAATTACTTAAACTGAATGGTACTTGTTTAGTGCAGCTTTCAGCTTTTTAAAATGCTGCTTACTTTCAGAGGTTATTGGGTGAGATAAACTTGAAGGATTTACCAGACAGAAAACGCAAATTTAAAATACAGGTATTTAAGAGAAGCTGATTGTTGTTTTTACTGCTTCTATTATTATGTGCAGCCCCGTGAAATCCATCAAATGTAAGAAAGACCAGATAGTTTACCTGTTTTGAACTTGTTACTTAATTATAAATACTAGCAGATTTGTGCTTATTGATTGTTCCAGTGTTGTCATTAAATTGTTCTGCACATTTAAAATTCCCACTGACACATATCTCTGCCCAAATTTGAAACGCAGGAGCGAGCTGTTGCCAGCAAAATCGGTTGCTCCTCGCCAGTGTCAGCACCTTCAACGCGTGGTTTAAGGAGCCCTGTTTAAAATACAGCCTCTGGTGTTAGTGCCAATACCGTCTCTTTGTTTAGCGTGGCAGTAAGTACATTGTCAGCAATTGCTGTATGATGGCAATTTATCTGGCGTTACCCTTGGCTAAAAGAAATTTTATGTGCAACCTTAATCCCGCTGGAGAATTGTCCTTGATTGACTGCTGCACCAGTACAGAGCTCCAGTGAGCCCAGCTGCGCTCCAGTGCACCCCGCGTTACACCCGATTTAAAAGGCCCAGCAGGGAAAGGGAGGAAAAAAAGCTGTAAAATACCGATTATTTCATTTTCAGGACAATGAGCTCCTAGAGAGAAGAGAGCTACAGATGTCAGGTTATTGCATTTTCCAGGTAATGTGACTGTTAGTGCTTCACTGCAGACGCTGAGTGTGGTTCTCAACCTTTCCTGAAGAGGGAAAAAGAGTAGCAACGCCTCAGGATGAAGTTGGTTTCTTAGAGAATTTGATGATGCTAGTTATCCTTATCTGTAGCAGAGAAAACAGGCAATAGCGTTGCCACAGTTAATGCAGAAGCGTGTGAGCTGGTGAAGGAGAGACCTGTCGCAGCCAGAGCTCTTCAGGAGGTTTGAAAATGGAGTGCTGCAAACAGCATTGCTGTGGAAATTCGTAGGAACCCAGAGTAGGTGAGGGCTACAGGGTCGGATCTCCTAGTAAGTAAATATTGTGCCAAAATCATTCAAGTGCCTCCGTTTTCAGAGCACTTTGCTGTCTTGCACCAGTTGGTGACGTCTACACCTTTGCTGGGAAACTGTTATAACGCTGGCGAGGGCAAGGAGGACCTTGATGTGACAGCCTTTGAAACCCGCTTTGTGAACAAGGATGCAGTGTGAAGTGACCTGATGATGGCCGCGTGCTGAAATACACCAGTCCCTTCTATGTTTTATCAATCTGCCTCTTCCCCAGAGAAGAAAATTTGCTATTAAAAATACTAATACAGGATTGAAACGATGGAAAGGTTGCCGTTGATTTAAAGGCTGTGCGCGTGAATTGCATAGCAGTAAAAATACGTCAGCCCTAACGAGATCTGACACGGGAATCTTCAAAAGCCCGATTCCAGCAGCGCTCGGAGTTGCTTCCCTTGCTGTTTTGTTGCTGAATCACTTTGACAGTGTGAGGAACAGCGTCTAAACGCTACTCTATGGCAGAGCGCCAAGCTGCTAAGCTGTATGAGCTACGTCAGTAGTCTGAGTAATGTAAAGGCAGAGCAGCCTGAAAAGCAGCTGTAAATTTATGACCGGTTGTAGGTCTAAAGGTACATCTTGGGATAGCCGCAGTTCTTTGTCAAAGGAGGTACCTTCTGATGCTACTAGAGAATGCCGTTACCACTGCTGCCCGGAGGCTGGGGCTGCAAGGTACCAGCTGTACGCTTCTGCAGAGGCTCTCAAGGCGATGTGCTCCTCTTCTGTGGGTGTCGTGGGAGGCAGGTTCAGGTTTGAATGATGCAAAGTGGGGAATCGTTCATTCTTCTTGTTTCGCAATTTCCTCCCGTGCTCGTGGTAACAGCTGTTTGTTCAGAGTTGCATTTGAGGAGAGAATAAGATTTGGGCACAGGTCACACAGAGGTGTCTAACCTCGCTAGCCAAGCGAAGCAAGGGCGGGGGAATCGCACTGGGGTCGTGGTATATTCTGGGTTCTGGAGGGGGTGTGTACGTGTGTGTTTGGGTCTATCAGCATCTTATTGATGGCAGGCCTGTCTGTAGGTAGCACAGACCTGATAGCAGCACACGTTTTCCCAGGCAGGTCAGGAATGTTTAGCACAAATAAATGAGCGTGGCCGCCCCTGCAGTAAGACTACTGCTTGGCATCTCTTGGTGCGAGCAAATGCCAGTGTGCAAGCAGTTAAAAGCACCGAGCATCGGGTGCAAGGCCTGGGCCGATGTGACACAGCTCTGTCAAAACGGGGCGAGAACAAGGCTGAGGCTGGCGTAGCACCAAACACTTGATATCGGTGCAGGTCAACTGGAAAAAGACCTTTTGCTGGTGTCGCTTTTTTTCCAGTTGAGGACCTGGTTTAAGCTGTCCTGGCAGGCCTCTCTCACTGGGATTAACTGTGCGTCTGTCTGTTAAGAGGTTTGCTAACTCAGCCCTGCTAATACCACTGTAGAGCAATCATTTTAAATGCGGGGCTCTCAGCTAGTGGCATCCTTCTGCTCCTCAGCGCCGGCTGCCGGCTTTTAAGCGTTGTCGATGGGAGGATATTGCGAGCCAGAAGCCTGTCTTCGGGTATGTCTTCTGCTACTCACTTTCACGCTTTGTAAAGCTACCTGAACTATTTTTAGGCGGGCAGCATTGTAACGAAAGCAGTCTGGCTGTGATATCTCCGAGATCTTACGATCTAATTTATCTTTGTTACCTGGGTAAATTAGCCCACACAGAGCTCTGTGCTGTCGTGTCTGGTCATTTATTGATTCCTGCCTAGTGAAAATCTCCCTTTACAGGTCTGCGTCTAGAGGCTACGTGCGTTTTGGTAGCCTGGCCAATTTGGCGAGAAGGCAAAAGTCCCTCCAAATAGCGGTTCAGAAGAAGGAGCTATTAGCAGGGCGAAAGTACACGAGGAATTTGGGTTTTGCAAATCTTTCATATCCATCTGTGTTTAAAACGCAGGCAGGAGAGATTGTGTGTGTGTTACATGTAAAATCATGTTGGAGACAAAGATAAAATTTACACTGTAGCGCTGATGGTTAAATTGTGAATTTGCAGCCCATTACTTCATAAGCTATTTCAAGGTGCATTAGCACTCGGTCCTAGAAATTCCTGTTCAATTCCTAGTTAGAGCACACAAGCAGCTCTGCGACTCCGACGTGTTGCCTTCCGCCTGGTCTTGTTCCCTGAGCTCATTCCCTCAGCTGCTCATCTTCTCCCCCCACCAAGGCTTCAGGAGCCCGTGGCATTTTCTCTCTCCGTGGAAGGTTGTCTTCTGTCACTCTCCCAACACCACAAGCGTCTATCAACACCTCGCAGTGCAGCCGCGAGTCTGTGTCAATGCTTTGTTTTGTGAAAAAGCTTATTAATAGATTTGCTGTTAATTTTGCTTCAGGGCCCGGTGTCAGGGACACGAACGTGCACAAGTCAAACATCAGAGTTACCAGTTTTAATAGGCTTTCAATAAATCTGTGATGGTTTTGCTTACACAGATATGGACACTCACGCAACAGTGAGGTACAGTGTGCTTCCGAAGTTCAAAAGCAGCATATAAACCCCAGTGAATAGTATTTATACGGGACTCATCTCTGAAATAGTGACGTTTGGTATAAATGGACAAGCATACTGAATGGCTTTCTGTAGGTAACGCTTAGAAAAGGAGACAGAGGAGGGATGAAGAAATGGTTGGCATGTCATATCAGCCCGAACTCTGTGATAAATAACCCACACCGTTGTCAGGAAAAGGCAGAAGATCAGAGATTTTTGAACCCATTAAATTTAGAAATATTCTGTCCTTGTCATTGTTTTATCATCCTGGAACATTCATGCACAACTTAGCTCCATGTGCTTCCACCTTCCCACCAAGTATCGTTCTTTCTTCACACCAAGTATTACATTTTCAAATTTTTTATTTACAAGAAAAGTAAACTGTAAATTCAAGCAATCAAAAGTTATGATGAACAAAAAGACCCCTTAGAAACTTTGGCTGCTTTGATCAAAAAGGGGTAACACTCCTGCTGCTAATGATTGTTAATAATTCACAAACAAGATTTAAAGTCAATATAATGTAAGGGAAAATTGCTATTGCTAGAAGCTCTAAGCTGTTGTAGCTTTGATGATGCTCCTTGCTGACACTGAGTGGTGCAATTACCACATGCTGATGGAGGAGAGCTGCAATTACCACATTTTCTGAGTCAACTGCTGAGATTTCTTTTTTTTTTTAGTTGGCATTTGTATTTATTTATGCGCTTTTTGTAGGCAAATTCTGCAAAGTGCTTCCCCAATCCTTGTAACAGAATATTAGGGAGAGACCTAGCTATTTCCTTCTTTTTTTTTTTTTTTTTCCCCTCCTACCATAAAAATCATCGCTTTGCATTAAATCCCTACCGTGAGCAGGAGTCTATGCTTCCAACCTAGCTGAAATCACTGTTGGGAGTCAGTGGGGGGCTCTGAGTAAGAAAAATAGTAGCAGGGAGTGCCGGACGCCTTGAGAAATTTTGTATGAAATCATTTTGCCCTTTATCATGGGTGATGTTAACTTGTTTATTTTTGTAAGCCCAGTGGTAAAAAGGTGGACAATCCATTAAACCTTTTTGTCCTGGATTTACCAAGGACCCAGCGCTATTTACAGGGGAACAAAACACATTATTTCCATTTAATAGTGCAATTGCCATGATTGGCAGGGTAGAAAGCAGCTTGACTGGCTCCTCATACACCTATGCATGTATTCTTACAAGTCATTTTGACTGCTTGTGGTTTGGGTTTTTTGTGGTTGGTTTGTTGTTTTTTGGGGGGTTTTTTTACAGTTTTGCTTTTCTGATAGAAATATTTTAAGATTGGTCTGAGTTCAGGAGCAAATTGTTTGGAAAATTTGATGCTAAAATGGGTTCATCTGTTTTCAAGAATGAAGTGACAGGAAGGAGGACACATTTTCACCCTTTCATCAAAATACTCTCTGAACCTCGAGTTGGAGATGACTGACAATAGAGGCTAGGCACATAGCTTTTTTGCCCCTAGAGTGTATTGTGGAGAGTGAAGATAAGGTCTAGGAAGGAGCTGAACATTTCACATTTTTCAAATTCCTTTTGTAAAATAAAAAGCACTACTACTATGCAACAATATTTAATATATTTTTAAAGTCATTAAAATATGTTCAGAGACTATTAGGGTTACACTAACACAAGGATGTGCGTATTTGCTGAAGTTTCAGAAATACTCTTGTATTTTTTATTTTTATGCGTATGTGTGTGTATGTACATACGTACGCCTTGTCAGGGACATGCCCAGTCCACTGGATGACAAGCACGCCCCAGTGGTCCTGGCTGCTTTGCCCAGAACCGGCAACACGGTCCCCACTCTGGGCAGCAGGTGTTTAGAAATTGCTGGAGCGGGGGTGTGTGTCATTCTGTGTGCCTTTGCCATTTCACACTGCACGTGGAAGATGGGCAAATGTGATTATAGGTAGCTCTACATTTTCCGGGTAAGCCCTGGATTTTCTGGAAGGGGGTAGAACAACTTAGGTGGAGTAGAAAGGGTATCAAATACAGTGGTGGTGACTCACCTCATTAACTGCATCGTGCCGATGGCCTCACACCTTGTGAACTTTTTTTTAATTTATCTTTTCTTGGCTGGCCACTCATTTGTCATGTTGACAGGCAATGGCCTTCTGAGAACACTAGCTACTATGATGAGATCACTGCGGCTGAACGGAAAATGGAGAAAATAGCAAGAAATATAAAACTGCTAGTCTGTCTCTAAACCAGGTAGCTGGATAAATGGTCATTGTGAACCTATTTGAGCATAAAAATACTACTATTCTGTTGGTATTAGGAAACTTGATCTACTTCAGCTTCAAAGAAGAGCCTGGAGCAAAAAGGTATATTTCATTATAGGTGAGGAGGAAATGGATGTTCACAGGCTGTTGGTTATCCTTGAACTGAGCATACTGACTCAGAGGAAATGTAGATGGATGGAGAGGAGCATAGAGGAGATGGGAGTCATTCCTCTACCTGGATCCAGCAACGCTTCCTATTATGAAAACATGCCCAACTATTTGTTTTCACAAGATCTCAAATGCCCTGTTAGTGTTCAGTGGAAACACGGCAGGGTCAAGGGTTTCCCTCGGGTGTCTTCTGAAAGAGCTTGTGAAATGTGGAATCTGAAAATCAGCCAGAAAAGATCTTTTGGGGAAGGTGAGTTATGTGAGGACCGTCTGTCGGGCTTAACCTACAGGAGAGGTTAAGATGAAATTTTCTGGAAAACTTACAGATAAAGGAATCTGTGTCTTGGTCTGAGAGAGGAGAGTCTTGTAAAGGATTCACTCAAGTCTTCACCGTGTCTTATAAGGATAAATCTGAATTTTCTTATTTGAGGAAGGGCAGGAGTAGTGTTTCTAGGTGGGCAAAAGTAGGTTGCAGTGATAGAAACAGCCACGAGCAGAGGCAAAGCCAACGTGTGAGGGTAACCCTAAAAATTGAAGGTGTTGTGGGAGATGGCAGTAAAGAGTTTTCATTATGATTGAATATTAATTAGTGACATGGCTATTAATGATGACAGTAATTAACAGAGGAAGGAAAGACTTGTCATTGTCCCGAGGGTGAGTAATCAGTCTTGGCAGGTGATAAATAATGGTTCAGCAAACTCAGCAGAAAGATAATCTGTCTGCCTCAGGACAACTGGAGAACAGCTATAAAATCTTCCAGGCTCTTGGCAACATTCAGGAATGACTTCATGTCTTTAACAGAAACAAATTAAAATCCCTGATCTCAAGCGCTGCTTATATTCCAGAATGGCTGATCACAGGAGTTCTGGCTGAGGCCGGTGCCTTCAGTTTACTCGCCCCTTTAAACCTTTCTTTTTTAATCTTAATAACAGGGTGAAGAAAGACTGGGGAACCAGCTTTCAGCATTACTTGAATTTTTCATTGTAGTTTGATGAAAATTGAATAGATTCCTCAAAAGAGGCGTAGAGCTGGGGACACGATTGTTGTACGTAAAAATGGAGTGGGACTTAATCCTGTATTAAGCGTTGCTGTACATCTGGAAAGGGACCATGCAGAATGCATTTCACCTCCCTTGAGCAAAGCAATGCGCTACTCCAGATGATTTTCAGATATCAGCTGTCACGTCACTTGGCAATAAGATCCGGCAAGTCTGTAATCTGAGACCAAAATCAGGAGAAATAGTGGACTTTTTAGTTTGAGGGATGAACAGAAAAAAGCAAGATAGATCTTGGTTTAGCTTGAACCAAGACAGCATTTTGTGAGGTTTTGTTTTGTTTCTAACAATACAGAAGCACTTCAGTTTGCGTCTTCTTGAAATGGTTTTCTAATCCCAAATGTTTTGTTCTGTCTTTAGGATATTTTTTGTTTTGTAAAAAGCAAAAGGGAACACCCATGTTTATAAAATACAATAATTTATTAACAAAGTTGGCAAAGCAACAGTTACTGGCTCTGAACATTTTCCTCATATGTTGTTCAGCTAGCACTGTTTACTAGATGCGTTCTCATCTAGCAGGTAGTTTTGGACCTCTCAGACATCTTTTTCTGAATAGATTTACTATGTACAAAAATTATGTGATGTTAGGATGCGCCTGGCAAGCTGTTTTAAGTAGAGACAGGGAAGCGCTGGTACCATCGTCAGAGACATTGGTTAGATGTTCTGCAAGGTACCGCCTGCAGTTCTGGTGACCCCAGCGCAAAGAAATGGAACTTAAATTTGAAAAGTTGCTGAATGGTGAAGTCGAGGGACAGGCCATCTGAAGATGACATTAAAAAGAGTTTGGTTGGTTTAATGAAATGGAGATAGGGAGGCGATGTGTCAGCCCTCTGTAGAAACACTCAGAAGAAGCTATCAAGGAAGAAGAGTAATTCTTTCTGTTAAATGATAATACAGGTGTGATATCAAATGCATATAAATTGCATATTAATAAACTTAGGCTGGGAAGTTACAAGAAGACTTCCATCTATCAAAAAAAAAAAAAAAAAAAGAGCAGTTCTGGAATAACTTTCCAAATAGGATAGTGGCAACTTACATTGCTCTTAGGTGGAG
Organism: Aramus guarauna; assembly: GCA_013400195.1. Taxonomy (NCBI): domain Eukaryota; kingdom Metazoa; phylum Chordata; class Aves; order Gruiformes; family Aramidae; genus Aramus; species Aramus guarauna. The sequence continues at coordinate 363,586 of VXBL01006172.1, read as the reverse complement.
TTGGGAGGTATGGAAAGTGATCGTAGAGCTGCGAACACAAGCTTGTGAGATCGGTCCTTTAGTGTCTGGTTTGTTGTTACCGTCAAGGTAAATTGAGACGATGCCCAGCTGCTGCTTGTTGGTCACATCTGTTTGCCCAGTAGTTAAGTGAAAGCAGATGCTTCCCTGATCTTCAGAAGCTCTGCTGGTTGCCTGCAGCGGACAAGTAGGTTGTTTCACTTGTCTTGGGTGGAGGAGGAGGGAGGTCAGATCCATATTCCTGCTTGCTGCTGAAGCCTGGCTGAGAAGGGTTTACTGGTGCTCCTCGCGGAGTTGTGGGTCAGTTTACTTGTCGGGGGAGCTGCCATCCCTTTCTGTGTGGGGTAGACCCCACATTGCTCCTGGGAATTTCACCTGCATGGGAGAGTCACTCAGACCTGCAGATATTGCAGGGCCCTAGGAAATTAGCAGTGCCTGTTGCCTCTCTCTCTGGCACATCGTCCTTGTGACTCCTGGCCTTCGTTGTATTTAAGGTTTGCTGAGGGCGTGAGGATGCTCTGGGCCTGTGGAAAGCAAAATGTCCTTCAGACTTTTCTGGAACAGGCATCGTTCGGGTTATGCTGTTTCTCGAAGTACCCACCATGTCTGAACTCAGAAGTGCTCCATACAGATAAGATCCTCCGGGGTTTAAGTAAGCCCAAACCATACAGCTGATCAGTTCTTTTTTGCATGCTATCTTCAACTGATACATCACAAAATGTAGCACTAAGTATTACCGAGGCTATTAGCCTGCTGTATGTAAATGCAAGTGTTTCTTAGCAAATTGACTGTACGTTGAGAAGGGCTTGGTGAAACGTCGGTAGACCCCACTGGCATCGTTAGTTCGTGCTGCAAGCTGCCGTAACTTGGCACGGACTTGCTAAATTGCCTCCAAGTGCTTTTGGTGATTGCCTCTGACTTTGCACAAGTCATATTAACTGACTGACTTCTACCCACCTTTATGTTTCATTCTAAGCTTAACTTTCTGAGTACTGGGTTTAACTAAATTTTGCTGCCCTGTCACGTTGTATCTTTTTGCATTAAAAGGCTTTAGCTTCTACCAAACAGCGACAGGTTTTCCACTTCTGTGATTTCTATGCAAGCCACAGAGAGGATCAATCCTAGAGATCTTTACACTGTGTATAAGGTAGTAACAACCTTTGTACTACTCAACAGGTTCTGAAAAACTAAAAAACTACCTGATGGGCCTTAAAGACTCACTTCTCTACTCCTGGCCACCATACACTGGTGCCATCACTAGCAGGTGACAGCTCAACAGCGGCTTGGTTACAGGCACACGGAATCCCACTTTCTTCTCCAAGATATGGCTTCTCTTTGACATAAGCGAGACTTTGCTCTGGTTTGTTTTTTTTTTGTCTGATAACTCAGTTCTGCACTTTTTGAGTATTGCCTCTGACATTACAGGTGCAAGTAAATGCTCCTTCGTCTCCTTACTTGCAGAAACATAACTCCCTGTATGCTGAGGTGAGACACACACAACTGGGAGAGAACAAGTTATGTGGAACCATTAGAGTAATATTTGACATAAAGTATATCAAGCCTCCTATCGCACAGAATACTTCTGGGGACTTAGCACCCGTCAATAACTATATAATTACAGCGTGGCACAAGAAAGAAAAACATTTTGAAACCTCAGTGGAGATAAAGAGGAAAATACAATAAAATTCGTGTCAGTTCTATTGTATTTATCTCACTGTTATCTCTTGTTAGGGCTTTCAGAAACCCTGTGGTCTCAGTGTTTAATGTTTTCTTCACCCGCTTCTTTTTTTTTTTTTTTCTTTCTCTTCCCTCCCAGGTGCTGATATTGTGCAGTGGCTTATGAAGAACCTCAGCATTGAGGATCCAGGTAAGGTGACCGCATCTGGGCAGGAACACATACTCAATCTGTGTTGCGAGTGCCATTAGACAGTAGGTACTACTTTGCTGCAGTCTAAAATACCAGTAGAACCACAAGATTGATTTAAGCTTTTGGTGAGAAGGAGGAGGGAACGAGATAAGAATCAACGTCTTAATTTAAGTCTAATACCTTACACTGCAACATACAGAAGGCACTTTGTAGGATTCTTAACCTGTCTGTGAAATTGTTGCTACCTAAGAAAGACGGATTTGTTTTTAAAGCTGTTCCCAGGCTTAGAAAGGAAGTCGGTGAATGTGTGTGGTTAGGCAGGAAAATGCGGTGGCAGGTTTTCATGATGGGGAGAAAGGTAGCCGTGACTGACAGGAAATACTGGTCAAGAATGGAACGGCCGTCATCGCAGGATCAGGTGATGCCTGCTACTTTACCACAGCAGATAGATAAATGGATAATCAGCCATAAACAATAATCAATGCATGGGCAGAGTCCAAATAGTTCGCTCTTCAGAGAAACCAAAATCATTGTGGTACGGTTAAGAACTATTGGGAAAAGAGGAAGAAAAGATCTGCAGGTTCAGAAGTTTTTTGTTTTTTTTTTCTCTAAAGGGAAAAAAATCCAGCGTCTCACCTCCCAGTTTGTTTCTGCTGCCTACTGTCACCATGTAAAAGCGGAGACAGAGGAAGTGTTGTCTCAGCCAGGGCATCCCTGTACACACATCCCTTCTTGTGAGTCCAGTCAAGTCCCAAATCTGAATTTCAGCTGCAGACAATAGCTTTATTATCTGCCTGGCGGCAGCTGATCTGTATTTTGCAACTCTGAGAAAGTTGATGCAGCTTTTGACAGCTGCCATTGGTTGAAAATCTGCGCAGATGTACCTCTGCGCTGGTGAAGCTTGCCCTGGCAGCGCGAGGATACGTACTCCCCTTTGCCTCCGCACCGTTTCCTCTAACGAATGGCAATGCGACAGTGTCAGGATTTGTCTTTATGAATAAACGTGCGGCTAATGACCTGGTGTTGCAGGTGTTTGTCAGATTCGGTAGAGGCAAGTGGGGTTCACTGATGGAACAGGCTTCTTGTTAGCTGTCACTTCTGGTGGATAACGTGCTTTGAATTGAATTTCAGACTCCAGTGCTGAACTGATGTGTGACATCTTGTAAACGTAAAACCAGCAGGTTAAACATTTGAACAGTGTTTCATCTGTATCGTAAGGCTGATTTCTGCTCTCCTGGTTTGCATGGTTTGGTTGGAAGGCGTGAGGATGCGGTGTGGGTACCGAGGCATGTGTGCACCTGGTCTTTGCACGAGTCATCTGTCGCCAGGGCCGCTGCCGAAAGCGGAGGAGTGTGCAATGCGCATCTTCCTGACACATCCCTGCTGTTTTCTCTCTTTTGCAGGGGAAGCAATACACTTGGGAAGTCTTATCGCTGCACAGGGTTATGTCTTTCCAATCTCCGACCATGTCCTTACCCTGAAAGATGATGGGACATTCTATCGTTTTCAGGTTGGTGAGCCCTCTGCCTCCTCCCCTGTGGCCCCTTCAGCTGCCCTGCAAGAATTCTGCTGAAGTCACCTGTTCGTCATCCCTAAGCACCTCTTGGGACTATGTAGCCAGGGTTGAGGCTATCTTGGTAGAGGCCTTAGGAACCTAAAAAGTCCCTTCAAAAAGATCTGCTTTAGAATCCCAAATTACCCTGTTCTACTTTCTGACCCACAGTTTTTTTACATAAATGAATAGATATGTCCTGTGATTATTTTTGATATGTGACTTCAAGGCTGTTGTACTCAGAATTGAACTAAGACAGGAGAAAGAAAATGGCTTTAAGGTTTTAACCCTGGCACAGAATTGAGTAGCTACCCTACTGTGCAAAATGGACCAGGGAAAACTTTGGAGTTGGACATTCAAGCTCTGGCACAGCAGAAAATTCACATTTTTACCCTCTCTTGTTTAAAGATTGGTGTGGGAAGAGACAAGCTTTGGGCTTTGGCTCTTTTACAGAGGATGTGTAACATTGGCAGTCACCTGTGGTGGGACGTCTCTATCCCTCAGTGTCCCTGTGCCTCCAGATATGTTGAATTTTTAAAGCATCCTGCACTTGAGTTCCATGCCCTTTCCAAAACCTGCAGCTCTCAGCCTCCTAGAAAACTGAGTGCTTGTGCTGCAACAGCTCCCTTTGGACGCGTTGTATAACCGTAAAAGAAGCAGTAAGTGCAAACCTGGAGTCCTACGGCCTAATCCCGCTGGCTGAATTTGTGTTTTTTCTGTTGCATGATCCCAGCCGGCTCCCTTATCTTTCCTGTGACCTCTCTTCCGTTCACCCTCCCATTCCTCCTTTACATTTGTTTTCTCTTATTTATTTTTTATTTGAAAATCCTGCTCTCCTCTTTGCATCTGATGTTGCTGCTGCTCTTGCTCACCGTCCTACTGCCAACGCGGTGCTGTGTGATGACTTGAGACCAACGGCACGGTGAACAAAGCAGCCCAGGAGATCACAGACCTTCCCTTATCTCATCCCACCTTCTGGTCACCTGGCATCGTTCAGACTGAGTTTTCATGACAGTTCCCTTGCTTTTCTGAAAGTCCTGCTCCTCCTGTCATGCAAGACTTGATAGAAGCAGGAGTAATACTACTGCCTAGTTAGCTGTATTTCTCTCTATTTTAAAAGAGTGACACCCTAAGAAGTTGTGCTGTGCAGCTCTCAGGAGCTAGATTTCCAAAACAGAGTATCATTTAATTTGTTTTCCTTACTTTAAGCCTGTGTAAAGCACATCATCCAATTGTCTTGACTGCTTATTGACTCTTTTGTTTTCTTTCCCTAATCTTTTCCTACTTTTGCGTATTCTTTGCCTGTTGTCATTTCCTGCAACAGATCTCCTCAGCCATTTTCTGCAAAAATAACCTGATAGAATAATTACTTTTTTCTGTTACTCTCTTCTTGCTACTTTCTATCTTGACATCCATCCCTCCTTTAACAGTAGCTCATCATCTTGTGAAGTTCATAAGATATATATCAGTGAGGAACATTGAACCCTGTATTGTTTGATCCCTCCATTTTTTCCTCACTGTATTTTGGTGCAAGGAGTAGTCTTTGTGTGTGTAATGTCCCATGCCCATTTGTGGCATTACATCAGTAATGCAAAACAGTGTTCTGTAATTTGTGTGATCACAGGGACGTTATTTTTCATTTGCGTTAAAACTGAAATACAGCCACACGTAGTAATATCTTGTAATTAATTGTAGCAACTGCAATGTGCAGACCTGGATAGAAAGCAAAAGCAGTAAGCTTAGCAGGACTTCTGCTTTCAGAACATCTCTAATCAGCTGAGTTTTGACCTCTGCCATCTGTTATATTTAAAAAGTAACTTATTTTGTAAGCTGTCAACCACGCTGGTGGCTGCTCCAAAAAGGCAAGTGGTGTGTAGCATATATAAAAGGCCACGAGGTTTCTCGTGTTCCTTAAAACAAAATTTAAAAAGAAAAAAATGGGAGGGCGAGTAGAAAAATATTCAGGATGCCTGCGAATTCCTGGGGAAAGAGGGAGGTTCTGGGGTAGAGGGTAGGAGGTCCACATTCAGATAAGATGGAAACGCTGTCAAAAATATCATCAAGATACTGGACGTCCTCCTCAAGAGGTGCTTGTATTACAGCATCTCTATTTACCTGCAGTGAGGAATCTTAGAGATGCTACCTTCCTGGGAAAGCTTCCTCACTTTTACTGAGAGTTGCGGCAGTATTTCCCCTGAGGGCAGAGACTGGGCCATAGACTTTGTGATTCTTCTTTTTGTACTTGTAATGCTATTCTGCATCCGAATTGTTTTTCATGTCTTAAATTACAAAAATGTGTATGTTGTTTTTTAGGCACCGTACTTTTGGCCTTCAAACTGCTGGGAACCAGAAAACACAGATTATGGTGAGAATATAATTATTATTTCATTGTAGAAAGTTAGTACAGAATATTTGTGGTAGAAAAAATTGTGCTTAAAATAATTACTGTTGGCTACCTAAACCCTTCATCAGCAGAGTTTCTTGTCAGACTGCAGCATCAGAAGCAGATTTGTGCCCATCTCAAATACACAAAGTGACATCCTGAAGTGTCTCAAGCCCACGGAGCTGTAGCCGTCGAGTTCGGTGGGGCCAGGGTTTTACCTACCCTTCCCTTCATTCCCCCGTAGCTCTGTTCATTTCGGCGAGATCTATGGCAAGCAGAATACTGGTCCTTGGGAATCTTAAATAAACCAATATTGCTTTTGTGGGAGAACGTCCTCTGATCTGTAGCTGAATCTGATATGGTGATCAATAAAAAGTTACTTCATCTGGGCACTCATCTGGCTGATCAATAAACCAGTATATAGCTGATGGCAACCCATAGTTAAAGTTCTCTGATATATGACATCAGACTTATTTTTCCCATTTTTTCTTAAGATTACCAGCTGATAGCTGGTAAAAAGGAGAAGACTGAGCATGGTTTATGAGCTAATAAACCGCAACATGGTGTGTTAAACATGTGAGTGCCTGCAGACAGTGATAGTACATAAAGAAAGTATGTCAGTGTTGTTATCTTTAGCTGTCTGCATGCGATGTTTCTGTCTCTTCCAGAACTCCACTTCTTTCACAGTTAAATGATAAAATCAATTGTTGCATCCTGGTGTGGCATTGGAAGAGGAAGTGAATCCATGCGTGTGCTCATAAAACAGGAGCTTCTGGAAGTGCTTCTTTTGAAATATCTTATCATCTAAGATCAGTTTAGAACTCCTCCCTCAATAATCAGGGTTTTTTTTTCTTTCCTGAGCAATAATTACTCGTCATTGTGGATTCTGGAAACCATTTGCTGGGGTGGAGAAGTAGCCTGCAATGGTATCTGTCATGTCATAGTTCATTTGCAGTCCTCATCTGCAGGGAAGCTAGCACAGCTTTATGTGTTTATCCCAGTGAGGGAACTGCTTAGGAGAAAACATGGTGCTGTTCATTATATGCAAAATAATTTCCAGATTTTACAGTCACCAATATGTATGCCAAATATGTGTTCTGTAAGTATCAGAATAACAGTCTGAAGAGGGAAATTCTGTTTTTTTCCTATAGTATCTGATAAATAACTGGTTTCGCAGATTGTTATGCTGCAAGGGCATTGAGTGGAACAGTACACCTCAAAATAAAGCCCTATATGAGCTGACCCACAGCTGGACAAGCTGCAACTGCATTAGCTCTGGGCCCTGTAGTGACAGATTTTCATCTGTCCCAGAAATCTCTAACATATGCTTATAATCAGGCTTGCATATCAGAGGTCTGTACAGATGGAGTCTTCCCAGGAATTAATCCCAAACTAGCAGTAGACCCAAATACAAATGAAATCCCAGCAGCACTTCATACTTTTTTTTATTTTTATTTTTATTTTTTATTTTTTTTATTTGCATGAATCCACTTACAGGACAGGAACTAACTTGCTTAATAGCAGGTCACTTCCTAGTATGAAGAAATACTGTGAGATGACCAACTCTCACTTTATTTGCTGTTGTAAATGGCTTACAGATGAAACTTCTCTTGAGATGCATAAATATAAATATACATGAACTGATCGGCTGTGGTTACCAGGCATAATATTGGCTCGTTATATGAAGGTCAGAATTATAGGAATAGCATAGAATAGAATTACATGAGTAGCACTGGGGGTTTTTCACATATTTTAAATAGAAGAGTAGGTTTCCAATGGAAAACATCTATGACCGTGGCAGAAAATTGTATTTATCAGCAAACCAAAACCCCATGGTTTTGAAAGAAAAGCTGAAATTTTCTCAAAAAGGTTTCTTGCAGTTTTACATAGGTGATTCTTTGCCTTCTGCCCTGCTCCAGTTTGGTGCGCTGTTGGACAAATACGTACCTGGCCCTGCAGCAGGAGAGGGGGTAAAACACAAGGAAGCTGTAAACTTCACATCTAGATCCATCCCAAAATGAGAGCACTGGAGCCCTCTCCTGCAGTTCAGACCTGACTGTATACCCAGGCTGTGCTGGGGACCTTGTCTTGCAGCCTGCAATGGAAATGGGGTGAGCTAGCAGGTCCAGCTGGGGCTTTCCCAGAAGGCAGCCTGGGACTGGTTTGGTGGTGTGCACTGGGCTCGTCGTGAGCCTCCAAATCCCAAACCACATCAGTTTCCGCAGCATCTGCCTATGGTGAGATGTGAGAAGGCTTTGCTTAACCTTTTCAAAAGCGTAGAATAAGTGGATGCAGCACATGACAAAATGCTCAGATCATACCTTTAAGATCTGGTCCGCATTTCTGTTTTCATTTCAATATCCTGATTAATTTTTTATTATTATTTTTTTAACAAAAGAGGAAGAGCAGGGCTGCTTGCTTTGGCAGCCATATTCCTAAAGTGCTGAGAGGAACAGGTTGCTAATGCTAAATCTTTTACCAGCACCAGAAGCAATTGTGCCTTTCTCAGACGTCTTGTTAGGTCCTGGCATCTACTCTCAGCACTTTAAATGAGATGTCCCAGATGTTTAAGGCCTCTGAGATTACTAGTGGGTAACGTCACCTGGGCGTTCAGCCCTTGTATTTCTTGGCTCATGTTGCTTTCTGATGAGAACAAATAGTGCATGGACCACTTTTTTTTTTTTAAGATCTAGTACTAATAATCTCTCTGTAATTGTTTTCCATCCTCTTTCTCCTTTTAGCCATCTATCTTTGCAAACGGACCATGCAGAACAAAGCTAGGCTGGAGCTGGCGGATTATGAAGCCGTAGGTACACCGCTGCTAGAGTTTAAAGCTGGGGGAGTGCGGGGGGAGCTTGGCTTGCCAATTGAATGCTGCCGCTTTGTGCCTCGGGGTCAGACTTTACTGGGTCTTTTTTTCACTTGTCAGAATTGTGTGGGGGTTTGATCCGGAGATAACATCAGGAACGTGATTGAGGAACGTCCCTGGCTTTGCAACATCTCAAATTAAAGCTGCTTGGCCATCCCTCCAAGATTGTGGCTAATTACACAGAAGTTTACATAGGTTTCCTCTTTCCAGTTAACAGCTCCTGCTTTATGTAGCAGATATTATTATTATATAGCAGATAGTACATGAAAATTATGGCTTTCAGGTGCACTATTGGGCAGTTAAATTGCTGATGACCCATCTAGTTACGGACCTTAAGAGGAAAGTTTTCAGATATTAGACCTGGACTGTTTTCAATATGCCATATAAAAACTATTACCCAAGATTATTCAGGGTGTATTTTCTGTTATGAAATGTTTATCCATAAAAATATCCCCAACCTTGGCTCCAGATTGTGCGGGGTTTGTGTGGAGAGGAGTGGGAAGATGGAGGCAGGAGGGGCAAGGCTGGTGAAGTTTCTTTGGATACCAGCAGAGTAATGCTTTGACCAGCTGAACTTTTCTTTCTATTGTATTGATTTTTTATTTTTTTTCTCCTATGGCTGAATTTCAAATGTGGAGTTTTTCACTGGAGGCTTTGTTTACAAACCTGGTTATAGTGGACTTCTGTGTTCATGTTTATTACAGTGAAAACATTTATATTGCATATATTTTAGGGATTTTTTCCAAGAATGGACTTTTTCCTTCTCCCTTACTTTCTACATTTTGGGACTTTTGTGCACATGTGTGTGTATATATATATATACAGCCATTTGGTCCTTTCAGTGAAGGATAAGTGCCCCTTATCTAGTCCACCCTGAAAATGCATCCAGACTTCCCAAGAGTTCTAATCTTGAACTACAGGCAAGGAAGGAATATAATAATCTGCATGCACTTACACATCCTTTTGCTGAGTTTTCTCTTCTGCATATTGTTGATTTCATTATTAAAACCATTAAAATTGCTCACAGCTAACCAATTAACTGTAAGTACTCTAAAGATCTATCATAAAGCAACAAAAGGCTGTTCAGCAACGCACACACTCCCACACACATGCAGCGAGGTTATGGCTAAGTACTTTTGCACATCGTTGTCTACTGAGAGTAGCAATGCTCCAGTGATGGCAAATAATTAGATCTTGGCAGTCTCTCATTTTTCTTGTGAATATTGCATTGCACAATTAGAGATTGCTTCTGCATTCAAACTTTGCTCTCTTAATTAGAGACAATCAGATAAGAATGGCACCAACTCTTCCTAGTCATTATGGGAGCTGAAGCAGATCCAGCAATGGAGATGTAAGCTGAGCACAAGCGAGAGAAACAGGCTCACGGGAGTGGGAAGGAGCCCTGTACATTTAGTACACATTTTTGAGATGTAGCATGAGAATGCTTCTCCATAGGCATCAGCGCTGACCTGGAGTTTCCAGAGAGAATCTCTACAAAGCATCTCAGGGGACATCTTCTCATTTTTAGGTTCTGCTTGCAGCATTCGTAGACAACCCCCCCACCCTGCATTTATACTGGTAGAGCAAGGGTCTTGATGATATGATTAAGCTTGCATAATTGTATTCAATTTTGTTTATAATTGGCCAAACATGAGCACAATTCAAATATTGCTTCAATTGGTGATATTTCATTGGCTTCAGCGTATTTATTCCAGAGGGCACATGTGAACATAAAATAAAATTAAAAAAAAAAACACAAAAAATTGGTTTTGCAGATAATTACAAGTAGTTCTTCCTTGTAGCCACAGTGAAGGGAATCATCACAGTTCAGCACAGCTGTAAATCATTTGCTTAACTGTTTTCCTCTGTGTATATGGACTGAAACTCTTACATGGACTTGGTGGTAAGAGGGCCAAGCTTTATGCCTTGTGTTACACAAGAGTTTAAAGGAAATAATGGGAAGATTTCTTCTAGCATTAAAATGCATGTGCTTAAACACTTTCTGGAAATAAAGGGAATAGGTATAAAAAGAACAGCAGGAGAACTAATGGTGTTCATTTTCAATGAATATTTGCAATAGTTGAACGAGCTGTAGTGGAGAAGAGCGTCAGGTTAATGGTCTTGTGGGCCTCCTTATCAGGGGGCGTGTGGATATGTGACTTCAGGGTGCCACTTGAGCCTGAAATTCTGGCCGTGTCCAGAGTTTGACTTTCAGCTGTGATGAAGTCACATCCACCTCCAAACATTCAGATCACGACGCTCTCTGTAACGGGTCTGGACCAGAGGTCTTACTTCAGATGTAGAGCAAGGCTGCATCCGGACCCAGCCTTCGCAGTTAGCGATGTTCATTGTTCAGACCAACAAGCTGTTTCCTTTGATGAATCATCCTGGCAATCCCCAGCCTTCAGTGCTGCGCAGCTGCGTAACGCGCTCAGCAGTGACCAGGGCTGAGCAAAGCAGGGGATGCTCAGGCTTTGCACCTTAGCAAAAGCCTGAAGAGAAGAGAGCGGCGGTGGGAGGAAAGGAGAGTGGGGATGAGAGGGAAACGTGCAGGTGGCAGCCATCTGCCATCAGAAATGAAAGTCGTCAGCTTCACAAAGCTTCTCAGTGTTATCTTTTGGGAACAAGTCCATCATTATTTTCATAGTAGAGCTCAGGCTGTCTTCATCACACTCCATGACTTTTTCCTGACATGGCCCTCTTGGCTGCAGCCCGAAAGGATGCGTTATGGCCTTGCTTTGCCTGCAAGATAGTTCACCTGAAACCAACGCGGACTTCTGTGTCTTGAGTTTTCCAGCTTAAAAATAAATGGAATAAAATAAACACCTGCCATGCTAACTGTGCTCTTAAGCAGTTGTTATAATTACAGGGATTAATTGTTCTTACTGTTTTCATCTTTTGTCAGGAAAACTTGGCAAGGCTTCAGAGAGCATTTGCAAGGAAGTGGGAATTCATCTTCATGCAAGCTGAGGCCCAAGTGAAGTGAGTAATCCGGAGCACTGAACTGCAGCAGTATTTAGAGCTGTGAAGGGGAGGGGATTCTGTACAGATAAAACTTCTCCGTCAAAGTCTTTACTGCGACTAAGCTCAGAAGGTGTTGGTGGATTTTAATCACCGGCAGACTAGAAACAATAGAGAGCCAATTCTGAAGGTTTGTGCCAGAATCTGAAAGATGAGTTTAATTATCTGTGCGCGGAAATGTTGGTCAAAAGCTCCTGAGCCTGGATTCGCCATGGGAGCTTGAGCAATTCACTAGCCCGTTCTGCTTCTACTTTTAAGTAGGATTTTTGTTTTGTATAAATGGAGAGAACAGAAATTTGTCATCTGTCTGTGTTACTCTGTGCTTGTAAAGCATTTCTGAGTTTAAAAGTACCGACACTTCAAAGTGATTTTAAGGGTGGTATTTATAGCAGACTAGATTTGGTTTTCTCATTTATACTAATCCCCATTTGACTCCGTTGTACCTCTGCTCTCTGCAGTCCGACTTGTGCTGCGAATTGAGTACTACTTACATGAAACTTACTCAGATTTAGTATTTGGGTTTTTCCTACCCTCTGCTCATAATTGAAATCTACTTTTTTTTTTCTCCTCATCTCCCCTCCTGAAAACAGTTTGAAGCCTCTCAATGTTTTGAGCATGTTTTTATTATTGCTGCAAAATGGGTATGGTCCAGGGTTTGTAGACTAGTATCTACAAACTAGTGCCTAAAACCCTCCATGTCCATTTTGTGCATGTAATTGTCACCTGTAAAATGGAAAGGTTGGTGAAGACGACGCATGAGAACACCAGTACTGACACTCTGTACCACTAGAAGGAATTTGCACTTTCAGCATTAGATGCTAAAAAAGTTAAGGAGCATCATTTCTGGAGGGTGTGGCTGAGATATATGTCTCTATCTTTGATTAACTCTTTGGAATTTTGATTAATTCTTTGCTCAATAACATTGTAATTATGCACTATTTAAGTACATGGTAATTATGCTTTAATTTACAAGGTAATTAAAGGATTTCTCCCGTCCAGAATACCAGTGTTCTGTTTGGAAGAGAAAATTAGAAGTTAAGATAGCAATTGTATTTTCAGTTACTTAAAGGTTTATTGCCAACATGAAAAAAATAAAAATACAAGTCAAAACAAAATTCTGCATTCTGTCCATAGCATACAATTATTACCTAAGAAAGAAATGTAAATACTGGATTCTTGATGTGATCGCTGTTGCTTATTCATCTTTTCTCCATTCACTTTTCTCTGAAACATAAGCATGGACTGGCCACCATCAACTATTTTTTGCTGGCAGGTTTCTTGGTTCCCAGTTCACGCGATGGGTCAGTCTTCAGGTTTCCAGCAAGTCAGGGCATCAACTCACATTGTAATTCACAGCCCTGAATTGACGGAAAGGGAAAACAAACCAAAGACACCTGCAAACATTCCTCTTGCTTATCAAGTTCTGCTCTGCCTTCTACATCTTTGTTTGCACGCAGGATTTCCATTGCTGTCCCTGCATTGCTCGAAAACTGCTGCCCCAGAGCATCTAATTATATTGTGTCTTCATAGCGTAAGATGTGAAATACTGAGTTATCAGTAAGGTTGGGGATATGAACCAAGAACCTCGGTTCAGCACAAAGCACCCATGAAGACAATTCATGGAGCCTCTGAAGAGTCCCTCCAGCTTGTGCGTGCTGTGAGGTTGGATGAAGACTTCACCTTCTCCTTTGGTCAGGCATGAAGGGCTCACTCAGAAAAAGAATTTTTGGAGGGGGTGTCTACCTCGCTCCCCAGCGCAGTACAGCAGCTGCTGTCTGGTGGCTGAGCTGGTGCAGAGCTGGTTTCTCATCTCAGCCTTGCAGGGAGGATATTCAGAGTGATACCAAACTGTGGAGGACTTGGGCTTTTTGTGCAGAGGGATGTTCAGAACCTTCAGTTTCCGTCCCCTGTTTCCTTATCCCTTTTCTAGCAGAGTTAGCTGAGGATCACTGCCTCTCAAAAAGAAAAACCAGAGAGGGGAGAACCTGATGGTCAGAAATCCCAGCTGGCATGTTTTCTTCCTCGCTGCTTTGATTTTCCCGGGTGGTGGCAGTGCAGATACCCAGCACAGGGATGCTGTCAATCAATTCAATCCTGCTCTGGAGGCAAAAGCAGTTCTTCCTTCCCTGTGCCTCACCCAGTTTCTCCACAGGTAGACCTTGCAAGGTGGTGATGACCTTGTTGTGCTCATGTGTAGAGCTGAGCACAGGAGTGAGGCACCAGAGGCGAATTGCTCAAGGCTGCCGGAGGTAGGGGAACTGTTGTTTTGAACAACCTCTGGTCACCTTTGATGCGTGTGCTTTGAGCGAGTCGATTCGCTGGCTGCATCAGGGCTGAAATTGCGGAGTTAGAGTTGTGCTGGCCCAGTTGCGTGTCTCTCGGGTGAGCGCTGGCTTGCACGGGGCCACGCAGCAAACTCTGCTCCGGTTGCTTGTACCGTCACCCCTCGCTCTACACCGGGGTGGGGAGCAGAGCTGGTCTGTTGAAAGCCCTAAGGTGGGGTGGCCCCAAGTGCCGCCCCTCCTGTTGCTGCTGGGAATGCCGGGAAGAGCTGCCCCATCGCACTCTGTGGTCGTGCCAGCGGTGCTGCTGGGGCACCGGCGTGCCACGGGGCCTCCCGACGTGGACCTCTGTCCAGCACCGGTCGAGAGCTTCACCTGGAGTAAAGAGGTCCTGGTGGGTCTCCTGACAAAGCCAAACATGAACTTCCCCAACCTGACAAATCAGGGTCTGGGAACAGAGTATCGGGAAAGATTGTTTTCCTCTCCAGATGAAAAAACGGATGTTAAAGTAAATTTTCCACCTTAATGGGAAAAATCTCTTTGAGACATATTGGAGTAAATATCAGTGATATTTTGCTGATGGCACATGGTCTTGCAAGCAGGAGTGTGACATTGCTGTACAAAAAAAGTGGATTTCTGATTCTATTTTATTTTTATCATGGGGTTAAAAACCACCTAGGAACTGTAACAAAGAAGAAAGCATTACTTGTATGGCAGCTCATCTGTTTATGCTTTTGTTTTCAGAATCGACAGAAAAAAGGATAAAACGGAAAGAAAGATTTTGGACAGCCAGGAAAGAGCATTCTGGGATGTGCACAGGCCTGTGGTAAAGCTCTTTTTAAATGATGAGACTTTCCAGGTTTTGTCAGAAAAGTTTTAATACTAGTAAACTCTGTGCCATATATTGCATAAAGACATTGCCTTTAAAATCACCACATGGATTTTTCTCGCAGTTCAAAACATACCAAGTGTCTGCAAGATTATTTTAGACATTCTAGGCTTGCGCGTGCATGGAACTATTGATTTGGAATATATGATAAATGTGAAGTTTTGGAGATTATTTACTGTGCGTACAAAAGAAAATCAGCTTACCCAGTTTTGGCTCAGACTTCCTAGAAAAAGCTCCCCTGTTAGCTGAGATTTTTTCTTTTGGTGTCAAAGTTACGAGTAAATGGATTGGATGCTGAGATGCCAACTTTGGGTATATGTGCTCTCTTATTTAGCAAGGATAATCTATGGGGGACAAACTTCAGGAAAAAATTTTGGACAAGATCTAATTGTATGTTTTAGAAAAGTAAGGTAGCATTGTCAATTGTAAACAGAGGAGTAATACAATTACTGACTCTTTTCAGCCGGGCTGTGTGAACACCACAGAAATGGACATTAGAAAGTGTCGTCGTATGAAAAATCCACAGAAGGTGAAAAAGGTCAGTTTGAGTTTCTGGATTTGGAGGTTTTGTTTTAACGCAAATCACGCTTGACACTTACAGTATATCAGACTTACCCGATAGGAACCAAAAAAAGCATTTTGCAAATATACCTTCCATTTTGTTCTAATTGGTGAATTTACTATTCCTGTTTTACCAGCAGAGCAGTACAGACTGGGTGATGGGCAGAGCGGAGAAGGGCATCAATAAGCTCTGTGTCCCAGATACCTGCTGGCTCTGCACTCTCATAAAATTAAAAGCAGTTGGCAAAAGTACCTAGGTCCCATTTTCAGGAATTATTTGGGCATGGATTTTTCAGAGCTGTTTACCCACCTTAATCATTTCAAAGGCTGGCTCATTAGCAACTTGGGTGTCTTTGATTTCCAGCAACCCTTAGCTCTTCTGTGTGTATAGAATCATTTAGGTTGGAAATTACCCTTAAGATCATCAAATCCAAACGTTAACCTAGCACTGCCAGTCCACCACCAAATCATGTCCCTAAGCGCCATTTCTATCCTTCTTTTAAATCCCTCCGGATGGTGACTCAACCACTTCACTTGGAAGCCCGTTCCAATGCTTGATAATCCTTTCAGTGAAGAAATTTTTCCTAATATCCAATCTAAACCTCCCCTGGCAGAGCTTGAGGCCATTGCCTCTCATCCTTTCACTTGTTACCTGTTTTGGAGGTGACACCAGATCCTGAACTTCCATTGGTAGTCGAAATGCAGCAGAGCTATTCACCTGTCTCTTGCAAATGTTAAAGAGAAAGCAAAAGCACAAAATGAAAGGTTAACTGATATTACTTTCAGTGCAGGTCTCTGTCCTGAAAATGAATAGCTACAAGTCAATCTGCAGGTTTTTGTTTAGAGAGATTCATGTGAACTTGACCCATTGACACCTGGTTAAGCTCTTTCTTCAATGTGTAGTTTTACAACAAGAAATTAAAGAAGTGAAAGAACATGACGTAGGATTAGGTTTTAGTCTTTTCTTTCTCTGCTTGCTTCACCCCAATGACCACTCCCATTTTTCATCCTGCAAGTGTTGACACACACAGCCTTCAGAGCTCCCGAAAATTATCAGCTGCATTTTAACATTTAAAATAAATCTTCTTCTTAAAGTACCTGCAGACCTTCCATGTGCAGGCATCTGCAAGCACGGTCTGATCTGTAAATTTTGTTCCAGGCTGAATGATTGTTGACCTGTGTGGGTATAAACAGTAGGAAATTGCTGGCTTGTCACCTTACTGCTTTGCATACTGCACTTCTCATTGCATAACAGAGAAAAATGCCGTAATCTCTTCTGTTTGTTTATTGGTTCCTCATAGTCAGTATATGGGGTTACAGAGGAGTCACAGCCCCAAAGCCCTGTACATGTGCCCTCCCAACCTGTACGCAAAACTACAAAAGAGGATTTCCGAAAACAAGTAAGTAGATGGCTGTATAGCAACTCTTATGAGAACTGTTATCTGGAGGGGGGAGAAAAAAAGCATATAAGGTTACGGAGATACTGGCAAAACCAATTGTTTGTGTTACCTGTCCTTGATCCTCATGGACTTCGTGTAAAGTAGTAAGTATTTAAAGATATATATATATATTAATTGAGCAGTGCAGTTGTATGATGAAATGTTTTATGGGTAGTACTGACCTTTGAATCTAGTATTACTCTCTCTGTGGGCCAGTAGACAGATTAATTTCCAGATCACTGAGGATATCTGAAAAGTGGGCAATGACAAAGGCTAGGGAAGAAGCCAGCACGCTTAGGCGCAGGCTGGGAACGGGCAGTGAGGAAAGGCATCATTCCGTGCATGACTGTTAGACTGTACAGTCAACTGTTTGCCAATTCCCTAAAAGCTCTATTTGCACAATCACTCCAAGGGATGGCCAGCCAACTTGCACATCCTTGCCCCAGCAAAGGGAGCTCTCCCTTGAAATTACTTTCCTGCAACAAGCAGCACTCGCTGAAGTACAGGCAGGAATCGCTAGGTCAGCATTTTAGTAAAGGCAGCTTTAAACACATTTCTTAGGCAGCCAGTTCTAGGGTGGTCTTCTGAACTAAACCTGAACACTAGATTTCTTGAGCTTTTTCCATCATAGACTGCAGAGTACTGTGAAGAACTAGTTCATAGCAGAGCACAAATGTGCTGTAAAACTGTTGCTGGTCTTGTGATGCCAGTCAGTCAGAGAATTGGAAGAGAAGAATGTGGTGTAAAAAGGGGATCATATTGCACCTTGAGTAGTCTAGGAACCTTGGCCCCAAATATGTGCCTTTCCTACTTTTAATTAAGTCTTCTGAAGCTTCCCCTGGGCCTTTGCCATAGGAAATGGAGACTCCTGCTGGAAGCAGTTAATAAGCTTCTTCTAATACCTAGGGAAGGATCCCATTTCCTTCTGAGTTACTTTCAAGCTGTTTGGAAAGAGAAATCAATAGTGTGTTGGCACATGATCAATGCATGCTGTATTGCTCCTGGATTGTTAATGTCCTTGTCATCTCTCTCTCCTCAGATAACTTTTCTGAACGTGCAGATAGAGAGACATTGTTTAAAGATGTCCAAAGTAGCAGAAAGGTGAGTGTCCCCATTTGCATGATTTCCCATTCTTTCCTCATCTCCAGTTTGGCACTTCCAGAAACAGGGAGCAGGCAGGAACACACAAATGCTGGTCCCCGTTCTGTGCATCCTTCCCCTCCAGCCTGTCTGCTGACCACTGAGGCTTCTGCACTCGCTCTTCTGCTGCTGATGAAAAGGAGGTGAAAAATGAGGATGCTGTTGCACTGAAAAAGCAAAAGAAATATTAATCACAAAAGAAAGAACCCTTGCAGTACTTTTGTTTCCCACCCATTCACAACCCTAGGATTTATTTACAGAAAAGTCATTCCTGTTTCAATTTGAAAATACTCTTTTTTTTTTTTTTTTTTGTCTTTTGTGGGTGAACTCTCAGTGCTTATCTCTTGTGAGTCTGGCACCGCTCTGGGGAAGGAGCTGCATTTGCATCTCGTTGCATGTGGTGCTCGTGTCTGTGTTCATACTGGGGTTGTAGGGCCAGTTTCTGCTCCCGCTTACATATATGAAACCCTGTGGGAAGTGCTGGGGTTGTACCTGGACTACTCAAGGCAGTGTTTTAAGAAGCGGATTTCTCATTAGAGGGAAATCAAGGTACAGTTTGACTTGCAGAATATTTAGTTCTGGTAAGAAAGTACGAACAGGTGAAGAACAAGCTCGAATGTCATTGAGAATGACGGCTCCTTTCCTTAGGTACTTGTAAGTTAGGCACGTTTGCAGGGGAATCACTGAGACAAACGTAGGGAACGGCATGCTCTTCAGTAACATCGCTTCTGGAGCAAAACGGTGTTGAACATGAGGGAGGGACATAAGGGCTGATGCCCTGTAGAGAAATAATATAGGCATTTTTATTTAAGCAAATTAAAAAGACATTACCCTGTGAAATGTGCTTTGCAGTGCCTGCACCTGTAATTAGCATGTGTGTACTAAACTAAGCAAATTAAATGGCAAGAGCCCCAAAGTAAGTTCCTATTGGCTCATAAAGTTTAACAATTCAAATTAAAATTTATCAAATTAAAAAGAAAATATTCAGAGGCTCCCTGATATCCTGCACTCACTATATTGTACAATTGAAATTAGCACATTCATATTTATGTTTTGGGCTTTGTAGTTCTTTTTTATTAAGAAGATACATTTGTGCTTTACCAAAATATGTCATTTTGTACTGAATTTACTTACAGTGACCTTAATATACTGAGACAGTAATAATTTCCAGGCTGGTAATTTACAAGCAAGCAGATCTGTTTTGCTTGAGGTTTTTCTAGGTAGGTATTTATTCAATAAGACGGACTCAGTAAAACTCATTCACTTGTGAACATCAAATCCTGTCCACATAACACACCTGTTGTTCAGGTTCATAAGGAGCCACTGAGATTATAAATGTAACATTGTCAATGCCAAAAAAATCCTGTTAGTTTTCAGTAAAAGTGGACAGAAAATTTTCCTGGTTTGAAAGAGCTTTGGGCTTTTTTTTTTTTTTTTTCCATTGGTCCCAAATTGGATAAGGAAACGTTGCTACCAAAACCTGTGCAAATGGATAACCAGGAGAAAAGTAAATAAAATGAGAAGAATCAAAAAAATTCTTTTCTCCTGTTTTAAAAGTTTCAGTTTGAAATTGTAAAGAATGCAAATAGCGTTTGGGCTATCTGTATCTTGTGAAGAAGTACTCAGTTCTGCGGTGAATTTGGGTCGCAGCGTTGCTGGAGGGTCCCAGGGCTTGGTGCGGAGAGCAGTGGGAAGCGCAGCCTGGATGTGGAGCATCACGGAGCAGGAGCGGGGGAAGGAAGTAGAGGGGCTGATGAGGCCGGTGGCTTGGGGATGGGTGAGGAGGAATGAGGGTGGATGACCTGAGTTGAACTATTGCCTGAAATAAAAACCTATGTGGCCTGAAAGCCCGATGTAAAACACTGAATGCAGACGCGAGGAACAAATCTGCTGCATAAAGAAGTGCCATTATTAGCGAGTCACTTTTCAGGCTGGGCCCTGCTTTCGGGACTAGCGTAAGTGACAGCGTGGCAGATCGGGGTGCAGGAGATGACGTCTCAGCACGCTCCTTTTGACAGCCAAGCCTGACAGCAGCACCAACTGCCATTCATGCGGTACAGCACAAAGGCACTTTCAGACAGGACGAGGGAAATCACGAGGAGGAAATAAGGCAGGGAGCGGTGGGGGAAACAAGCTGCTGTCTAATCTGTAATTGGTCTATCGCTATTAAAATAATTTACATCCTATTCCTATCACATACATTTTCTGTGAATATGTGCTATTCTATGGGATAGCCCTTGTCCAGCAGAAGAGCGACGGAAAGGCTCTCAACAGATTATCCCCAGCTCCCATGAAATAAATGCCCACTAGTGAAGATTTGCTTCGTCTTCCGCCCTGTTCCCCTTTCTGGAGTAGACCTGCACCAACTGTGGGAGCAGGCGTCCCGCAGCTGCTCCAGGCACCTTGGAAACAGTTGTTTTCTCCTTTTTTCCACATCCTTTCTGCCCACTTGGGACCTGCACGCTGTCAGGTTTAGGATTTGGCAATGAAATTTGAGGACTATTGAGCAAATCTATCAATGTATTTTACCTCCTGTTTTTCCGGAGTGCATCATGCAGTGTTGGTGCAATCCCGATACAGAACTGGCTGGGGAAAACCGGAGCCTCTTCCTGCCAGAAGCAATCCCAGCTCCCTAGATGAAAATCTGTCAGAAAGCTGTGCTATCCCCAAAGTATCTGTGAGGGCTCAGCTGGGCCTCCCCCAATTGCAAGACAGTCGGGCTCTCAAGGCAAGCTCTGCACCCTTCCGTGAACTCTTCTCAGCACCTCTTCTACCAGAATTGCAGTGCATCACCTGAAAGGCCAAAAGTCCAGGTTTGCATTTCGACAGAAGTGCCTTCCCTTAGGAGTCCCCTGCCTGTAGCCTCCTTTAGACAACAGGGCAATGATTCCGCTCCTGTCATTATACGGAATCAGCAAAATGTGCTTAGCAATTCACCCTTGTTTCATTTAATTTAGTTTTTTCCCCTTTTATTTTTGCTAGTACTTGTACTAGCACCTCTCTGATGCCTTCTTATTATTTTATTAGGAG
Source organism: Aramus guarauna (assembly GCA_013400195.1). Classification (NCBI taxonomy): domain Eukaryota; kingdom Metazoa; phylum Chordata; class Aves; order Gruiformes; family Aramidae; genus Aramus; species Aramus guarauna. Next base: position 342,535 of record VXBL01006172.1, on the reverse strand, counting down.
CAATTCAAGTTTCACAGTAGATATCTTCTGATTGATCCTTTTTTTGTTGGTTTTGGGGTTTTTTTTAACCAACCCTCTCTCTCATTGATGTCTCAGGGATTGCTGCTGCTCTCTGAAATTGGACGCTGCTCCCTCCTCCAACCCTTGACCCACAGCAGTCATGAAATGTAATTAATGAAATGAGATGAGACAGCCCCGAGTGCCCTGAGGGGCAGTGGGAACCTGCTGTGGTTACAAAAGTGTATGATTTTAATGCCTCATGATAAGAGCTAGGACAAACAAAAAGAAATAATTACTGTAGAGCAGGTCAGGGAAACTTTCTGCCTTTTGTGACCCTTTGTTTCACAGGGTCTTTTCATTCTCCTGCCTTTTTGAGGTGTGGAAGACCAGAGGTAAAGTTTAGCATGGACAATCACAGTGCAAGTAGATTAGTTGTTCATGATGATGAGACTCAATTAACTTAGTTAATTACTTGGCAGACTTAGGCAAAAAAAAAAAAAAAAGTAAAAAGTGCCTTAGAGTATTTCCAAGATAGACTAGGACAAATTTCCTTTGATTTATTTCATATATGCTGTCTTTCTGTTGTAAAAATGCCTCCCTAGCCCCAACCCCCGTGGAATTCCTGAATCATTTATGCAAGCAGACACAGTCCTTTTCCCAGGCAGCTCTTTGAATCTCATCCTAGTGAGGATTAGAGGCTATATGTCTTATCTGACTCATCATGAAGCAAGCCAGTATAAAGGCCAGGTGTTTTTCCAACATGCGTGACATTTACTACATTCTAAGTTAATTATTGTAAACTACTGTTGAAGTATTTTACAATGGTATACCAATGCAAGAAAAAAAAAATATATAGCCTGAAGCTTCGGTGCTCAGGACAGTGATCTTCCAAAGATTTAAGTATATTCTTAGCTACAGTACATGACCCTACTTAGATGAGTTACTTGTAATGCATAAAGTTAAGTGGGTGCAAAAGTCTGCAAAAACCAAAAAGGCAGGAGGCAATAGCAACATGCAACAAATGAAGAGGAGGATACGCGCTTCATAGTCATCCTGTGGCTCTCTGTGGGAAGTCCTACCATAGCAATCCAATCGTTGTCTCATTGGGCTTTCTGTGGACATCTCAACAGAGCGAGCTTGAGGAAAATACTGCAGTGAGCTGGTGGGTGTTTGCAGAGAAATCCTTGTATGCATCATCCCTGGGAAAAGGGACTCCCATGGTTGCTGAGAAACTGACTGATCCCTACAAAAATAAAAAGAAGCACACACACACACACCAAAAAAATAAAAAAAGAAAGAAAAACCCTACCTCTCTGACATGTGACTGAGCTTTTTTTTTTTATATCTGTCAGTTTAATAGCTTACACAGAGCAGTATGTGGAATATGACCCCTTTATAACTCCTGCTGAGCCTTCCAATCCTTGGATAAGTGATGATGCAGCACTGTGGGACATTGAAATGAGGTAAGAATTGGTAGTTTTAACTAATGTTAGAGTTGCCTTGCCGCTTTGTATGCTCTTCCCACCGCCCTGTTTGGATAGGAAGCTGTACGCTTGTAACTTTACAAGATGCATGTACACAGCTAAAGTTTAAATGGGAGCTGATGGTTTATCACTTCTTCTCTGAGTTATTCAGCCTTTCCGCTTCCATATGACCTGATGTGTGGTACTCTGTAAGTCAGGTGACAGATGTTCTCATGCCTGTCAAGGCCATGCGCAGGCTCAGGTCTAAGAGTCCACAGACAGAGGATACTGCCAAGAGATCCTTGTTCCAGCACATCTCCTTTGACCCTTGAGAGCCTGCTCTCTGGTCCTCCCCCAGCTGCAGGGCTCCAGCCCTGCTCCTCTCCTGGGATCCCATGGAAGATGCCACTGGCAGAGTAGGATGGGTTAGAGGGCAGTGGCCATTCCCGCTGCGTGGAGGTGGATTCGGCACAGGAGCCAGAGGAGGGTAGCTCACATGTAATGTGTGACACTTGACGGGTCAGGATTATAATAGATTGACAAAGTGAGCTTGGGCCTCACCTGTTAGTGAACAAACTGGCTTGTCTCTGTTATGGCATCTAATAGATGAAAAGGAGGAGGAACAACTGTAGTACCTCCAATGCCTTGCACCTCAGAGCGTTTGTCCAAAAAAACAGGCACAGCACTGCAATTTAGATCGTCTTTTACCCTGTGATGCTGGTGCAAGGGAGGTCTGGCCAGTGTCTACATCTCTTGCCATCGCAGGCTATCCACAGCCCTCATAGTGCAGCTATAATTGTCCTGCTTTCCTCTATGCCTAGCAGCTATTACAGCAGGTTTGAACGAAGACGTCATGCCATCTATCACCTTCGCTACTCACTTGCATCCTGTGGCCAACTGCTGCAAGCGTTCGGCAGCTTCTCCTAGTGTTCAGCTGCTGCTGGTCAGCACCACATCTGAACTGGGAGCTCACTTCAGCAAATCTTTGAAAACAAAATGCCCAATCTTATCCTGTCTGTTCTTGAAGAATAGTGTAAAGTTTAAGATGCTACCAGCCTAAGAAAGCCAAGTCATAGTGCAATAGTGTCGGGGAAAAGGACAAGTTATTTCCCTATTTAAAACCCATGTGGTCTGGGATGTGAAAGATATTTTCACCTGCTTCTCTGGTAGTCGCAAAAATCTGTCAGTTCCCTAATGTCTGCCCTTCTTCACATAATTTCAGTATTTGGGATTTCTTTTTTAGTCAGTTTCTCTCATTTTCTCCATCCTCCCTAGCAGGGCTAGAACCAGATACAGCCCCTGCAAAATACTTTTCTGGAGGAATCCCCACCCACAAGGTAATCCAGGCATCCATTATTTCTGCATCTGTTGAGGTAGCTGCAAATCCCGGAAAAGATGTCTGTGTCCCTGAAGAATACAATTAACCCGATGTCACGGCCTATGTAGGAATTTAAAACAAACGTGTGGCTTCTGTTATCATGTCAGAGTTAAGGAAGGTGATTCTCCCACTAATGAAAAAGAGAAAGTTGTATTGTTGGGAGATGTAAGAACAAACAGCTCTGTATTTCCATTTTATTCTCTATTGTAAGAGAACTCACTGCATCTGCATCTAGTTGCAACTTGCATGAATAATTAAATGATCCCCGAGAGCTGCAGTAGCCCTTGTGTTGCCTGCAAAGCTGTTTCCTCAGTTAGGAGAGCAGAGCCCTTGCTCAGGAAAACAAAGAGCCACAGACTTCTAATGGTAAGGCCAGCTGATGAGTATGGACAGCCCTGTGTCCCTACAGTTCATCCTTCATGGCACTCGGGACTGGGGAAACACCACAGAAAGCCTTCAATTTTAGACAGCACTTTGGCCTTTTCGTTCGTGCTAGGACGTTGTGCAGTGGCAAGAAGAGCAGCTAGAGATCTGTGGGTTGGGCAGGAAATCCCCTGAGCTTAGCTCGAGCACAGCTCTGCACAGACACGGCTTTCACGTTCCCGTGTCCGGGCTGGCTCAGGGAACAGGTAGGCTGGCATCCGTGCCCTTGTCCGCAGCGCTGCTGGATCCTGAGTGAGCGCGGGAGGAGCCATCCCGAGGGCTCTGTGCTTCCAGTGAGGACGTGCCCATCAATTTTGCTTAGCCTTTACACCAAGAGGAAATCAAAGCGGGCGTTTTATTTACCCCTTTGGCTTATTTGTCTTCAGCACAGATCGCCACTGTCCCCTAAGGCTCCAGGATTAGGAATCGCTGTGGACATGACGAGACATGTAGTTTAATAGATACGTACTGTTAACAATGGCTCTACTGTCACAAATGTGAGCAGCTGAGCTGTATTTTAATGGTTGTCTCATAGTATGACGCCATCACACCAGAAGCTTTCAAACACTTTGTGAGCCCAGATTACGCTCTGATGCAGACTGTCTCGTAGGATCCCCATTGTGATTCCCAGCCACTGCCTCTCCCCATAGGCATCTCTGCAACATGTCTGACAATTCAAACATCAGCTTATGTAAGTGGGGTTGTATTAAGAAATAATTTAGGAGAAAGGTTGTTAGTGATTTTGGGTGCCTCTGCATCTCAGTGTCCCAGCTGAGACACAAAATAAGAGTCTGAGTATCATGGAGGGGAGGAGGGAGATGCTTTTTAATCTTCCAAGACTTGGCATCCTGAAATCAGAGGCACCGAAAAATAAAAGACCACGAACCAGTTATCGTTTTTAGAAATCGTGTCTGCACTGCTTCTTAGTGAAACTGCTTTTCTAATGCAAATGTGGAACTGAAAATCTGAAGCCAGTTCCAAGTGACCATCTCCCTCTGTGTGGGACACAAGGAGATGCTCTGGAGCTCACCAGTGGCCCAGGGAACACCGCTAGCAAATTTCTGCCTTGACATACAAGAAATTCCCAAGGTACGTTTGAGGAGATATGTACTGAATAATTATTCAAGTATGGTATGCTGTTCTTTACGTGAAACCTACCAGAAATTGCTCTGAAAATCATATCGTTCACTGTCTCACTTATTTTGCCATGTACGTAGCACCCAGATAGTACAGATGCTTTAATGACGACCCTGGTCTTTATAGCTTCTTTTTGTATGTTGTTTGCTAACTTGTATTTCTGCAAAATCTTGAGGAAAAAAACACCATCTCCTCATCTGATCATCTTTCTCCCTTTGCTGCTGAGCAGAAACAGCAGCAGCTGCTCGGACAGCAGGCAGAAATGTACATTCCATCTGGTTTTTTCCCTTCTCTCCCCAAACAGCAAAGAACCTAGTCAGCAGCGTGTGAAAAGATGGGGTTTCTCCATGGATGAGGTGCTGAAAGATCCAGTAGGACGAGACCAGTTCCTTCGATTCCTGGAATCAGAATTCAGCTCAGAAAACCTCAGGTGAAACCTTTTTTTTGACTTGAACTAAATGAATGGGGCTAATGCCACTCTCTTACATAGGTGTAATGCAATGCTTGGTCTGTCTTGAACTTCTAAAAACACCCCTTTGAAGAAATTTGAGAATGGCAGGATTTGGCCCATAGTACTGCTACAGATCCCTGTACTAGAACTGTGTAAATAATCTCAGGAACAGTGTGTAGCAAAGCCAGTGTTACCAAGTATTACATGCAAAGGCTTGCAAAGTTGTAATAACGTGATGAGGCACGGTGTATGGCTATTAAGGCCCCTAACAACGTATAGGATTTACATGTGTATTTGTGGCAGTGATCGTGTGAGGGAAACACGGCATGGAGATCATGTGGCTAAAAACTGTTGCAGTACTGTCACTCCCCAAATCAGGTTTGCAACACCTACTTCTAATTCTGGCACCTCCAAGTATTCCAGAGCTTGACTCTCACCTTTGGGGATTCTGAGTACCTGGCTTCTCATGCTGTGAAGACCACAAAACTTCTGTTATGAAACATGTAGACGCCCACATGATCCTACATCAGACTGGGAGTCTATAAATCTATTGTACGCAATTCTGCTACTTCAGCTGCAGCAGGAATAGGCAGCAGTAACAAGTCGCCATTTTTTTGGTGAGCCAGTGCTAGATGAAGGCGAAACCTTTCCTAGAAGATCTAGTCCCTCCGGCCTTGTCCATGAACTCTTCTAAACCCAATCTCTGGCCCTTGAACGTTGCTCCGAGATACAGTGCCATTGCAGAAGTGGCGAAAAGGCATTGGAAGTGCCAACAGCACACTTCATTCTGGGGTAGCAATCCTTCAAAGAATATGCTAATCTCTTCCGCCCTTCCAGCTGCAAAGCTAAGTGCTAAACTCAGCACCTTTGGATGCATTAGTCACCCCTACATACCCCAGAACTAATGCTAAGCCATTTTCCCTTGTTGATACCAGGTATCTTCTCACACTGACAGAAAAAGAGGTCTAGCTAGATATCCCCCATACACCCTAAGCTAAACCCACAGCCCTGCCTACGTAGCAAGGGTCTGAGTCTCCTTCTTGTCCTAGCATTAATCAGGTTATAGCCACAGGTTTTATCCTCCTGGTCTTGAATCTTAACTCTAATTCCAACCCTAACTCTGAAGTTCATTTTAGGGAAAGCAGCTGTCCTGCTGTGGAGACGGTGAGGTCCATGGAAGAGCTAGTGTGGTGGTATACCTGGCAGATACAGCTGAACCACAACAGGTCCCGTAACAGCGGAAGCAAATATACTGGAGTGAGCTCTGACAAATTGGAGTTCCTGGGATGATACTTGAAACAGGACTGGGGAACACCCTGGGATTAGTGTTGAGGACTGCAGGCATTTAAATGCTAGCTTCATTGCTCGGTGCTGCAAAGCCCAAAGAAAACGGGAGAGGACTCGTGCCAGCCAGAGAGGCAGCCTGAACAGGTAGAAGTTGATACTTGGTGGCTGAGGTTATGGTTCAGACCCTCTCCTGCATGTGACAAACGGCCAAATTGGCTGCTATGTGCATCCACTTGTGCAGAAGCAGGAATATGGTGGTTAGCAGCAGGACGGATGACTCGTGGTTGGCAGCAGGGCAGGCTGCAGCCGCCGGCCTGTGCTGAAGGCGAGGGTTTGAGTTGGTGTGAGACTGCCAGCCTGCGCTCTTGTACTCTTCTGTATGGGACCTTGCTCCTTAACTGAGGTGCGGCAGGTCAGAGGCACTTCACCAATACCTGCAATGGTCCTCACCTGCTCCTTCCCATGGTTAGTCCTGGAGACACAGAAGGATCCAGCAGTAACGTAGTTCGACTGCCATAGATATGGCAGTATCCAGTAAAAAACACTTTTTTTGAGAGTCCGAATTGCACCGCAGAGGCTTCATTGTGGTGCTCTGGTGCCTTCTCAGCATGTGGATGGGCACGGGGACCAGTTCACGTGCTTTCTTTGGGGCCAGTCGAGTTCCAGTGGGCCCAGTGATCGTGGCAGAGATGGCCAGAGAGCTGGCAGTTTCACTGGCAGGTGAGGAAATCTGCTGTCAACTGAGCGTGCAGTCAGTCGGGTTTTGTGCCTTTGCTGGTAGCGAGTGGGTTTGGTGGTGGTGTTAGTTTACGCCAGCTAAGAACTTGATTGCACAGCGTTTAAGTTTGTGTTTTGTTCATTTTTTTCACTTAGAAAATCAAATACATTAGTAAAGCATGTGAACAATAGCTGCTTTAGTGCAGTCGGCTAGCCTGCGAGTCCTGAAATTCCCCAGAAAGTGACTTTAAACAATATTGGAACTGACCATTGTATTTATCAAATTTGCCTGTCCGAGGAGTAATGCAGAAAGCACGCCAGCAGTGAAACAGTGAAAAATCAATGCACTTTTATGTTGGCTATTTTTAAAAGCCCTGAAAGTTAACTTGTAAGATAAACAAGGGAGTGTTACTAAATTACGTAAATGAGCTTGAAATTTTATTGCTGAACAGGTACTGAACTTGTATATGCCTACTGAACTTATTGACAGCGGTGCTCATTTGCAATTAAATTGCAGCGATGAAGTGCAAAATTAAGATATTGTATCGAAATACTCCTCAAATGGGTTTTCTGAAATATCTCTGGGGTTGCGCTGATGAAATCCAGCAGGTTTTAGTTGTCCCCCACGTTCACCCAACTCAAACAAACGGTATGAGAAGGCAAACATGTCCCTTCCTCGGTCAGTCAGAGCTGCTCCTCCCGCTGATCTGCCTTCTCTTTGGTTCTGAGGGGGCTTGTAGCGAAGGGAGGCTGCAAGTCAGCAGGCTGGGAAAGAGAGGTTAAATCCCACATCCTTTTTGGGAGACACTGGTATCACTATTACTTCATATAGGGACGTTGCTATCATTCTTATTGTCTCATTATCATGCTGTTGGCTTGTGTGGTATCGTTATTATCTGATGCTGGATCAGTACTGGGAAGCCTGCTTAAAGCTTTAAATACCAACAGGAGGTAAAGGCAGAAAAGTTAATGCAGAAAACTGGAATAGGATGGATTGTTAGCAGTGGTGCTAGAGGAAGAAAGGTGCTCTCAGGTTCAGGTGTGGCAGAGAAAGCTCCTGAGTTCTCACTGGGGTGTGTGGCAGAAAGGGAAGCAACTGCTGGATGCTTAAACAGGCAAGCAAAATTAAAGTTACACCCAACAGCAAGGTTGGGATCTGTCCGAGGCTGGGCAGCACGGAAGCACGTCCTTTTTTCTGTGTCATCCGGGCTCCTTTTAGAGTGAGAGGAGAGAAGCTGAAGAGTCAGTGAATCACCCAGGAAGGATTTGTTTCAGCTTTAAGTGGAAACAAAACTAAAAGCACTTAAATTATACTGTAAAGGCCCGGCTCTCTCTGCCATCTATAAGCCTGAAAAGACTGAGTTAAATGACAGTGTCTGCAGGGCAGACATCTACAGTTAGGTGAGATGCATCCCACCCAACCCCTGGGAAGCTGTAAGGAACTTTCTGAGGGCACAGCATCTAGCACTTTGCTAGCAAAATTACATTTGTGGGTATCTTTTAAGGGTTCTCCTCCCAGTGACTACCCAGAGATGTGGGAAGTGTTGCAGCACGGATGTATTCTGTCTTGGGAATGTCTGCAGGATCTTCGTTAACACTGGCAGGAGTCCTGTAGGCCCCTGTGCTGTCCTCAAGGCAGATCTGAGAAAGTAACTGCTGGATAACCTAGAAATTCCTGGTGGTCCTAGAAAAACTTTCGTTAAGTGTGCGCTTGAGAACCCCTTGAAATGAGTGTAATTCAGTGGTATAGTAAGGGGGACAAATTCTGCTCTTATACCCAGTCCCAAATCACAGAGTTGATTGTGGTGGGGTATTTCCGTATCTTCCTAGCTGGGAAAAATTGGTCCCGGTGGGGTTCTCCAGTGAGGCACTGCCAGAGGTAGCAGCAGATGAGACTCAGTGACCTCCCGGGTCTCCTTCCAGCTGTGTTTCTGTGTTCGAATAAACTTGCGGGATCATGTCCACCAGTCTCCTGGGCTCGGCTGAGCCCTGTAACCTATTTATTTACCGGCTGTCCATTATTTATGTGAGAGCAGGAAAGCCAGTCAATTGGGTAGTTTTCTCTCTGTTTTTATTTTAACTAATTTTCTTGCTCTGTCTTCTTTCTCCTCTCTGTTGCTATCTTTCATCTACAATTTGGTTTGACTGTTGGTTTTTGAAGTACCCAAAATATAGCACACAAAATGCCAAGCTTCAATTAAAAAAAAAAAGAAAAAAAAAAAAAGCCCAACAGAGAGTTGTTATACATTTTTTATGACCTGGAAATCTCCCAAGACATCTTGAGATTGCTGAGATGTTCATCTAACTGGTGGATTGATTTTTTTTTTTTTATTTTTTTTTCCCAACTTCAAAGAGTGTCAGCTGGAAAGAGAAACAGCTAAGTGAGAATATGGGACATGGGAATTTTACCCAAAGGGAAAGGAGACTGCACACCTGTTTATAGACCTAAACAGAGAACACACGATGCTTTACAGGAACGCACTGTGAAGCTTGCAACGCGTGCGTGCAGGCGTTTTGTATGTTATTGTGAGCGTATGTTGAGAATGGTGTTACCTGGAAAAGAATTTTACCTGCAGAAAGTGTTTATATCTTATATGACTCCTAATGGTTGAAACTTGTTGCCTATGCATGTATATATGTATATTTTCCATCAGGGAAGGAAAAGTTTGGGCGTTGAGGAGAGCAGGTACATGAAGTACCACCCCCCAAACCCCTTGATTTCTAAATAAAAAGCATTTACACCGGGATTTTCCCGCCACCCCAAAAGGGCAGGCACGGCATTGCGCTGCTTCCGTGGCCGCCCCGTACCGGGGGGTCACCGGGGGGGTTTGGGGGGGGGGTTGCCCGGTCCGGGCCTGGCCAGCAGGCGGCACGGCAGCCCCGCGCATGAGCTGCCGGCGGGAGCCGCGCGCTGCCCGGCTGCGTCTCGCGCTGCCCGCGCCGGGCTGGGAGACGGCCCGCGCTCCTGCCGGACAGCGGGACATACGTCGGCACCTCTCCGTGCCGGCTGTCCGCCGTGAGGAAACTGGCATCTCGTTTACTCGCTGGAGAGCAACCTCGGTGCTGCTCAACTAGCGAGAGAAACAGTCTCGCTGCCCCGGAAAACTAAAAGGCAGCGGCAAAGAGGGACTTAGAGTTTGGGCGTGGGGTGCGCAGCTTGGGAGAGGGGAGAGGAGGAAGGACGGTGAGGGGGAGACCCTCGCACCGGCACTGCGGTCTCCTTGGAAATGCTGCCTCAGTGAAGGACCGGTGCTCTGCCGCGGCCTTAGCGCGCAGCCTGGCTGCAGCCAGCCATCCCCGACGTGCCCCGCTGAGGACAGATTTCTGCTGGTCTCAGCCACACCAAGCTCACCATACCAAGACTCTCGCTGTTAAGCAACACAAAAATGTAAACGTTTCTGCTGTCTGAACTGCGTGTTGATTTATACCTATTGCCTTCATTCATTTCCCCTCCCAACTGTGATGTTAAAATGATGTGCTTTCTCTTGGTGAAAGGAAGCGAGAACAAGATTGTGAATGGTGAGAGATGGGAAATGGGAGGTGCAGCAGGTTTACGTGGAGCTACAGAGGCAAGGAGAGAGGAGTGTGCTCGTATTTCAAACCCAGACAGTCACTTGCTGATTTTACTGTCAGGCCAGGGCTATCCCGTCCTCCCCCAAGATGGGGATACAACGCTGTCCTTATGTTGATAGTNGAGGAAGGACGGTGAGGGGGAGACCGGCGGGGCAGGGGGGGGCTTGCCCTCCCTCGCACCGGCACTGCGGTCTCCTTGGAAATGCTGCCTCAGTGAAGGACCGGTGCTCTGCCGCGGCCTTAGCGCGCAGCCTGGCTGCAGCCAGCCATCCCCGACGTGCCCCGCTGAGGACAGATTTCTGCTGGTCTCAGCCACACCAAGCTCACCATACCAAGACTCTCGCTGTTAAGCAACACAAAAATGTAAACGTTTCTGCTGTCTGAACTGCGTGTTGATTTATACCTATTGCCTTCATTCATTTCCCCTCCCAACTGTGATGTTAAAATGATGTGCTTTCTCTTGGTGAAAGGAAGCGAGAACAAGATTGTGAATGGTGAGAGATGGGAAATGGGAGGTGCAGCAGGTTTACGTGGAGCTACAGAGGCAAGGAGAGAGGAGTGTGCTCGTATTTCAAACCCAGACAGTCACTTGCTGATTTTACTGTCAGGCCAGGGCTATCCCGTCCTCCCCCAAGATGGGGATACAACGCTGTCCTTATGTTGATAGTCTCTTCTCAGTCTCTGCCTCTTGATCAGGTTTTTAAAATATTTTTTGTTTTACAGCATACCTCAGAAGCACCCCCCTGCCCTTGCCTAGCAGTCTTTTCACCGAGGGGCATCTGCAAACAGCGGCCGACAGTGACCGCGCAGCTCTGCAGTGCCCTGCAGGGAGGCAGAGCGGGCACCCTGAGGCCCAGGAGCCCTCTGTGCCTTGAGGGGGCTGTGTAGGATAAAGCACCATTACGGGATATCTCCTGCAAGTGACAGCAGCTTAATTACATGCTGGATGAGGCTGGAATGGTTTATGCCTCTGACAACAGTTTAGGACACCATATTATCAGCCTTCTCCAGATCTTACATGCTGGTTTATAAAGGGCAAAGAACCTGTGATCAATGCTGCTATTCCCTTGGTGCAGACGGTCTCCGTGACAGTCCTGCTCTGCTTGTAGGGCACCTACAGAGAGGACACAAGCAGCCATCTCCCTCCTCCCCTGCCCTGTGCCAGAGGACTCCGCCGGAGATCTGCACCTCACAGAGAAAGAGGGGAGGCAATGCAGGATCTTCTGACTCCTTGTGAGCCTGGGGTTCAGCTCGCACTGCAGAAATTGCAGGACTGACTTAGGGAGTGCATTTGCACTTTATAATTGAGCACAAATTCCGGCATAGCCATCGTGCATCTGCTCCTTTCCTGGGCAGAAATACCTGCTTCTCTCTTGTAAATGCTGTATAAATCCCGTAGGAAGCCCTGCTTATGCATTGGCTTCGGGATGATTTCTTGTGGCAGAGAATTTGCCCTGGAGTCGAGGCTGCAGGGCTGGGTACCCCTCTTTGATGTTCCTCAATTTTCAGATACCAGCTATAGTGAATAGCTTTGAAATTTTTACCAAGACAAAACTCCTCTTTGCCTTGAAGAGGACATCCAGCCTTGGGCATGAATTCACAATCGCTTGCAGTAAAAAGAGCTTGTTCTTGTTAGTGTCAGGTTGGTCTGGTTGGTTGGTTTTCAGATTGAGCCAAATGGTTATTAAAATGGATGGTGCTCCTGTTCTGGCAAGCTGTCACTTCACAGCGCGCCCGGTTCTCTCACGAGCGTGCTTTCCCAGCCTGCCTCCCCGGCTCCAGGGGCAGAAGATAAGCCAGCAGAAAATGTTCTTTCTAGCCAAGTGTTTGTCTGAAGTGTCCCAGCTACTCTGGAGTGATTAGCATCTTTTCTTGTTATGCCTTTTCTGGGTTCACATGTTCCCATCCCTTCTGAAACTGAATGATAAAATATTTTTGGAGTAAAGAAAGCCACATATGGAATCAGATTATTGCACTCTTGAGTGCCACCCTTTACTCTCTGCATGTATGTGATAAGTGGGGGTGTCACTTATGGTTCAAATAACAAGGCAGGACATCAGGCACACTTCTTGTCTTGAAGATGGGACAACCACACGCACCCCTCTGCCAACCCCAAATACTCTATTTTGGTTTATAAAACTGAATGTCGCTGCGTGAGCACCATCAGTACGTGACTCCGCAGGTACTGGTGTAGTGTCTGAGCGTACCCCAGCATGTTTTACTGCCTGCCTGCCAGCCAGGGAGCAGAGAAAAACATATGAAGGAATACGATCAAGTGGCTTGGGTGAGTCAGGGCTGCAGCATTAGTCCCTGCGCGTGCAGCAGCCCTGCAGATGCTGGAGCAGCACGGCAAAGGGCAGGCAGTCACTCTGTGAGTTGCTGGCAGAATCGGGCAGCGCATCCTGCCTAGATGGGGTCCAAGCCCCCAGCACAGTGACGCAGCCTCCTGCTGTCTCTGGCAGTCTTCACGGTTGGATTAAGCACATTATTTGGGGGAGAGAGAGGGACTGCAGCAGCAGGGCAGAGCACAAGATGGGGCTGGCTTAGCAGCAGTGGAGCAAGAGACAAAACGAGTGTACCCGTGAACACGGCTCACTCACGTTGGAGGCATGGGTGCCAGGAGCATCCTCACCCTGCGCGTCTGCCTGGCAGGGCGGGAACAGGCAAGGAGGATTTGGCTGGCCTTGCACACGGTGCAGATGTCTTTTTTCCCAAATTGGCTGTTTCCTTCTATTGCAGGTAGGGGACCAGGCTAAATGGGTTAGTGGTGTCGGTTGATTACAATAACCCAGGTGTTTCTGGGGTGGTTAGGTACTGCCTGCAGCTGGTGAGGAAGCAAGGGTCAAAACCAGCACAGGAGTCACCGGGCTGCTGGCTGCTCCACCCAGCCTCGCTGCAAACGGATTTTGGTTTGGGAGAGACTGTGTCTTCCTCCTTCCACCATGGGGGAACATCTGCCTTAATGGCAGCAGACTGGTACCGTTGAATCATTTGGGTTGGCAGTTAAAGCTCAACTGCTTATGTAGTAGTCTCCCATACTGACATTTTCTAAGTTGCGCAGCTCTTGCAGATGCCCCGAACAAGCAGTGACCCAGACAAACCCTGTCCCCACGGCATGCTCTGCCGAGCAGAGGCAAGTGTGGGAGAGTGGTGCAGGGCAGGGACAGCCAAGGTGAGCCCTGCCCTCCTGGTCATCCCTGGGCCATGGGCTCCTTTGTCACGGGGTAGGAAAAAGCTGGTTATTACAGGTGGCTGCAAAGGTCCCTTCTGTACCTATTTGCCCTGTAGCTCGCGACACTCCCTGCAGAGCACTATTGTACCTGTTCAGTCAGGTTGCAGGACCTGGGTACCCAGGGCAGAGGCCTCAGGGGGCATCTTCTTGCTAGAAGGTAGAGTTGACCAAAACAAGATGCTACTGGGGGCCAGGCATTTTCTGAATTAATGGCCTAAAAGAGAATATTTCTGTCAACCATAAATAAAACCAGCACCACTAACAAAATCCCCCCCCCCTTTTTTTTCCTAGGGTAAAAAACAACACGTGTCACTCTTGCAAAAATATTCCATGGTCTTTGGTTTCACAGATTGAGATGTGGATTATGCCCTTAGTTATCAAAGAGATTATCTTCTCAATGTTTATGAACTTATTTTAGCCTGTAAGTGTGGTTCAGTCAAGAAAATATCCCTGTAAAATCAGGGCATGGCCATGACAAGATTAATTCCTTCCCATGGCATCCATCTGAATGCTGGTCAGTTTACAAGTCAAAAAAAAATAAAAAAAATTTTTTTTTATGTGCCATTGCTACAACTTCACTCTGGAACTGATGTGAATATTAAGTTAGTTCTGCATTTTGCATCCCCTCCGGACAGCCGATCCTGCAGGCAGGAATGACCAGCAGATTGCAGCAGGGCGGTGGGAGGCAGAGCCCGCTCCCCTCCTCCAGCTGCACAACTCTGGAGGTTTCCTGTTTGCATGCCTGATGTCACACTTCTGCAGAGGCGGTTTGAATAAGAACCTATCACTTCTTAAAGTCGCTGTTCTGATCTTAGCCACAGTGTAAGGGTTTGGTGTAAAGTATATCACACCTTCCCCTGAAATCATGCTAAATGGAGAGTCTTCTGTGAATTCAGCTAGATGCGGGGTTAGGCTATGCGTCTGTGCTTTGGGACTCTGCCCAGGCTTATCCACAAAGTCTTATCTAGATTTCTCTCTTTATCTCTTTTCTCTCCTTTTAATTTTTGCCTAGTACAGGTTTTGGTTGGCTGTCCAAGATCTCAAGAAACAACCTCTACAGGATGTAACCACCAGAGTGGAGGAAATCTGGCAAGAGTTTCTAGCTCCTGGGGCCCAAAGTGCTATCAACCTGGATTCCCACAGCTATGAGAAAACAAGCCAAAATGTCAAAGACCCAGGGAGATACACATACGAAGATGCACAGGTTTGGTTTTGATTTTATGGAACTACTGCTAATAAAACTCTCAGTTGTACTGTGATACTCCACGATCACATTGTCACTGCTCACTTGTAAGAAAAAAAGGAGAGGCACAGTTGGAAGTGACTTTGAGGATATCTCTTCAAGCTGGGTAAATGATATTTTCTTTGAATCTATCAGTTATAACAGGCTAATGGTCCTCTGGGAACAAACGTTCCAAAATTTACAAGTCCGCAAGGCGCAGCGAGCCGGAGCCGTGTCTCAGAGAAAGCAAAGATGAAAGAATGCTATAAAGTTCAGTTTGGCTCTCTGTACTCCCTGTCACCAAAGTCTATCGTATTTACAGAATGAGTGGTATCATATCAAAATCCTGGTTAACACAATTTTTTTATCATTTATTTATTTATAGCTAATTATATCCCCCCCTCCCCGCCAAACCCCAAATGCAGCAGCTCCCTCCAGCACAGCTAGAAACTTGTCCACCAGACAATGCCTTAGAATAATGATAGGACAGCAGGCAATGCAGTGAGCTTAATCCTTCCCTCCTAAGGGCCCCAGATTTATCAGGGAAATTTTACAGATAAACTGTACACAGAAAATGCCTTTAGGAAAACAGATAATTTGAGGAAAAACTGCTACAAGCAAGGATAAAGCTGCATAACCTTCTGAAAAAGTGAAAATGTCATTTTATAAAGGCTAAAAAAAGAAAAAGGAAGAAGGGATCATTTGGCAAATATTACCGGGGACACAATTAAAAGATATTCTCCTCATAATCATTTTTATCAAAAGCATGTGGTAAAGCCAACAGCAAATGAAAAGAATCCTTGCTCTTATATTTTCTTTAAATTGGTGTTCAAAGGCAGTTGTTCAAAATACTCCACTAACAAAATATTTCCATCTCAGGGGAGATGTTGTGGCCAACTTATACAGGGTTAGGCAATGAATTTTTCAAACCAGCATCAAATACTGTATTTTCCTGAATGCAATGTTACTCCGTGGGGCCAGCATAGAAGGAACATACGCAAAGTTTCAAGGCAATCCTCTCTGAATATCAGGCAACTTAAATGTTCGTTTTAAAGCTGAGAAACACAGGAGTATGAAGACATTCTGGCTAAGATGTATTTTTTGCTTTGCAGTTATGTTGAACAAGATCTTCTGCAAATTTGCATTACCTGAAAAAAATGATGATGGCAAAATGCAGGCTAAAGCCGATAGGTGAATAATGGGGGAATTGATTAAATTGATAAGTAGAAGTACTGAGAAGAAGATGGATGTTTAGACAATGAGTATTTAATCAGAAGAAGACAGAGAGGATTTAGGCTTGAACTGATCAGTTCACAATGTAATTGCTATTCAAAGGGGAGTTGATGAAATCAAGCCGGAGCTCTTGGAGTTAGACTGCAATTTTAGCTCCTTGGGTTAATTTTATTTCAGAGGATTTTTATGCTGACGGATGTCCTCAACTCATCTGTTTTGGTTCACGGAAGCAGGAGTACGACGTGAAGGTAGACCTTCAGGCCAGCTGTGGTCCTCTTGGAGACTGAGTCTGTGCCAAGAGAGGATAAAGCGGTGTGGAGGGTGAACCCAGCTGCCTTCTTGTGCAGTGGACTTCTGGTAGCTCTCCAAAGGCCAAGCGAGCTGTTTCTGACTGCTTGACCAGACAGCTAAGAACAAAAGCAGAGGGAAACAGGACACTGCCGAAGCACGTAGTGTTTTGGTGGGAACTGGAGCAATGTTGGCTGATACTGGCTCATCCTGGAGAGGAGACATTTTTGTTTGCCCATCCACCGCACAGGGGCGAACATAGGTCCCTCCAGTGTGCTCTGAATCTCCCGGGTATTGTCCTGGCATCCACGCGAGGTCCGCCTTGCCACCTGAGGGGCTCTGTTGTCTCACGAATCCGCGGCAGGTTGTAGCCCAGCTGCCTTATCTCGGCACACTGGCACCAGAAGCCCTTGAGAGCTCCCACACATCCCGCATTCCTACGGACTCAACCGGGCACAACCAGTCAAAACACCCTGCTGTGGGAGGGAAAATATGAGTGTCCTCCTGTCCTGCGTAGCTTTAGCACAAAGAGGAAAACAACTGAAATGTCCTTGGGAATAAAGAACAAGGAAAAACTTAGTTTACTGAACAGCACATTCTTTGAATGCCTGCAGCTCTGAGACACTAAGACTAAGAGGAAAGAAAAGGGTTGGCTGAACTGAGAAAATGAAATTGCTGCTCCTGCAGTGGAAAAACAGGAGAAGGTGATGTGGGACTCTAGCCCTTACGCTGATCTGGGAGACCCGCAAAATGCCAATTCTGTATAAAAAGCGTTGGGAATGAACACATTGCTGTACTCGGGAAGGGGAAGGTGTAGCAGCGCACAATATATTTCAGGCTAGTGAATGCATTATAACCATAAATTGAAAGGAAAGCATCAGCTGTTATCAGGTGCTTAATAGTCTACATGGATGTGCTTCTTTGCACAGCCTTGGCTCCCAGCCCCAAAAAGCTCTCCCAGATGCTGCACGGCCATCTGGTAAAACAACTGACCTAGAAGAAAATGGGGAGAAAAGGGGGCTGCTGACAAACACGCCTCATGCTTAAGACCTTTTCATCCCATGGCCACTCACGCTCTGAAGGCAAATGGTTCCTCTATTTAAGAAAGTTAACACTGAAAATCTCAGCTCCAAATGTTCTCAAAGGGCTCCTAATCCTGCGCTCGCCTTCCCCAGCCATCCAGGTTTGCTGGCATCCCGCATCCTCGAGCAGCACTCGCTCCTCGCTCTGTCCTCATCGTCAGCTCTGCCAGCTATCTTGATCTGCAGCACCTTCTGTCATCTTAGTGCTGGGCCCCTCCAGAGGCAAGCCTACCAATTTAGCTGATTATTTTCTGCTCTTAAACAACTGTCCACTGAGTAAAATATTATGATTATCAAACCATTTTCACTGGGGAGTAAAGCAGCTTTTAATACAAGGGGCACCATCGGGAAAGGTCAGTTCAATTAAAGAGTGAACTACTTAGCAGGATGTAAGCTCCCGCAGGAGTTATCAGCATCATTGAACAACCAGTGTGGGGCCCTGCAATAAGAAGCAGGCACAGCCAGCTCTGAAAGTAAATAGGTTCAGGTCCATCCGAATGGCCTCTTTTGGCTAATGAAGCTGCTGACAGCCAAAGAAATTTATCTTTAAGATGGGAACCCAGAGCTGTGAGTGTGACAATTATGGCTTATCTGTACAACACGTTATTAATTTTTAAACATTTTTCCACCACCTCCCCCCACCTTCAAGCATCTCCTTGTCTCCCCTGAAATGCCTTTCTGCTTTCCGCAAGTCTTTAATCCCTGCCTCAGTCCCTTGGCACTGGTAAGTAGTGTCACAAGAACGCGTTGCGTCTAATAGTAATGTATGCTTGCAGGGCGTTTGCTGGTAGCCTTCAGAGCCAGGTATGCTAAAGTAAGGTAAGCCACGTAGTTGTCTTTGGAATTACTTTCCTGTTTGCTTTGTTTATTTTTCTTCTTTAAAAAATAGATGTTTAGATTGATGCTCCTTTACCTGCACTAATCGGCTATTGTTTCTATGAAGATGATTCGGGGAAACTCAGTTCTAATCCTGGCTCAGTTAGGGATTTTAACTGTACTGTGAAGATCCTTGGCTAATTCCAGAGCAGATTTAGACCATAATGCCAAATTCCAGGCTGCTCAAACCAGAAACGTACCTGGCCCAGCTCACACTCTCAGCTGCCCCAGGTGTTGGTCCAATTTGTTCTGGACTATGATAGAGATATGAACCCTTGCAGGATTCACCGGTGATAGTCCTCAGTTTGCATTCTGGTCCCATCAGGAAGCTGAGAGCGTCAGCAGAACTTGACAGGATCCTGTCAAATTCAAAAACAAACTCCGAGTGTGAGCAAGGATCTCTTGGTAGTGGAATGTAATTTTCTACCAAGAAGGGAAACTGAGCAGTGACCTTTCTTCCACTGCCTTTATCTTTTCAAGCCTGCATAGGATGTAAAGGTGTGCATATAGAGGAGTGTATGCCTGGTACCTATTCGGTGGGCATACAGAACTCCTTTTGTAGGTCTTGAGCAAAATCACAGCATGGAAGGAAAATGTGAAAGTAATCATTCATTGTGCATCTGTATCACCCTTCGTGTAAGAACTCGAAGAAATGTTATTCCAATTTTCTTGACGTTTCACCCAGCCACCCCAGTTACATGCGTATCTGTAAAAGATGGTGACTACGGATGGAAAACCGAGGTAACAGCAAAGCAGCTCTGGTTGGCAGTGCAGGCAGTCCGCAGGGGGGCATGGCACAGACCCAGGCGCTCTGCCTTGAAGGGGGGCTCGAGTCCACCTGAGCTGGTGCTGCTCAGGGACCTGGCGCTTGTGCTGGGAGGAACTGGAAGCACTGCAGCGCTGCATCCATATACGTTCATGGATGGAGCCCAGGCCTCCTGGAGGCTTTTGACAGCCTAGACCCTTCCTGTGGAGGTTAAGGACTGCACAAGGACTTCACCTTTATTCTCTTCTCCGCTTTTGGCTCTGATTCTGTGGGACTGGAAGAGAAGATCCTTCCCTACACTGTGCTCTGGCTGCCTTCCCTGTATGTGGGTTATGGTGACCGTAGATATGGCCTTCACCCGAAGCCTTGCTGTTGCTGTGTATTTGTTACACATACAAACAAAAATGCAAGCTCCTTCCCTTGTGGATTTCACAAAACAACTTACAACCAAACAGAATCTAAACCCGAGAACCTCACAAATACACCCAGAAGAGCAATTAGGTGGTGGAAGCTTATGCTGGAGTGCCTGATGCTGTGCAAAGCAGGAGACAAAGGACTTGAAGTGGAGGTCTACATAGGAGCAGATATTCAGTGGTATTACTTTCCCAAGGTTTTCTTCTACACATAATCCACACCACACTTCAGAAAGTATTTCTTTTTATCCCTTGCCTTTCATTTTAATTTGTGATTTAGTAGTCATGTTATATGAAAAACATCTAACATCCAGCCTTTGTCTTGCTATTGCCTTTCTGTCTCTGAAGGCATCAGGGATCAAACTACTGTCTAAGCTCATACATCTCTGTTACACACAGGCAGAAGAAGGGCTAGGAAAATGTCACGAGTGAGCTCTCTCCTTGCACACACCGTGACAGAAGACAGATCTCTCCAAATGAAAGATCATGGGAATGGGGTGACTAAAACAGTCAGCATATTCCCACAGGACAGTAGTCCGCCTGTTATTCGGGGTGCTGATCCTGCCAAGCTGGCTAGAACTACGTGCATGAACAGCAACAGCGCCTAATGTGCCGGACATTTTCTAACTCCAAAAAGTACCTTTAAATGGATTACACGGGCAAGTCTCTAGCTTGCATAAAAATTGAGTTCAGCACTCAGACTCTGTGACTCTTGAGTCAGTAGTGTGCACTGTGCTTCTTGAATGTGGGAAACAATTGCATGTCAAATTCAGAGCAAGAGCGTTTCCTCGTCATGTGAAAGTCAGGAAGCAGCACATGCTGTTCTGTTTCTTCCAAGCAGGGAGGGAAAATGCTTGCAAGTGCATCCCTTTCTACCCAAGAAGCCAGGACTCGACATGTCCACTTCTCATGGACAACGGGTGAATATTCTTGCGGATGACTCAGTTCCACACTTGCCAAACCCACGTGCTGCAGGAACACTGCAGTCTTTAATTTTTCTAAGAGGGTTTTGTCTCTTAAAGTGTTCACCCTTCTAATTAAAAAAAAAAAAAAAAAAATTCCCTGGGGAGATTTATCAACAATGCATTTCAGGTCTCCCCTTCTTAGCCCACAGCAGATACCAATGTCGTGTGTTGTTGGGATGGGGTTCATCAGCAAACAGATGCAAGATTTTGATATGCATTGATAGCATGGGCTCCAAGAGCTTGAGCTCAATCATTTAAAGGTGGGACCGAGGTGATATAGCAGTAGATATCCTACAGCCAAAATGTTGATATGATGGGGAAGGCTGTTTATGTATCCAGCATACATTCTCTACGTAGACATCCAAGCAGGGCTGGTGGTCCCTATCTCAGCATAGCCACCTTCACTCCGAAGCTGTATGCTGCTTATTTCTGTAGGGCTGCATCCCGCTCTTTCACCATCTCCTATGGGTCATAGACTGCCCCAGTGCAACAGAAGTTCGTTTCTGCTGTGCGAGGGATTCTGCGTGCTCCTCTCTGTGGCACAGCTCAGCTTTTTGGCAGCATTTTCACCAGACAAAACAGAAAGAGGGAGCTGCAAACAGCCCTGCAAGTGCCAGGGTGTTGGCCAAAAAGTTGAGTACTTTCATCTCGTGGCTGTACCACAACAGGTATAGGAGTGCAAAAACCCATCTTCATTGCTGCAACTCCTAGATATTGTATTGTTTGGAACAGAGATGCCAGTCTCCCGAATGCTACATGAGGTTGTCCCCTCCTCCCAGGCAAAACCTGTTCACTTGGGCTTTTTGCCAGTAGCCAGGATTTGGCCCATATTGAGAGAATCAGCCTCTTAGCTACGATCATTGTTCTCAAAACCTAAAGCTGCTCATATGGCGTTAGACTCCCGGCAGCCCACTCTTGTCTCCCAGGATAGCCCTTGCTATATTTAGGACTAAATCCTCCTGCAGAACCAGGCTGACCCCTTAACTGCGCAGCACTCGACAACCCTTCGCCTCTGTAGTCCTCCGCACTGCGTCTCCCGTGGACCCCCCGGCAGCTCTGCCTTCCCATTTGTATGTTTGAAGGTATGAAGCAAACCAGTTGTCTCATCAATTTACAGAGGAGCCAAAGCTAAATTTATGTGTTGCTTTTATCAATGCACTTTCCCCCAAAAGATTTACATTGTGTTTCCAACTGTGTAACTACAGGGCTAAACAAAGGATTTCTGTGTATTACTCAAAATGAGCTCTCATTGCTTACAGTTATCCCTTCTGCTAAAGCTCTTTCTTGCGTTCCTCTGCCTTCAGCCCAGTGTAATTTCATTTGTGGCCTGAAAAGAGGTTTTATGCTTTTTAGTTTACCAGGCAGGTTAGTCTATGTTACAGTATAATTATTCATCTTTTTTTTTTTTTTTTTCCCCATAGTAACAAAAACAACTTGGTTGAGCGTGAAGAAAAGCACCAGCTAAAACTGTGGGTGTAAATTATTGTGTCACTTAAATAACTTGAGAGTGGCCAAAAAGATATTGCTCAGATTTTCCAGAGCAATTCGCGCTCGGGCCAAGACCCTTACGTGCCGTTTACCAACCTGAAACATTTCTTTTCTAAATGATAAATCAAGGAAAGCCTAGCACTCCCGCAGCAGCCAGAGCACCCATTCGCCCCTCGCCCTGCTAGATGGCATTACTGCCAGGTACTGGTGAGGCTTCGGGAAGGCGGCTCTCCCCGGTTAATGCATGCAGACAGCTCAAACAGGCAGTACAGCAGTGTTGAGAAGAGTAAAATCCTAAATGCTGGGAGCAAAAATAAGCAGATTCAGAGGCCTTCTTAGCGGGGATGTGGAGACATGAAGGCGAATTGGAATAAAACCCCCGTGTTTCCCTGCCTCCACCCCCCCCCTGTGCTGGTGTTTTCCCATCAGGTTCAGTCAGGGCAAGTGTGAAGGTCTTGTCTTCTGCAGCTTCTTCGCTGCTGGCCTCAGGTCAGCTGTGCCTGCTGCCAGCTACTCCAGCTTCCAGAGCCGATGCAGCATTTTTTCCTGCTTTCTCTAAAACGCATTTCAGTGCCGTCAGTTAGACTGAGTGGCAATTGGTCATAATTGCTCCTAAAAACTGTTGCGTTCAGTAGTTGGCACAGGTAACTGCTAAAGAGGAGTAGGTCTCCTTTCCTTTCTCTGGCTTTTTGGAAGCGGTGTGGTAGGGAGTCCTGCCAATCGTGCGGAATTCCTGAGGATGGGCTGGGAGAGGTACAACAGCGTGAAGCGGATACCTCTCCGACAGCCCCTGGATAGCAGGTTTTGCTGACTGCAGTACGTGTGCGTGCTGGCACAGGGGGTAACCTCACCTCCTCTGCTGCAGATGTCCGTGCAGGGTAGAGGTACCGACACAAAGGCGTTAAGCTGCTGCCAAGTCTCATTGGAAGGTGCAGCAGTCACACACTGCGTGGTCAGAAAAGCATCTCCCTGCTTTCTCTTTCCCATGTCCTCTTTGTGCTACGGAGACAGCTCTTTGGAAAGCAAAAGCCGGGCAGGTCCTCCGTTATTATCCTTCCAGCGGAGGCCAGAAGGAGTTCAACGAGGCTCTGCTCTCTCACGTGCAAACCTGCAGTAAATTCCTCCCCAGTGCCGAGCGTACAGGTAGAACAAACATCAGCATTCACTGCGGTTTGCTGTTAGTTAGTTAGTTATTTAATCTACTGCTTTACGTTGCTTGTGGGCTTTTCTTCTAAAGGATTTGTCTGACGTTCTGCAAATCTCCCTTGCAGCTGGCCAGAGGGGCGGCTGCTGGTGTTCGCATGCTTGCAATGGAAAGGGGTCTCCAAATCAGCTCTCACCAGTTTAATGCCAGGTCTTGTTGACCGGGGGCCAGGGGTGCTTCAAAGCAATCCAAAGGATGTGAGCGGGATAGCTACGGCAAGGACGCTTCTGACCAGTTTACAAAGGGCAAAGTGGGCCCTTGGGGCTCAAGTGAATCTCAACAGCTATCTAGCCTTAGTGTAAGCCTTCTGGAACGGGCTAAAAATGCCCTAAATGGGAAACCTGTGCTTGAAACAAGCAAAGAATTGTTCCCCCTCATCATCTAAAGCTTATGGCTGTGTTTAGGTGCAAGCAGGGAGAGCTTTCTATCAGCAATGTAAAAATTAAGGGCTTTCTGGAATCTAACGGGTACTCAGAGGTCATGAGAACATTGTGCTTGGCCTTCACAACCTCAGAAAGTCTCAAGCCTGTCACAAAATGTCACGATGGGTAAGATGCAGGTGGGATTAGAAATGGATATGTTTAGCCAACAATGCTTTTGTCACGTATACACATTTCAGAGGAAAGAACCAAGATTTTCTAAATCTTTCTAAACTAAAAAGAAATGTTCTTAACAGACAACACAATTCTTGAGGTCTACCAGGTGCTTTGTGCAAGTCAAGTGATGGTATTATTATTTTTATCACTCAGGTTTTTCCCCACATATTTCTCAGGTGTTCCCAAGGTCCTGCTTGGCTGCCATCCGTGCCCTCCGCCGGGTCACTGTGCTTTGACTGCGAAGGGGGAGAGAGACCTGAGGTCACATTGCAGCACATTGATTTGAAGCAGGTGCAGCTTTGAGACAGTTTCTGCTATCTCAGCCACCTCCCACGTTCCCGTCTGGATTGCAAACTTTCTTTTTTTTCTTTTTTTTTTTCCCCTCCCCCTTTCCTTTCTTGTCAAGAAAATTTACAGAACTTGTCCTTCATCTCCTTCCAAAGATAGAGCTTGTGGAAGGGAAACAGCCGAGAGATGCTGAGTCTTATCAGGGTTTGTTTCCCAGCACTTAAGCTGTCAGCTGTAGCTGAGGTGGGATTTCCTCTTGATTTCACATAACTGTAGAAAATATTTTTTTTTTTATGATTTACCTGGCTGGATCCGTTGTTTTCTACTGCACAGAAGTGACAACATTTCCCCCTTTAAAACTTACTGTTTGTTCTCACGTTATATCATGCGATGGCGATGGCAAGCGGAATGGTCACACTTTCTGAAGCGTAAGTCTCACGATACAAGCCCAGGTACAGAGAAGATGCTCAGTGGAGCTGGATAGCCATCAGGCCCTCTGCATAGTTCTTCCTGCCACAGAGGAGATGTGATTAAGGTGCCCAAAACATGAAAGGGGGTCTGCCTTTTTCCCAAGAAAAAATACACATAGACTCCATTGCCCTGGTGCTTTGGTTGAGGAACTGGGGAACAACAGTTCTGGGAATGTTTGACAGCAAACTCACTCTGCTTGCAGGAGTCTCGTAAGGGAATTGTTTGCTTCCTGGAGATGAAATCCACCCTAGTTACAAAAGGAGGTTATTGTGTCACCCTCCATGTTAGACTGACATTTCCAAATGTGCATCCGTTCTTGCAGGGGAGCATCGGTACAGCCAGCACTCATCAACGGCACGCTGTGTGAAGGACTAAGTGACCGGTCAGCTCAGAAAGCCAGCTCGCCAGGGCTTGCTCGCACGTGTCAAATCAGTTCCTGTCTCCACTTGCAGCTGCCACCGCAGCGGCCTGAGACAGCGGCTTGGTGCTCTGAGAGAGCTGGCAAGGCTGCAGGGGAGACCGGCGGGACGCGTGATGCCTGTCAACTCCTAGCCAAATCTTGAAAGACTTCTTTTTTTCTGCTTCCTATCTGGTTTTAAAAGCAGCGTGCTACCTTGTTTAATGGTTTAATAGATCACTTGGGCAGTTTTTGTTAGAAGATTGTTTTATTTTTTTTATTTTTTTTTTTTCCCTAAAGGTTTGCTGTCTCAAGGCTAGAGCAGGGAGCTGGGAGTCTGAGCCCTACCTGGGAACTGGTACTCAGCAATGGCTGGGAGATACGACACTGCCTAGATAAAATGTTTCTCCTGCTGTTGTGCAGATGTGGCACAGGAACTTCCCATGGCACTTGCAAAGAAATGTCTCAGTGATAATTCTGGCCAGACTGCTCGCGGTGCAGGAGACTGTAATGTCCAGGGCTGCAGCTGCATTGTTAAAAAATACGCAAATAGTGGATTTGCTTTGTGTATTTAGGGAGCCAGTAATAATGAGCTCGTAACCCTGTAATAAACAACTTTACAAAATGCAGAGTTCTCTCAGCATAAGGATGGGAAGGCTCAAATTTCTTGCCAGCAGTGTCAGGTATGTCAGGGAGCGTGCATGTGTATAAAGCGCATCACTAGTGATGCTGGCTGCAGTTGGAGATTTCAGTCTTTGGTGAGGTTATGATCCCTCTCCACCATGCGATACAGAGGAGGAGAAAAAGCAGCTGGTCAGTAAAATAAGAAGTGAGAGACCGGTAGGTTGCGATGATCCAAAGTGAGTTAAAAATCCATGATAGAAGGGGACAAGCCAATTTGCACAAGTTGCACAGAGCAGCTAAATCTGTGCGCGCACCTCTGTTGATATGCCCGTTGCTCAGGCTTCCTCAGAAGAATATGCTCAGTTGCTAGACCTCCAGTAGCTTTCGACGTATTTAAGAAAAGAGGAGCTGCTAAACGCCAGCTGTAAATTCTCCCTAGAAAGTTGCAGATTGCAGAAAGCATAGCAGAAGATAGCTTGGTGGCAAAGAACAGAGTAAGCTAAAGATCAAAACAAGCGTCCCAGCCGCTGGCCTTTCCTGTCCTGCAGCTGGGTTTGTTGTGTAACTGGGCTGAGCACACGCTGCAGCCACAATTTTAGCAGGAGCCTTCATGGTGCAGTCTCAGCGGGGATTTTGGCTGCAGCAATTGTAAGCTGCCCTGTACTGTCACAAATTGGGAGGCAGTCTTTCCTGACCTGAGCAACTGGCTCAGGCTGCCAGGAGGTGCTTCAGAAACACAGCGCTGTGAAATAACTGATCAGTTTATCGTTTGTGCTTCCAGTCCAGAGCTTCTTCAAAGCAAGCCCTTTGAATTCTTGCAATTAAGCAGTAAAGTTTGCTTCTGAAGCTGTGCGTGTCCCTCCCTTCCCCTATGCCCAGCATTCTTTCTTCATTAGCATTCAAAGCCTAGGAATAGTTATTCCTTGTTTGATTGTACCTTTGGTGTACAGCTGAAAGGTAGCGGTGTTGCTGTTCAGCAATTCCAAGATGTGAAAAGCAGAGAAAATGCTTCATACCAATCAGCCAACCCTGGTGGCACTTGGGCTGTGGGGGTGCAAGAGTCCTGTTTTTCAGGGAAGGGCTTCAGTTAAGAAGTCAGCCTGTGGTTTATTTCATCTCAGGATCGAAGTAATTTTTCCCCCTTCCCACAGCCAGATACTGAGTTTATACTGTTTTAAGGTCAAATACATGAAGTCATCTTGACATGAGCAAGAATGATAGTTGTTGCTGGCAGGTTGTATGGCCAGCCTGGAGTGTTCTCCTTTGCCTGCAAACAGCTCATGTGATCTGTCTGCGCAGCAATGAAAACTGGATGTTATCTTCCAAAACTGTTACCGTTGTTTTTCAGAGCAGACCCGGTTGTCTGGCCACAGGTAAAGAAGCTATTTGGAATCCAAAGGTGGGAAAAAACAATTTAATCACATGTCTATCAAAATGTTAATCCAAATACCCCTGTCACCCACCACCTTACCTCAGCCCCACAGCACCTTTCTGCTCACCTCAGCACCCACCAGCACCCTGCATCTACTGGTGCTGCAGGGGAGGACCACTAAGAGGAAGGAGGCTCTGGAGACCCCTCAGGCCCTTTACTGTTGATGGGCTACAAGGCGGCTGCCCCTCTTACTCATCAGTCTCCTCGTGGTCCTGGTAGAGGAAGGAAAAAGGCTTTTAGATATATTGTTAGGTGGGGTTTTTTCCCAGGTAATTATGAAGAAACCTTAAGAGGCAACAATACAGGTGAACTGGTTGCAATATGGTTGGGTTTAAATCAACTGAATCCTGAGTTTCTGCCAGTTGAAGTATTTGAGAGAGCGCTGATGTTGAAAATCCTTAATCACACCAGAGAAATAGAAACCTTTTGATGACCATATCCAAGGTGTGCATTATTTTCCCTCTTCTCGTCTTAGTGCGTACTTGGCTCATTCTGTCCTGAATAAATAGAACAGATGTCCCACAGCTGGGTGTGAAATCTCATGGCAGTGCTGTAGGTGAGAAGTATGAAGCTGTGCCCTCCCTTGTGTTTTGCTGCAGCAATGCAGGGTGGCGGTTGCTAAATGGTTTTATACGAGCTTTTCTACTGCAAAATCTCCTGCTATCCTTCAGATGGATAGTGCTACACAAATAAGGATTTGTCAGGTCTAAAAGCAAGTATGGAAATTAACCAGTAAAAATTGTTCCACACCAGGTTGTAACTCAAAGGATACGTTTATGCTGTGTCGGAGGAAAACCAGTGGCAGTTATGCCCCTCTTAGGACTACACCGGAGAGTGCAAGAAAGCTGAATTAAGCAGTTCTTCTGTGTATAAACAGGTCATCACTAATTACCCATGATGGTGAAGATAAGGGAATTCTGCTTGGCTTGTTAACACTGTGAAATAAGCTATGTGACTTCAGTCTGGTTTGGCTCTTCTGAAGTTTCATGTACAATGGCTTTAGGGCAGGAGAGAATATTTCACGTTGTATAAATCAGTATAGATAAAATTGCTCATTAACTCTATAAAAGTGCTTCCTTGGGCAAAGTCTAAGAGAAATGTCCAGGGTACCCATTTTTCTCTTGAGTTCCTTTAGTGTGTTCTCAGTCTTCATTTGGTCAAAGTATTTTGATTTTATTTTCTTGGTGTTTGGGATAATATCTATTACAAATCCTGGGGTAATTAGGAGAAGAAGAGCTGACTGTGTGAAGGGATTCTCAGCAGGAAAGTAAAACTAAGCAAGGAAATTGGAAAAGGGTAAGCACGAAGTTCTGCTGCAATGAAACACCACTTTGTAAGTTTGAAGATGCACGTAGTAAGTGTGCTCAGAGCAAACTGGTAACAGTAGTTTGACTTGCTAGAAGAAAAAAGACCCTATGGCAGGGACTCATCTGACATTATGCATATGATGTAGCCATCCACATCTGAGCTAGTCATAGAATCTTTAAGGTTGGAAAAGACCTCTAAGATCATCAAGTCCAACCGTCAAATAATGTCCCCGCATAGTCACCAGAGATACAGGCTTTTCCAGGACATTAACAGGTTGGCCTGATTTAAGTATGTGTCTTAAGTGAAGGTGAGACGTGCCCAGGTATCAGTTCCCCTCCATGAACAGGAGAGGAGTGCTCAGTGACGGTTCAAGTATCTATGCGTGGTAAAATGAAACCTAATCTATGGGACAATTTCTGGCATTTATTTCTTCCTTCTTGAGACATCCCAGTGGTTTCAGACACCTGCTTATAGACTGGGAACTTCAGAGAGTTGCAGTCTTTGCAGAATAGCACTGATTACTGAATAATGTGTGCCAGCCTTTGGGGTGAGGGCCATCTCTTTGTTTTGTGGTCGTACAGCCCCAGGCACAGCAGGGTCCTGCCCCAGGATGGACCTCCTGTACGCTACCACAACACAGATAATCAATAATAGCAGACTTAATTAGAACTTTGATCAGTCTCTCTTCCTTCTAATTCGCTATGTTTTAAATCCCTGTGATGTCTAAATGAGGTTTGATAACAATTCTCTGTCTCTCATTTCCTCCCATCCCACAGGAGCACATTTACAAGCTGATGAAGAGTGACAGCTATGCGCGCTTCCTCCGTTCGAATGCTTACCAGGACTTATTGCTGGTGAAGAAGAAGGTATCTGTTGGAAAGGACGTGCTTGCATCTCTTAGCACCTCTTGATTCTCGCCTGCTGCTTGCTGCTAGTGTGAAAATGAAAATATTGTTTCCTCTTTTTTTCTCCTTTATTTAAGAAAGGAATGAGCACTTTTGTTTTCTTCACCGGGAGCACAGGGTACAGCATCCATGTGCACAGCCTCCATGTGTATTTTGGGGAAAACATGGTGACCCAAGGTAAAAATATTATGGAAAAGTGTTTGTCTTGCACAGCTGTCTCCCAAATTCAGTGCAGGCAATTAAAATTGCATTACCTCTTCCTCGTGACGAAGATGGTGTCTGGTATGAGAAGCAGAACCCATCGATCTATTCCTTACTGGTACAAAATTCACCCATTCTGGTTTTCACCTCCCTAGCCTCACCATGTGGTCTTCCCTTTGGATGCCTTACCTATAGACCTCCCCGCAGTGATTCCCATGCTTCTTTTCTCCCTTTCCCTTGCTTTTGGCTCCCCCGAGATGTTTCCTTTTCCTTGGAGACGAGAAATAATTGCAACCCATGCCGTAATCAAGAATTCCAGCCACATTTTTTCACAGGAGAACTGGGTTTGAGCTCTTTTTGGCCTTTTTGGTGTCTGCATGTGCTCTGCCAGCACCATGTTTCTGCCAGGAACCCCCAGTTCAGGGTAGCAAAGGAGTGGTTACGTAGAGTTACGGCAGCTCCTGTCCAAGCGTCCCTTCTTTCTGAGGGGGCTGGGAGGTAAGCTACTGATCTCTGCATTTGTGGCTGTGTTCAAATGCTTCCTGCACCTCCTGACTTATGCCCGTAAGTCTGCGTGTCCGTCTGTGTGCGTGTGTATGCATGTACACGTGTACGTGTCCCACTTACATTTGGCTTCCCGGACCGTACATAAACTGACTCCTGCAGCCTGAGTGTGTGGTTTCCCATCACCATCTTCCCTGCTGTTTTTCTGCTGCATTCTCTATGTGCTGCCAAATTGCATTGCATCGGCACAATACAATGAAATCCCAGTGGTATTTTTGTCCTGATTGTCATTGTGTGCCCTAAAAGCATGCATATGGTGACAAAAGGAGACAAACCCCTCTGCTGTGCCGGCGACTACTGGCAGGTGTATTAGGGGAAGGTAATGGAGGGCAGCAGTCGGCCTTACATTTCAAAATGTCCGGTTTGAGACAGCATAAACCAGCGCTGCTTACATCTGAAAAGGTTAGACCTGACTTAGAGTTCAGAGGCTGTGGGGAAAGGAGGAGGTGCAAGGCAAGGTCTTCTGATGGTATAAAGAATAAAAAACATTGCCATCTTCCTACCCCTGTCAGCTTATGGTGCCCCCCGCCCCTGGGTCTCCACTGAGCACTTGAGGGTTCATGCGCTTGAAAGCAGGAGAGTTTTCTCCTCCCAGCTGAGCCCGTTCAAACTGGAGGAGTTTGGGGTTTGATTTTTTTTTTTTTTAAATCCTTGTTTGCTGTCAGATCAAGCCCTGGATGTGTCAGCATGACATCCTCATTCCCCCGCAAACTGCCGGAGGAGCAGGTTTTGGTGTCATGTTAA
This sequence comes from Aramus guarauna, assembly GCA_013400195.1. Taxonomy (NCBI): domain Eukaryota; kingdom Metazoa; phylum Chordata; class Aves; order Gruiformes; family Aramidae; genus Aramus; species Aramus guarauna. The sequence continues at coordinate 311,807 of VXBL01006172.1, read as the reverse complement.
CACAGCCGTGAAAGTAAGAATCAAGTTTCTTTTAGAAAGAGCTGCGGGTGCATGAGTAAACATAGCACGGCACAAAAAAGGCAGGAGTAGGTCTGTATAGATGGGTTGTTCACCAGCTTCACAGGATGCGGGAGGGGAGTTGATGCTACTCCAGAATGTGTAAAGCTCTTTGCAATCATGCTGCATTGTGTTGGGCAAGTGAGCATTTCTGAAGCGGTGTAGGTTCAGAGATGCTGACAGAAAGAACATGAAGTTTCTGTACACTGAGCTACACGGTAAGATCTTTAATACCTTTGGTGCAGCTTTGAGAGGCATCCCTTGAAATTCCTCTAAATAGCCGGAAAGCAGAGGGAAGGAAAAGAGAAACCCAGTGGCACGTCAGAGCCTGCGTGGATGAAGGATTAGGTCTAGAGCCTGCATACAAAGTCCTGGATTCACTGATATGGGTAGAAATTCACTGCAGTTGTTGGATGAGTATGTCCCTCTGGGACAGGAGCGTGTCTTGCCCCAAAGACATTATCCTAACATTGCCTGTACACCCGACCGATATGACATAGCCTTACTTTTGTTACTGAAAGTAAGTTCTGTCAGAAGCACAGCGTGATGGACTGGGGCTGAAAGAGTTGGCTGTGCAAAGCAAATGAACGTCTCTATGGCCAGAGATTCACACATGCATATTTTGCAGGTAAGTTTATGTCATTTGGGATCTTTTGCCCTCCAGCACTGGGTTGTGGCAAGCTGAGAGGGCAGGAAAAAGGGAAGGGTCGACTGTGTGGCTAAAGCACAGGACTGGAAGCCACAAAATCCATGTGCTTCCCCTGTTTTCCCCACTTACTTTCTTGCGTGACTTTGGGGAAAAGAAGGTTCAGTATTGCCCACCTCATATCCTCTTCTCTGTCGAATGGGAATAATAATAGCGACCTGCTCAGTGGAGAGGTGGCAAGGCTTGATTACTGCCTCAAAACATGCTTGACATTTCTCAGATTTGTCAGACACTAAGTTTGAAGAGTTACTTTTTTTTCCCACACCATACAATAACCACAGATGTGGGAGCTTCCCCTCCTTGTTCTGGGAGTGCGGTAACGGAGGGGAGAGAGGGAGGGGAAGTTATGGGTCGGGGCTGAGATACAGTGACAGAATTATGAGGGGCACCAGGGAGGATAAAAGGAACACATTGTTCACACCACTAACTGATACAAGACAGTGGACATAGGCTGTGTACAGACCAGACATACATATTTTGTTAATCCATTTTAGATTGTTTTTTTTCCTCCGTTCCTCCCAGTGTCATTATTACAAATAACCACAGTATTATTGGCCTCAATCCTGCAGATTCATGGTGCTCAGCAGGGAACATGAGGTTGGCCTCCAGCAAGGGTGTGATTGGAAGCAGTGTGCTGCAGAGGGGGAAAGCTGGGTGTAGCTCCCTCCTTTGCACAGAAGACCTTCTCCCCTGCCAGGCTGGAGGAGAGGAGGGACGAGAGCAGAGCCCTCGGCCCAATTCAAGCTCCGTGACTCCATCCATGCCCAGCCTTCCCCCTGCAGCAGATACAGAAATCTTGGGGCTGCTGAAAGCGGCCAGCTCAGCGGTGAAGGGCTGGATGGTGCTGAGATCCCCGACCAACTCATCGTGTTTTATTTGTGTATCTTCGCAACACGCCCCACTCGTGCTGTGCAGAGTCAAGCGTCGACCTGCTCCTCTTTCTGCTGATCCGCACGTTACTGCAGGCTACTTCACAGCAGGTAATGGCCGCCGCACCTCCCCCCAGCCCTCCTCCATGGTTGCCAAAATGGTGGCTGGGTGTCCTTAGATGGCAGCGAGCTCCGTGTCAGAACGAGTGCCGTGACAAACCTCCTCGCTTGAGGGAAGGAGGAGTTTGGGATGGGTGACTTGGCGGCAGAGCAGGGGTTTATTCCCTGGGGACAGAGCAGCGTAAATTAATTAGTGCACCATGAAAGGGGGCGGGGGCACACAGGAGCTTTGTTAACGGTGAAGGAGCAGCCAGGCACAAGCTCTGCTAGTTATTTTTGAGAAGGGAGAGAAAGGAACAGGAAAGACCTCAAGGCACTTCCCATTACTCCCCGTAAAGGTGAAATCTCCGAGTTAGCAGGCCCTTGACTGCCAGCTGAAGCGGCAGCCGAGCTGTCACGGCGTCGGTGTTGGTGGCAGCCTGGCACGGGGCGCCTTCCTGCCGCCCGGCCCAGCCCGCAGGCAGGGGAGCGTCCCGGAAAGGCGGCCATGGCGGCAGTGCAGACGGCCTGTGAAGCCACGGGAGTGAGCCCCGTCACATCGGGGGAAGCGCAGGTTGGTATTTGCTTGGTTTAGAGCATTGTTTTCCTCTCCAGCTGGTTCAGAGAAGGGTGAGTTCTCTGTGGTCCTGAGCAGATGGACACAAAACAGATGCAAAATACTGTTCCAGCCATTTGGTAGCACTGTACCTGCCTTTCGCTTTCTTGCTTCGGGCAGGTGTACGTGACTGCCTGAGAAGCCCTGGACCTGCTTCTGGCCTTTTCCTGAGCTCAGGGAAGTGCTTATCCTTTATTTTGTTCTGATGCCATTCTCTCTGGAAAACATGTCTTCACCAAGTTAAAGTTGAAAAAAACCCCACCCCAAGCCCAAAAGTCTCATACCGAAATGACAGATTCAATAGCCAACGAAATGAATGCTGGGATGGAGAGAGGGAGGGAGAGAGATTTTTGCAGACCTGCAATTCAGAAGACCAAGCTTTTGGATGTGCTTCCCTACCCCTTTTCAGATCCCTGGCAAAAAGTGTCAGCAAGGCAATGGCTAGGAGCTTTGTGCCGTGAGGGAGAGGCTCCATTTTCAGCACACGCCTTTCGAAGCACCGTTTTTATCCCGACCCCCTGTCCTGACTGCTCTGTATTGTCCAGGAAGGTTCCTGCTGCGGATTCTGTCCCTGTCTCAGTCCCATCAGGGCACACGTGACTAGTTTGATTCAGTGGCAGGACTTGGCTTGAATGTTGTAAAGATGCTGAGCAATTTTCTCATAATTGCTTTTAATAATCAGTGTCAGATGGTTTTCATAAGTTTTTTCTACTTACGCAGCTCTGTGCCAGCAAAATTTGCACAAAGGAACTTAAAATGGGGATGGCTGGGTAAATAATTAATCATGAAAAAAAAGGAAAATTTGGAGGAGACAGTCCATAATTAGGGAACGGCTCCTATGTGGTGAGATCTATTTTTCTGCTCCTACCTGGGCTGAGAGGTTTTCATCTGCAGTGGGGGTGGTTGTTTCATATTTTATCCAAATGCACATGTCCTCTGCCATTAGCTGGTAGAGTCTGTTGGTGTATTTACTGGCACAGATGGCCTTTCTTGCACCTAGGAGGACTGCTTGACCTGGCATGCAGATGTGTTTCTCTGCCTTTGCCCTTTGCACTCACAGTGTGCGTTTGTGCAAACGCTGCTGCGGTGCTGCAGCAGGCACGGCTCCGGGATCCGCAGCCTTGTCAGACACTTCCTCCACAGGACCTCAGATCTGTTCGCAGGACTGAGAAAGGTCCCACTCAGTCTGTTTTGTTTTTTGTTTTTTGGGTTTTTTTTTTAAACTTCGTTATTTTTAAATTTCCTTCCTTTGCTGTGCGAGGCAGCCTCCACACCTCGGTGCCGCGCTGGAGGGATGCAGGCGGGTGGTTACCTCCACGGCAGGCTGCCAGCCACACGGTCTGCAGGCGAGCGGGCAGGAAGAGCCGGGGAGCCGTACAGCCGGCACCCACACCCACTGCCATTCAAACCGCTCAAGCCGGCTCATCGCTCTGCAGCCAGCCTGCCTCAGCTGCTTTTTATTTTACTAGAAAATGTCATGCTTTGACTCAGAGCTGGATGCTATGGGGATGAGCTTTCCACGCATCCAGTTGGTCCCAGCCTGCCGTCCACATGCCAAATGTGCAGGGTTGCGGCAGCCCGTGCTTGCAAGCCGCTTCTGTGGGACACCATCGGTGTTCTCCGTGCCTTCTTCCCCATGCCTGTCTTCAGCTATGGGAGGGAAACGGCCTTGTGCATGACCCTCTGTGCTAGGCGAGCTCTCAGCACCCCGTCAAGCTGCTCATGATCTTTGCAGACCACCATCCTGCCTTCCTGCTGGGCGGGAAGTTGCATCACCTTGCTGGTAGCACAACCAGAGAAGCTAAATGTCGACGGTGAGTGCAGGGGCACAGGGTGGCCTGTTTTTGGCAGGTCACTCTCCTTTGCCCCCAGTGCACGCCGAAGCTCCGCTTTGTTAGCGTTGAAGGAGCAGCCAGCCACAAGCTCTGCTAGTTGTTTTTGAGGAGAAGGGAGAGAAAGGAACAGAAAAGGCGGGCCAGGGGCTGATTTTCCATCCTGCAGCAATGCGATGCTGCGGGCTCCAAGTGCCTTACTCCTCTAGGGAGCCTCGCAGAGCACTCTGTCTTTTGCCTAGGGATTTCTTCTCCTGGGTGAAATTGTGCCTTTTCCCTGGCTGCCAGTGGGTCTTGCAGCCCCTGCGGGACACCAACGCGAAGGCCCAGTGCACGGCCATGTGCTGCTGTCCTCAGTCCCGCTCGTCGTGACGCGCTCGGCCAAGGCAGCAGGACCGCAGCCCCTCTCTGTCACCTCCGCTGCCTGGGGGTGCGGGGACGCCTCTGAGGCTCCTTCAAGGAGGGGATCTGCGATGCTCTGAGCACCTGCACTGCTACGCTCAGCAGCAGAGTGAGGCTGACGTTTCTTTTCCCTTTGCTCTCACACGCAGGGAGAGGCGACTAACCCCCGGGTTAGTGCGTGTTAAATCCTCCTTTGGGGAGCATTGGACCGGGTACGTTGCTGCCTCCCTCCCAGCCAGGAAGCCCACTTTGTCACTTGGTACACGCTCTGATGCCTTGGCTCCATCCTCAGCGTTGGCTAAAACGACATGCCTCTAGCTTTCACTTTTGATATCACTTTTGGGACATCAGAGCTGACGGTGCGGCTTCTCAAATGGCTATAAGCGGGGAGGTTGCTTGACTCTTTCTTCTGGAAAAAGAATCTTGCTTGTCTTAAAAGACCTTATGTTGTGGTCTCATCTGTGGCGATGCGGCAGGGAGAATCAGCCCCATCTCTGCCTGGGATGTTTCAGACTAAGCTGGTAGACGTCAGAGAGCTGCCGTTTAGGGCAGCTGTGATGAACACGCAGAAGAATCAAAAGGCTTTGCCTAGACTCTCCTACACAAGTTCTCATTCAATTTATCTCATATGCTTTTGAATTCCTTACCTCTTCCCTATCTGTGTTTTGCACTGGTGCCATATCCTGGGCGTTGTTACTGCAGCTGAATCTGTGGCAGATGGTATGGCAGGTAGGCGCCTCTGATGAGCACCTCCAACGCTTATTTCCAGTGCACTGTCATGCACCATCATTGCTGTGGCTTGCCCTTATATGTAGCTCCTTATCCCCTTCGCTGCAGTTTTACTTCCATCTTATCACCTCCATTTTGCTGGCTCACCACGGTAAAATAAGTTTCTCTCCTGGAAATCAGCAGTGCCCACAGCTTTCTGACTGCAGTGAGCCTTCCTTCATATTACTGAGTTTCTTCTCTTCTCCATAACAATTTTGTTCTCTTAGATATTCCAGCAAACATGCCACTAAATTATTTAGTTCTTCCTTGTTAGTGACAATTAGATCTCCCTTGTGCCAGATGAATGAAGCGCTGCAGTGAGCAACCTTCGCAGGGAGACGTTAATAAAGCCATGATGCACACGCTTGTCTTCTCACAGTGAAGCTGAATGTCTTCTTCTGTATGAATAGTCCTGTAATCCAGATACAAAAACATCGCTGCCCCAAATCTGCCTGTATCTTTCCATGGCCTGGCACAGACTTACATATGCTGTCTTATGTTTTGATGTAGCCAAACCTACTGGAAATGTGCTTCTACCCTCTGGATAAATAGAGGAGTGTAGGTTCCCTGGCAATGAGTTCAGTGGTGGTTTTCTTCCAGCACTGTAGTCACTCACACATTGCTTTTTAATATTGTAAAAGTTACTGTGGGGGTTTTTTTTTTCATCTCTCTAAGCAAGTAGATGGGAGCCTCCGATCAGCTGTTTGGCAGATGTTAACCAGAATCAGAGGTCCCAGCTCAAACAGCCGCAGAAGGAAAATTCAATGAACAAGAAATCAATACCAATAGCTGTGAGACACAGCAATGCACAGACGCTGTTTGAACCGTTCAAAAAACTCACAGGAGAAAAGGTGACATTCTCCAAGAGTAAAAGTAGTGATGTCTCTCATTCTTTAAGGGGTTTTGGTTTCTTATGTTTGCTGCTGCAAACATTGATTTCTGCTTTTTACATTTTTTTACAACTTTTCCCCCTTGCTGCTTCCTTATACTTTGCTGCTGTTTTGAAAAACTGCATTTAAGCTGAAGGGTTTTTTTCTGTATTTTTTTCTCCCCACTTTTTTCCCTGTTAAGCCAGAGAATGAGCAAGGTCGTAGAACTTCTCTAGAAAAGTTCACTCGCAGTGTGGTAAGTTCCTTTTCTTTTCCCTCCTCCCTTTCCTCAGAACTTCATTTTTGGTTGGGGGGAATGTGGATGCTTGACTTTTTATTTCATCCTTTATTTTTGCAGCTAGCATCTTTGCAGCTTCTCTTTTAATACTGTAGCTCATCTAAATAGTAGCTCTAAAGAAGGGCGGGGGGCGAGGGGAAGCAGAATTCCATAACGCTCATTCTAGCTTATCATCACCGCAAAAGCAAATTGATTTTTGTCTAGAATTAAATGCAAGGTTGTCTTTTTGCTGTGTTCCCACTACAGTATTTGTTGTGGCTTTTCCTCGCGCAATGAAGTAGAAGAGCATGGTTCTCATAGTGCCATTGCAACAGTATCCGTATTGACCTCGGTGCATGGTTAATGATACCATATGTATATACACATACATATCCACCCGCAGCACTGCAGCCGCTTCCTCCATTGCCCCCGTCTGTCAGTGCTCATGTAAATAGTGATGGGCGATACCCTTTGACTCGTTCATGATATCCATACCAGAAAAGGAGTGCAGTAGCAGCTAAAAACACGACACTGTTAAAACTTTTAGATAAGGGGACGGTGGGATCTCAAGGGCAGCGGACAGATGTCCTCTGCTATCTTGTCCTTCGCCAGTCTCCAACCTCCAGCCAGTCCGACGGCGGGGGGAGCCGGTCTGGCTGCGGAGGGATGCTGCGGCACAGGGCGGCGTTGGGCACCGGCTGCGGCTGCTTCTCTGCAGCCCCCAGGGCAGGACCCCAGAGCCTGGACAAGACCCACTCGTCCCGCTTCCTTTCAGGGATCTGTGTGTGCAGCAGATTTTCTAGAGAAAGGGAAGAGCGGGGAGAGGGAGCAGGACCGGAGGCAGATGCTGCAGGCGGGGTGGGACAGGCTGTGTGCGTGGGGCGGCACAGAGCAAGCACAGGGCTAGAGCTGAAGGTGCAGCAGCTGGGTCAGTGGGGAATTACTCGTGCATTGCTCAGTATCAAGTACACTTTGACTTGATATGTCATAGGGTTTGGGGCATACTGCTGTCGTCTTCGTGTATCGCCCATCATTAGCTGTAGGGTGATGCCGGGACAGCAGAGAGTCATCAGGCAGTTGATTCCCATAGAAGCTACTGTACAGAACATTATTTCATAGAAAGTTCATAGATCTTCTTATGGCTTTATAACAGCTTTATAATGGAGGCATTGGACTATGTGTATATACAGTACATATGCTTGCATTTGTGTGTGTATGTATATTTATATATGCACTATATACGTACACATGGCATATGAATATAAAACATTTGTACATACAGATAGAAAAGGGGATACTGCACAGGTAAGTGTGAGCTGTCATGGAGCAAATAAGCCTAGAGGGATTCTTTCTGACGTTGCCATGCAGCTGCACAAGCAAACCCAAATGTAACACACGGAGCTTAGTAGTATATCCACTGGCAGACTTCCTGGGGAATGTATTTATATAGCTAATGCATATGCACACATTTAAAATATGTTGATACAAAATATATCACTATGCCCATCTGCATATTTACTACTTTCTAAGAGTCTGCCAGAAAGAGGAATAGGCAAGATTTCTTTTTTTAAACAAACTATACAAAAATATTTACACCAAGTGGTAAATTCTGCTCCCAGATTTGCCAAATACATGGAAGAGTAACTCTCAATTTACTAAACTGGCTGGGTTTATAGTAACAAAGCCAATGACGATTTTTCTCTTGCACTGGATTTGAAGGCTAACTTGACAAGCTCAGTTTGGGATGGGAGAATGATAATGTAAGTACCTGTAAAGAAAATTGTTGTAGATTGGTTGGCACTCTAGTTCATTTTTGTCTTACTGGCTAGCATACTGTAAACATTTTCTTTCAATTTTTTAGTACAGGTATAAAATGTCATCTCCTGATGGCGTGGTGGCTACAAGAACTAGGAAGGGTCTGAATTTTTTATACTTTGCATTATGGCAGTTTGTCACTACCATGAGAAAATACTCACTATGTTGGCATGTCATAATGTCCTCGAAGGACACCGTTACCAAAGCGGTAACTTCATGGCGTACACAGGGGACTGAGTTAAGATGAAGTTAATTCTGCATGCTCTAGTTCTCCGAAAGGCACTGCAGTTCCCTGGCTGTGTAGGAGCGGAGCAGTTCAGCGTCCCTCTTTCCCAGAGCTCCACTGTGCTTTAGTGATTGCTCATTACAGGATCACATATTCAAGCTGACCCTGCACAGGCACGCTGAAGTTAAGCATATGCTTAAGGTTTGGCTGGAACAGACCCCCAGTGCTCAGCTCTCTTCAGGAGGTGGCCCTAAGCCTATTTTGCAAACAGAAAAATACCAGATCAGTTTTCCAGTGATGGCTGTAAGAGGAACATCCAAAACAACCAGGGGTAGAAGTTTATTTGCCTTAAGGAGCCATCACTGAGATGCAGTTGTGGCTCCCAGACTGGCCGTACTACACACTGCCTGTGGACCTGGGCCACCTCCAGACTGTGCCGCTCTGCTTGGCTCTGGGAGGGCGCAGTAGAACTTTGGATAAAAAACGTGAATTTTTAAGGTAAATTGCATTTGAATTTCACCACTCAAATACGGATTTCAAGAACACAATTTGACTGAAGACGTCATTTAGCAAAAACATCAGGAAAATTGTTAGACGAGGAACAGGTCACAGTCAGCTACAGTATGGAATGAAGTGGACTGGCTGTGTTTGTTCTTTCTGCACCACCGTGATTATTAGTAAAATCATAAGAATATTTAAAATGTGTTTTAAAATACAGAGCAAATTCTCTTCCAGCATAAATCAGTTATTGTTTCCTATAGTACTCTGGCACTTCAGGCCTATTGAGAACCTCTCTCGAATAATTTTTAGCTCATTGTTTCTTCAAATAAAGCAGTTACTGTTGTTTTAAATCTGCTATAACTTTTCATCTGAGATAAGCAACACAGGGAAAGCATGTATCTAATGATGTTATGGTTTCCTTTTGCATCACTGTACTCAAATTTGAGGAACTTGGTTCCACTAGTGCTGTAGGTGGCATAGAGCAGGAGCAGGAGCATGGAGGTGGAGGTTCATGACCCCTTCCTTGCTCATGGTGCTGTTCTTACAGGGGTGCTTTCCATACAGAAGAAGGCTTGTTCATAGCCAGAATGCCAGACATGGCCGACTTAGAGAGTCTTCTTTCACTTGAGTGAAAAGAATCAGATTCTCTAGGTTTGCCTGTTCTAGTTGCTTGGATCTCCCCACCTCTTGTTTGAGAAAGACAGGAAAAAATACAACACTTCAGAAGAAGAAACAGTAAAGCTTTATCGACAAACTGCAAATAATATCACAGGCTTTTTGTCTCTTACTTGGGTCAAACCCCTCCCCAGAAAAATCTTTCAGTGCTTCCGAATAGCTCTGCTGCACTGGGTGGAAAGCTGTACAGCTTGGCTTTGGGAACGCAGACTTGGAGCAAGTGGAAGTCATCTCACCCACAGGGCTCCTGCTCATCTCAGAGTTACAACCCAGGAGACAGAGATTAACCTCAAACCATTTGACATCCTTTAGAAAGACACCATGGAGCCCTGCTAGTCAGCCAGAGGCTTGACACCTCTTTGAGGGTATCAGTGTGGAATAAGAAAGAACAGGGGGTTACAGATTTTGTTTTTTTTTTTCATACCACTCTTCAATTCCTACAAGACCCACTGTCTCATCTTCCCTGGCTTGGTACTTTTGACCAGGAGAAGGCAGCTCATGCCTAATGAGTGCACCAAATTTTTGCACCAAACCTCTCTGGAAGCCAGGTGCTATCTGGTCTGCATTAAGCAGGACACTGACAGCAAGATTTTGCCAGGAGAATTTTTACTGTGGCAATGGATCACCTTTTACTTCTAGGTCCTCACATAGTATCAGCTGATACCTTTGTGCAATGGCCAAGAAGTGGGATTGTGCCCACTGCTGGTCAGGCCCTCCTGTAGGGAAGGGCATAGTTTTCAGTGCTTCCCTGTCTGGGTTCCCCTTGGAGCAAGGGGACATCTGTCTGACCCAGCGCCCAACGTGCCAGACAATCCTCCACCTCCTCTGCTTACCTGCCTGAAGTCTGCAGCTGCAGCGTCAGAGTGTGTTTTGTGGCAGCCGCCCACCACAGCCTGGACGGCAGCTGCGTGGTCCCAGGACCAAACGTCACGGTCATCAGTCATCTGGTGAGCACCAAAGGGCCATGATGGAGCATGATGGAGCAGGGCACGCGTCCCCCGGCACTGCTGCAGCAGAGGGGTGGCAGATTTCTTTTCTCCCTTGTTGCTGTTTTGAAGAGTTCTCAAAAATATGTGGGCAGCACAGTGGTAGGATAGACATCACGGTCCCTGACCCTGTTGGCCCTGTGGCAGACTCCCGTGCCACAAAATCACAGCTATAAAGCTAGACTGGCTCTTCCATGCTCTCCACGAGGGCCCTGGGGAAGGGTCGATCCGAGGGAGTTGGAGATCTGACAGTCTGTTGCATCGGAGCACTTACCGATCCACCTCATTTAAAAAATGATGGCACTGTGCGTGGTGGCAGGTTTATCTTATTACAATTTTCCTTTTGAATACAGCAAGGATTGACATTATGAAAGCAGAGTTAGCCTGTCTTCTCTCCCAAGTGAAGATAAATGGCATCATAAAAATCAGACATCGTGTATCATATATGTTATAAATAATACCTGGTATTGAGGTAATAATTTTAAAGACACACATACACATAAATCCATATATCTACATCTCTCTCTTCTGTCATAGTTGATCATCTTACTAATTAAAAGGAGCCTGCTGTACTATTTTTAGCTCTGCAGTCTCAGCCTAGCTGTTTAAACCACTGTAGTTTCCCATCTGCTTTAGAAATGATTTAATAATCAGATAGACAGAAGCTTAGTTCTCATAAGCTGAGATGATCCTTCAGGGCCAAGAGTAGAAGGAAAATATATTTTAATGAGTACATTTAGGGAAACCACTGTTGCTTTTGTCTTGCAGAGGAAGCCACCAAGTCTCTGCCTAACTTGTGCTGGTGGCCATTTACATTTAATAAAGGGGGAAACAGGAGGGGGTTCCTTTGTGGCATCTTGCAGCATCTTGACTATTATCTCTAAAAGCAGCAATGGTTACTCCAGCAATAACAGGGGTTAAACCTACGGATACCAGCCTCGGCAGGTGACTTGGGCTATGACACTCAGACCTGAATTCAAACTTTCTTAAAATTGCTGTATTTCAAGGAAGGAATTTCCCCTGTAAAAAGCATGGTGTTAAAGTTTCTGACTCAGTATCAAGGTGGTGACCCAATGCTGAGAAGATCTCTGCATTTTATTCCCAGCTGCCATTTCTTTAAGAAGAGAAGGCGCACGCACACATACAGCTTTTGAGAGGATCGGAGTTCTCAGCCTTTGCTTTAAAGGGCAAGAGATTGGCCAGACCGGTGATATATTGTTTATTCAGAATTTTTACAACTTCTGTCTGAACCGACTGATGGGGCAGACTGTTAGTCATTACGTTCCTGGACTGAAAAAAAGCTCTTTACCTGAGGAAGGTAAAGAAGCTCTTGTGCGTCTTCGGCTGCCGGAGCACGGAGAGAGGAGTTGCACAAGCTGGGAGAAGCGAGAGGCGTTTGCTGGCCAGAGCCCCTTGTGAAACTCAGCCCGAGCAATGGCAGGACCTGGCAGCTCCAGGCAAAAACCAACAGCCTCAGCCAGAAAGTGCTGCACGGGGCTGGGGAGGGCAAAGATGCAAACGTCGCACTTTCGGCTGGATACTGGGATATAGATCCCTCTCCCTGTCTCTTCTTTTCCCTGTCTCCTTCCTCAAGCAATAGCGACCCAGCATAGCGTATGCGGAGGTGCGATGTGCACAGGCCGCCGTAGCTGCTTACGTGCGTGCTTGCACGTGGTAAGCTACAGGCTGTATTTTACCTGTCATCCTTACGGTCTGTAAAGAGTGTAATACTCAACGGGAAACGGAGCCCTCCTGTGAAGTCCTGGAGGAAATCTATGTCGTGAGACTTTAAAAGACTCAGGGGATTTATTTTAATGTCAGCATAGCAGAAGACACCAGATATAGAGAAGAGATGTGGCGTGAAATGTATCAAGGAGTCAGGTATGAAGAAGCAGGGAGCTTTTCCAGGTAGTAAATTCAGCTCAGTGCGGAGAGAGAATAAGGTGAAGGAGAAGGTGGTCCATGTTCAAGCTGCACAGGCAGCAGACTGTAGGTTAAGAATAAAAGAATAAAAGTTTTCTAATGAGCTTGCTTTAAAGAATCCTGGACATTATGGATGGAACATTTTGTATGGGACAGCACGTCAATGAAGACCGTGGATTGTCTCAGTTCCCAGGCAGAGGTGAATAACCGAATGGACAGACTGGCCCGGCTTCACTGACCGCCTGAGGCAGAGCAGCAGTAGGCAGACGGCAGAGGCTGGTACGCAGGAGCTGCTGGAGTCCTTGCGTTAGCAGCAGCGCGGTGGGGTTTATCCTAATCCAGAAGCGTGAGGGACAAAGTCACAAATTACTTTACGAGTGTGGGGCCAGTGTCCCGCTTTGGTTTCTCATGCCGGGATGACTTTTCCAGGAACAAGAGTATGACTGGAGATCTTGTGTTCGAGACAGTTGCCAAGCTCAGTGGCCAGGATGCTTTCTGTCTGGAGCCTAAAACGCCTTCCTCCTCCCTCCAGTGGTGCAAACTGGCACTTGGTAGCTTTTCTTCTGCTTTAGGTTTCTGGTATCTTTTTGGCTATTTTGTATCGAACTAACCTTGGGTCAGGACTGTAAATGCATCCCAGTTCAGTACCCAGTGAAACCCCAAAGCCCCACGTTCAGTTTCAGTTTCAGTTTCACGTGTATGTGTTCGTTTTCATTACGCAGCTATGAAAGCCTTAGTGTCCACCCTGCCTGCCTGGCTGTCCCTTCCTAGATGCCAGCAGTCCTCTCCTCCAGCTCTGTGTTGTTACCCTTCTTCTTCCCTGCCGCCGTTTTCCCATCTTCCTGATCCTCAGCTGCACCCCTTGGCCGCTGTTACTGCCTCGTGCTGGTTTTTATGTCCTCTCAGTTTGTCTGCTGTTGGATCAGAGTCCAAGTCGCGTTGTAACTGTCCTGGTCCTACTCTTACTTCATGAGTGTGGTGTCACACACATGAAATGTGTTGATGGGATCTTATCTTTCTCAGGTGAACTGGGTGATATTTTGCACAGCTGTGCATCACTGTGATGTATTACAAATACTAACCATGAACACAGTGAAGAAGGCATAAGGCTGGAGAAAGAATTGCTGCCTGATATCATCAGGGCTCTCTTTTTAACTGGTTCCTTGATAATCTCATAGAACTGTCATATACTTACCAGCTTTCTCACTTTTTCACTTTCCCAGCTCTACCAGCTTGCATACATAGATAACAGCATTTGAGGGTGTGGAAAGTATTCATGACCTGCAATATAATAAAGACAAAGGTTTAAGCCATTATAGGTAGAGAATAGTGGTAGAAAAACTGGAAAGTGTAAAAAGGTGATATGCTGAGATGTTGGTGAAGTGGGTATCAGAACAGACAGCTAGAAGGGAAGGATATGGGAATGGATGCCAAAGTTTCTTAGATTTGGCACCAAGAAAAGACATCTGGGAAAAGGGTTATTTTTATCTTTGGAAGATATTTTACTTTAAAAAAAAAAAAAAGTGCTTGCTCCAGTAGTCCAGTGACTACCAAATACTGGCTTTTACGGGGAAAAAGTACTTGCATTATGTAGGTGATGGGAAGCATTGGAACGTACCCGAAGCCTGAGGGGATCCAGTCAACATTTGCAACCTGTTGTCTGTTCTCTTACGTGCACTAACTAGCGAGTGTCAGCACCTAACGCTGCGGAGGAGCGGGTGCATGGCCTGCACAGTGCACGTATTGACTGGTTGCTGCATGCTCCAATGTGTCGCACCTGTTCCCGCTATCGGCATGGTACCTTAGCCGGGAAATGCCTGCGCTGTGTAGGCCTACGCCGCACACTCGTCGGTTTGGTAAGCGGTGGGTTGCGTGTGCTGCGTGGTCTGTTCTGTATACAGGGACTCCTGTGAAGGATAAGTATTCATTGTTTCTAGTGGGCAAGTTGTTCTTCACTTCCCTTCCTAAAAACACGGCTGTGTAGTGCTGCTGGCGCAGAATGGCATCTGCCTTTCACCCCCGAGGTCGCTGCCTTCCAGCGGTGGGTGAGTGATCCCTGCGTGTACGGTTTGTGAAATGCTTTGGGATCCTTCTGGACAAAAGGCACTCTGTGGAGCTCGGGATTTACTTACTATTCAGTTACTGTCTTTTATTCCAGCCACATACAAACTCTGGAAGGTAAAAGTTGGTACCTTCCCTCTACAGACAGGTCTAGCTGCTAGCTGCAGATACCAAACCAGGACCTTGGCAAGATGGTTTTTTTGGAGGGGGACAGGCTTAAACCCTGCTGTGATTTCAGCCGAGCTTATTCTGATACTCCAGAGGGGTTTGATATTTCAGGGGTGTTTCTGTTTTCCTCTGACTGTGCAAGATATTTACATTTCTGGTTCCCAGTCGCACTGAAGGCAGTTAAGCAAACTGAGTCCATTGCACGCAAAGGGAAGAACAGAATCACACCCTGCCTGAGAGCTAGCCCAGCATCATGTGGGACATTTTCTGAGGCAGCTTGAAAAAACACTTTACTACACCATAGTATACTGGCTGCAGTGATCCATCTGTGCCTCTGTCTTCCTATTTTTTGTTGGAGGGAGGGACGGACCCCAGATACGTAGCCCGAGGCTTTCCACCTGGCAGGGCTGTGGCTCCTTCAGTGTGGTAAGTTTAAGCCATCCATATTCTGCTTCAACTAATGCCAAAATTGGCTCAAACACATTCTCAGATACAGGGAGCCCAGACTGCTCCACAGCAGAAGAGGATCTTCCTCCCGGTGCTGGTGGGATGGTAGAGGAGATCTCCAGCTGTTCTGAAGATGTGCTGGGAGTGGGTGAGTACAGGGCTTGTGTCAGCTCCTGGTCTGTGCTGTACGCAGTGCTGTGCTGGTATTTCTCAGAGCAAAGTATAGAAAGGAAGCATAGAAAATCCTGACAAAATAAAATGGGTCCGGACGATACCAATTTTAATTGGACTGCAGCTGTGAACTGTTCCCATAGTGATATAAGCTGGAAGAGAAAAAAAGCAATCTCGAATGTAGGAACCTAACCCATGGTTGCTCAGCTTCACTGCGATCAGCAGTAAGTGGCGAGAAGCTCGGGTAGCTTGTCAGTCAAGCCTTACACGAGGAGCGGGGCCCACTCTGCAGGAGTTTGGGGGGAACTCGTGAGACCGTGCTGGTGAGAATGGGTGAGCATCCTGTGCGCCGGGAGCAGCCACTCCCCTCCTTACCCTCTACAGCCACTTTGCAGCTCCCGTTTTCAGTCTCTGTCAGCATGTAATCGGTGGCATTGTCCACCACGTTTTGTGTGCTAATTTACGTGGTATTTGTTCATAGTTTACGTGTCTGTGTTTATTTTGTGTTGCACTAAGTTATTTTCCTTTATTGTTTATGTTTTTAACTCTGTTTCATATTTAACTTCATTAATTTATGTTACTCTATCTTATGTTTGCAATGTATCTTTTCATGAAAAAAATCTAATAAAAAGGATATTTTTTAAATGACACAAAAATAAAATTTCCCCAAGATCTGCAGTGTAATATAACATTGAAAACCAAACAGCGCTGGCAGGGCCAGGGCCCTGGCAATCTCTTTCTTCAGGAGTCAAGTTTGGTGGAAGGACGTTGTTTGCCCACTGCCAAAGTTCTTGTAGTATGTTGGCTAAGAGGTAGGAAGTCAGAGCAGTGCCTGTCACCATGTGAAAAACCTCAGATCAAGCTGATGGAAGTAGGGTTTGCTCATCTCCAGTGGAGACTCAGACCAGCCCCAGTCCTCTACTGGGGGTCTTACAGAGGCGCTGGGCAACGCCGCTCCCCAGGAGATGGCTTCTCCTCCAGGAAGGTGATGCTTCTGGCCGGAGCAGATCGGAAAGCAGGCTGGGAAAGGGACAGACAGCCCTGAGCGCAAAAGAAGGGTAGGAAGCGAGAAGCGGAGTCAGCTGTAGCAGACCGAGTCCTAAGCTGGTGGGTGGAGAGCGTGGACAGGAACAGTCAGCATGAAAGCGCTTTGGTCTGGGTTGACATGGCAAACCGGAGCCTGTGCTGCCATACCAGAAGCTTCCCACATGCTCCCCCCATTGCTGCAGCCACAGAGCTCCCTACGGGATAAATCCTGCCTGGGTGTTCAGGTAAGTTGTTGAGGGTGTGCATGGGAGTGCTGGCTCGTGCATGCTGGTGGTGGTGAATGTCTGCATGTTGGATACACGAACTGTACTCTGTGCTGGGCAGAGCTGTTGGTAGTCAGGGCCTGACTACCAACAAGAGCACGTTAACATTGTGTGAAACCACAGGTACTGGACAAAAGTAAACTTTCTATTTAAAATTATCAAAAAAAAAAAAAAAGATAGTTCACAACCTTTGCCTTCTCTCCGAACTGAGCAAAGTGCTGGCTTTGGTAGATAAAAGCAAAGAGCAAGATGGAAACTCCAGGGGCTCATGCAGGAGGTTTGTAAGGAGTGCTGTCTCCTTTTTGTGTCAAATCCCAGACTTTTTTTTTCCCCCCGCCTCTTATTTGGCTTCTTGCCTATGTTAAATTGCTGAATTCTGCTTCCTTAAAATAATTACTAATTGCATTTCTACACTTTAGTTTTGTAGCTGCTTAGCAAAGTCTCAGCCATCACAGATGCTAAGCATCTCCTGTGACCTACAGGTTAATCTTCACTTCACCGGGCCTCAGTGAGAGCCCTGATTGTCTGCAAGTGCCGAGGTCTGGTCCCCTGCCCGACACGTAGCCAGCAGTAGGAAGGGCCACATACATGGAAGTCAAATTCTAGGAGGCAGTTTCAGGAGGTTTATTAAGAACTCCCCGACGTTTTCCTTCGGTTACTCCAAATTCAGATTTTACATTGCCTCTAGAGGTTCCTGTCATGCCAGTGTTCAGGGGTTAAAAAAAAACAACATTCATTCAGCTGCGTAGAGAGAACTGGACATTACCTTTACCAAGATGTGGTGAAGCTGCAGGTGGTCCTGGCCTGAAAGCTGTGTTACAGCTCAGCTGCTTGCAGGGAACAAGAGAATTCCTGAATCCAACAAGACACACAACATATGCCCTACAACATATGCCCTACTGCTTGTGCTATGCTGTTTGCGTGGCAACAGTCTGGATTTTTAATTGTCGTTACCCTTAATTAGTAGTGACAAATATTTTGCAACTGGAGGACTGAGGATTTCTTTATAAGATTTAGACCCCATGTAAAAAGTTTACTCCTGACATCCTCTCTGATCTTCCCTTGAGTTATTCAGCGTATGTGTACAACAGAGTAAAAGAAGCGCTGTAGTGTGCTTGAAATCGTATGGTTTCTGAATCCCCTGCCAGCACAGCTTAGATGAAATTTTTCTTGGAAATATGGCAAGAGTTGTTGACGTATTCTTTCAGTGGGGAAAGGAGCAGTAGAAATGTGGGGAAGCCGCTGGTTTCATGCTGAACAAAGACATGCAGAAGGAAAAAAGGAACTTCTGTAAAAAAATCTATGAGGTTTTTGTGCCAAACTTTCATATCGGAATAATCCGAAACTTCCTCACTCTGTCGGAGATCTTCCCGAGGGAATCCTGGCCGACTGTCGGATCAGACCCAACATGGCGTCTTGGCCCTCAACTTTTTTTGGCATCTATTGCACCCAATTACAAATCAATTTAGCCGCCTCCGGTGTCTCAGAGCAGCCTTTCACCTGACTGACTCGGGCGCCCACGCCACACAGGCCTCAGGGAAGGGTTGCAGGATCCCAAAAACTGCAGGGGTGCATCTCACCTCTGCTGTCCGGAGGCGGACACAGGCCACCTCTTTTGCGGACGCAGGAAAGCGATGATGCTAAGGCACGCTGATGCCATCCCGGACTGTTTGGCCATCGTGGCGAGCGGCGGCGGGTGGGTTTGGGACGGACAGGCTGGGGGTCCTGGGGAGAGCGCTGGCCGGCTGCGGAGTGAGGTGCTGCACGGCCCCGAAGGAGCGGGCATGCCAGCTACGCTTTGGCTGGTGCCTGTTGGCTAGCACAAACATGTCGTGTCTCCTGCTGGACTTTGTTCCTAAGAAGCCCTGGAAGGCTACACCTGAGACTGAGATGCGGTGCGCCAGCACCTCAGCCGGTGTAAATCGGCGGCAGCAGTTCCCTGGAAACAACTGAGTCACGTTGATTTACCTCAGCATTTCCACCTGTCCAGCATTTCCACCTGTGACACAACATTTTGCTCCCTCGTTGTTTGCTTTAGTAGCAGGAAACAGACACCTGTTTTCCTAATGAAATGCAGATTTTTCCTGATCCTCTTTATTTTAATGAAGATGTCTAAGATGAGAGAATCCCAAACCGAATGCCTGCATCCCAGCCACCTCCAGCCCGCAGGTGTTTGTATCGCTCTGACCCACACTGTGAGGCTGATGCTCCTCTCTGTGTCGTGCTGAAACAAAATCCCCTACATCACTACGCTGTAGTTGGGGGCCACTTTGGTACGAAAGCCAAACGTTGCACTTACACCCCAGCGCTCCTGCTCGTAGCCAGAAGTTTCACAGCATTAATCCCTGTATGTGATTCCAGGGATCCTTTCGCCATCTCTCTTACCGCAGAGGTGGATCTGGCAGCCGAGCAGACAACATCACTGCGAGATGGGGGAGCTGCATTTGGAGCCCACGGCCTTTGCCCGTGATGGGAAGCAGTTGCCACTGGAAAACCCATCAGCGAGTTTTTGCTCTGCGCAAACCAGGGCCATCAGCTCCCTTTCCGATCCTCCACCTTTTCCCGGGCAGCCTTTCTGTCAGCTGCCCCCTTCCTTTGGCCCAGCCCGGCACCGGCATCTCCCCCTTCCCGCTTTGAACACGTGCACGTCGGAATGGGGGCTGTCTGTGGAAGAGCGTTTTCTCCTCACCCCCTCTGGACCCTGATGCGGGGAGCTGGCGTTCCCCCAAGCCGCCTGCCTGTGAGAAGATAACAAGAGGAACTGTCTGTCACAGATTAGTTAGAGGCTGACTGAAGAGTCATTACACAAACCCAAGGCTTACTTGTTTGTTTCCTAAGGAAGTATCCAAATATAGGTGGAAACTAACATGCCTTTTCTAAAACCAACCATGTTATTCGTCCAGAAATTAACATCTACCTCTTTACTTTCTTCTTCCTATAAATGGCATTCAGGAACTGATAATTTCTTAGCGCTCTTCCTCTGGTATTCCTTAATGGCAGCAAAATGACAGCTGTGGTTGCAGCCCCCCACGCACTGCCACGTTGCCCTGCAGAAGACTTGGCCGCCTCCTGGGATGGCACAAGGCTGAGCTTCCCAGAAGTGCACTTAAAAATAATAATAATAATAATAATAATAATAATAATAATAATAATAATAATACTCCTCAAGGATTTGATTTATGGTGAAAGAAAGCACCATTTCCTTAAACAGCAGCGGTGCTGGCGTGTCTGCTGAGCTTCTGGAGGGAGCTGGTCCTTCCCGAGGTGCCAGCTCTGTTGTAGAGCTGGAGGAGCCGCAGAACTGCGGTGATGGCATGCTCTTCCCGGGCAGGACGGTCCAAATGAGGACAGTGTTTCCAGCAGCCGACTGCAGATGTACAGACACAGTCAGATTAGGCCATGTGTGTGCAGCCGAGCAAATTATTTGGTAAAAGGCACACTTCTGAGTAACGAGATTAGGCTTCTGTAGAGAACTGTTGCATCCTCCAGCGGCAGCCCTAAATGGGAAGAATTTAGAAATCAAAGGTGAGGGTGTTTCTTTTTTCTTGGAGCGCTGAGTTGTTAAACAAGGCTTCTTTCAGATGACCTGCTATATTTTACTTTTCAAGTTGTCCTACATTTTGCACATACTCTTTTTCACTGTATAATCTGTTTCTCTTGCTCTTTGTGTGGGTCTTCCTTTCAAACAGCAATTACTAAGACCTTCTATTGCAAAGGAAATCTTGGCTAAATATAGTAGCGCAGAGGAGGTTGTTGAAGAGCTGCTAGGTATTCCACAGCTCTCTGGTATTCCCTGGATGTTTATNCCTTTTTTGTTTCCCCTGTTTTTTTTTTTTAACAAAAATTTTTTTTTTTTTTTTTTTTTTTTTTTTTTAAGGAAAACATCATTTTTAAAGAGGAAAGCTAACCAAAGAAACACAGCAACTGGTGCAATACCTGAAACAATTTTTCACTGTTGGACCAGTAATTGCAAAGCCATCAGTATCCCCTATGGGGCTATACCTTTCCTGCTGTCTGTGAATGGAGAAGATCAGCTGTAGGTCCTCCCTTGCTCTGGATGAAAGCAGGGGCTGCATAGCCTAAGCCAGTGAAGGGATGCAGACGTGCAGGTGACCTTCTCCCTGGTCCTTGGTCCCGCCAGTCAGTGGGAAAGCTTACGTAGATGCCAGCAGCTTGCAAGCAAGGCTGCCACGGCCACGCGCCTGCATGGTGGCTTGGAGGAGAGGGCCGGGCAGGCAGCGAGGCTGGGCGGGAGGGGACAAGCCGCACCTGAGGAGACAAGAGACTAAGGAGCAGGCAAAGTGGGGTGGCAGTAGGGTAGAGATGGGCGAAGCTATTTGTAAAAAAATCACTTTTTTCCTGGATCTGTTTCCAGTGGGTAACGTGCAGGTGATGCTGACTCACAGGCTGTGGGAAGGGCACCCCAGCTTTCACTGCAGCCCGGGTGTCGCAGCCCTTCCCGGCCGGGGTAGCGCTGTGCATGGGAGCTGCGGTCTGGCACCGCAGGACGGCGCCGGGCAGGACGTGCAGCGGCGAGCGTAGGACAGGGCTTTGCTTTAACCGGTTCCCAGGTACCAGCGGAATGAAACGTCTTCATGAGAGAGGGTTCCAGGGCACAGCCGACTGCCTTGAGCGATAGCCACTGGCCATCACTAGCCATCACCCCTCCTTGCCAAACCGCTTGCCTGGGGCAAAAACACAGGCACCCACGATGCTGGGGGCATGCTTACCCCCCATTGCCTGTCTTCCCGTGGGGGAAGGCACCCGGCCCTCACTCACAGCCAAACCATCCCACAGCATCACTCATGCCTACAGGTCTCTTCTGTCTGTCTGTCTGTCCTTCCCTCCAGGGAAAGTCTCTGGCAAGCAAGCGCCTCACGGGCCTGATGCAATCCTCTTGACGGCTTCAGCCGACCGCCCCGCGGGAGAGACACCCGGGACCGCCGCCGGGGACGGGGCGTTTTGGGGAGAGTGGGTCCCCGCAGGCAAGAGAGCCTGAGCCAGCGCAAGCAGAGAGCCACGCGCCGGGGGAGCGCCTCTCTTCCCAGTTTACATCGACACTTTCCTACCTGCACAGCTTTGTGAGGACGCCGAGCTCTGTGCAGGTACTTTGTTTCCTACCAGGGTTTGGAGGAGCACACGCCGCCACCACACACAGAAGGTCAACAAGGCAAGGGCTTGGTGTCTTGTTATTTAAGGAAACAGACCCAATTGCAACTTGGAGAAAGAAGAGCTGAGAGAGATCAGCATTTTTCCTTCATCTCTTCTCTCCCTGGCACAAACATGGCTGTAATAGATGCCACTGCAATCCCACTTGCTCCCTTTCTTGTGGCCGTCTGGATCCAATAAAATATCTGCTGGAAGCTGCTTCTCCTCACAAAAATCTCAAATGCATTTCTCCTGCAGATTCATTGACTTTAGCTTTGTTTTTCTTTCCTATGTCTCTCCTCCTTTAAAGCAATGGAAAAAAAAAAGAAAAGAAAAAAAAAAAGACACTATTTAAGTTCATCACTTGCTGTCCTTCCAATAGCATGTAGCATGTCCAGAGACGATGGTCAGATCCTCAGCTGAAGTCGGGAGAGCGTGAGTGGTTTTCATCACCTGAGGATCTGCCCCATTGAGTCAGACTCTGATCCTGGTGCAAATCCTCTGACGTTGGCGGAATCGCTCTGCATGTGCGTGTAGTGCAAATGTGGTCAGACTCTGCCTGATGCTCAAAAAGTCGTGTTTTAGATGTGTAATGCACACACAAACACACACACACATGCGGTATTTAAAAGTGAGTTGTTTTATATTGTACTTGATTTTCTATTTATTTAAGGTTTTGCATACTTACTTAATGATGGATGTTCAAGCTTTACACCAAGTAGATAGAATTGGGCTCCAACTCCAGTTGCAGAGGGACAAAACCTGCTCACGTGTATACAGGGAAAGGCAACTCTGATGTGGGCAGGTGCCTAAATTCAGTCTACAGTGAGGAGGGAATTGATGGAGATGGGACCAGCAGAAGCAGGGTGTGAATGGGCAGGGTGCTGGGTGCCAGGTAACCTTTCCTGAACAGCAGCGCACCCGGCTGTGATGTAAATCTCAGATACCTGACTCCACTGAGAAGCACCATTGTAAGAATGAAATCGTACCAATGGAGGAAATGAGCTTCCACTAAAATTCATCTGACCCGCAGCCCATGAATACAACTGCAAGAGGTGACCCAGTAGTTTGTTTCAAACTGTTGGGAGTATGGAAGTTAGGATGAGGACAGAACTGAAGTGACTTCAATTATAAAACCCACGTATGCTAGCTGCAGATAGGAAAACGGACTGCATTCACATACAGTATATTGCCTATATAGGAAAACTTCAAGACTCAGTTGACTTAGTGCCACAAAACCTGCTGTATTTTGCAAGCAGTTCAGATCTGAAGCACATGTGAAAATAGACATTTCTTGGTCTTCTTCACTCATGCCAAGGCAAATTGGCTTTTTGTGCAGGTGGTAGAAATTGCTATATGCCTACAAGTCTGCGTTCTACCTAGGCAAAACCATCTAGCTAAGTAGACAACTGGCTATCGACAATATTCACTTCTGAGGCAAGTATTATTCTAATATCTAAGGCCTATGTATGCACAAAATCAGGCCGGCGTAGTTTCTGTCAGGAAAAAGGACCTTCCCTCTTTACCCATGACATTTCTTATTTTGATATTTCTTTTTTTTCCGGAAAACTCCTATTATCAATTTTACCTAAGGTCCATAGAACTCTCTACACCTGCATGACTGTACAGTAGAATATTGAGTATGATACTTGTTCTTTACGTATACCTATTCCCGTAAACATCCTGCTGTCTGAGGTCTTCAGGTCAAATTCATCCTATATATGACATGGCACACAAGCGAGTTCTAGGGCTGCAGAACCATCGTGGATTTGCCTGTAGATTCAGGTGGTGTCCTGCCTCTGAAGGGGACATTTAGTTCCCT
Source organism: Aramus guarauna (assembly GCA_013400195.1). Classification (NCBI taxonomy): domain Eukaryota; kingdom Metazoa; phylum Chordata; class Aves; order Gruiformes; family Aramidae; genus Aramus; species Aramus guarauna. The sequence goes on along the minus strand of VXBL01006172.1, from coordinate 288,059 downwards.
CCAAATTGCCACCTGGCTGTCCTTGCAGGACCCGTTTGCCCTCTGTTGCCCACCCAGCCAAAGGGTCCCCTCGGGTAACAGTGGGATTGCACGTAACAGGCCCAGTTGTCCATTTGTGTGCATTCATATATGTCCCCTTACATCATCCCTGGGTAGATGCAAAGGCTGGCTCTGCTCAGAGCCTTGTTGACAGCATTTTTGTCTGTGCCAAACCCACCATTGCCATCCATCGCTGGAGCTCTGTAAACCAACAGCTGCTCACACCCCAAGCTACTCTACTGCCAGTGCTGCCCAGCCTCTGGGCTGAGGCATTTCCCATGGGAGGTCTGTCCTGGGAATGCCCAAACTGGTCTGCAGAGCATTTCCAAGTGGGACGTACAAATAAAGCATGAACCTCTGGTGCATAGCAAGGAGCACAGACGGCAAAGTGTCACCAGGGGGTCTCTGCTTTGCAGTAAGTTCCTGACACTGAACAGGTCTTCTCCTGAGGGAAGGATGGGGTAGCTCCATGGAGGTCCTCCTCGGTGTCCTGCAGCATGGGGGCACATGCGGGCAGGACAGGAGGATGCTGGCAGGTGCACGAGATGGGTGGAAACCGGGTCATGGTCTGCACAGGGAGCAGCAATGCCAGACTTTAATTAGGAGATGTGCCGCTGCCCCGTGAGCGAAGTGCCCTGCTCCTTCTTTCCTGCTCAGTTCCCGCAGGACGGTCATGTCAGCTGCGGCAGTGTTTTGCCTGTGGGGAATATGCTGTGTTTGAACAGTTGAGTGCATAGAGGGAGTTTTGACAGACACAGAGAGCACGCATATGGGCGTACATCAGGGGGCCTGGACGCTGAACAGCTTACCATTTAAATGCACGCTCGTGCAAGCTAATCTGCTCAGTAATGGCTAGCTGAGCGGACAGAGCTGCATATTCTCTGGAGAGAAGAAAGCTCTGCTCCTCATTTCCCGGCTAAATTTCTCTAAAACAAACATGAGAGTAGACAAGACCTCCTCCTGGGAACACGTATGAAGTGCTCTTCACGTGTCTTTTACTTCATATATGATGCTACTAACACATAACTACTTCCACATGAACCACAACCTTGAATTACTGCTTTTTAATGACATTGCTTATTCCAAGTGATGCTACTCTTGTACACTCACCAGTATCCCACTGAGTGTTGCAAGCAGTAATCTGCTGCTTTATAAGCATCCCATGTCTTCCAACTACCTCATCGTCCTGAAGATGAGTTAGAAAATCAGCTTTCCACCTCTATTTATGTTCTAAATGGCATTGTTTCAAGGAAAGGCAGCCTGGCAAGCTTTTACGATGTCCATGCTGTGCAAGCTAGCTACAAAGCTTCCCATGCTTACAGGGCTAGGGCTGTGAAATATGGCTGTACACTGTTATTTGGATAATAGAGTATCCAGAGCATTCGTGGCTATTGTGGCAAAACGGCACCAGGACAAGCACTGGGAAGGCTCGACAAGCCTGTGCAGACAGCGTTAGGCTAAAGCAAATGGATTAATGTACTCTCGGTATAACTCAGCGCTAAGATCCCATCGAGTACTGTAATAAAATGGTAGCAGGGCAGCCATAAAAAGTGGCAGTAAGCTGACATAATAATACCAGGATAAATGTAGCAATAAGGTAACACAGGCCACTGCAGTAAAGTAGCATTTTGATAATGCAGCAATAAGACACAACAGGACACTGCAGTAAATTAGTTTGGGGAATAAGGCAGTAATAACAGCGTGTGCGGACAAACAGTGGCACATTTGTACCAGGTACTGCAGCAATAAAGATAACACAGGGTGTCCTAGTAATAAGTTACTACAGTAACAACTACACGATGCACTGTAAAGTTATGTCAGGATGCTTCCATGCTGCAGTCAAATCCTACAAGAGGTGGTAGCAAGACAATGAAGACAAAATATTCCCCATTTCAGACTGCAAAACACGAGTCAGTTTTCTGCACGGTAACCCAAATTCTGGAATGATCTCAGCAATACCAATCCCATCACTCCCCGCTTTCCAGAAAGCTGAGGCAAGAGCGTTTCCCTATGCAGTCTATTATTTTGGTCTGAAAATACAAAATTGACTCATTGTCTCTCCAGCCAAGTTGTCACAGACTGGGGTGAAGTTCTTCGGTTAGTCCTTACTCAGGTGAAACCCTCGTGATTTCGGTGAGTCCTTTGCCTTGGAAAGGATTTGGCTCTGTCATCTTCTGGCATAGGTGATGCTTTTAGCCTACAATTATTTCTGTTTTCGGGTGGGGGAAGGGGAACCCAGGTACAGAACATCTGACTGTACTGGTCTGTTTCCTGAAATGCACAAATAAATTGAGCATCCTGGAAAAGTCAAAGCAATAAGGACCAACTCTGTTCTGTCTGTAACGCACACGTGAATAATCCTACTGGAATCGTCACAAGTCCTGGATGGATCCGTGGGCAGGACTTGGCTTAATCCTGTTCTCAGTGTCTCCAGCTGAGTGACAGAAGCAGCGTGTCTTCTCAAATTTTATTTTTTTATGTTATCTCCTTTCCTGCTTTTCCATATTTTTTTTTTTAAATTTAACCTCACCATCCTTAGAAAAAATCAGTTTTCCATAAGACAATATGCAGCAAGGTGGGTAAAGAATGGGTGTGTCCATTTGCTGTCTTTGTACCCTTCAGTGAAGGGTAAAGCATTCTGGAAAATAGCCAGCGCCCACTGTTGTACTCAATAATCATCAGGCATAAGGGTTTAGTCAAAGCATCTATGTCAACAGCAAGGCTGGAGTGGAGTGTGTGCGCTAGATAACAAGGTGCTCTCCTGGGAAAAGGATGTAAATAGGCACCGCTGCCGACTCCTGACCAGCCGGAGCAGCTCACAGCCGGCTCTGCCTCCTTCAGCCAGTCCCAACAGATAGGAATTTTCTGCCACATCTTTCTGACCCTTTGCACAACGTCTTTGCTATCCGTTTATGTGGATTCCTCTCTCTCTCTCTAGCTGACTGTGCTCAGTTCAAGTTTTGAGCAGTGCTCTGATATACCTTGGCTTGGCTCTTGCCTTAAACTCCTTGGCTTGCTCTTATTGTGGTTTCATGATTAAGCAGGATTATTAAAGTAGAGCTCACAGTAGGGTAAGATAGGCTAGGTTATCATGATTTTTGTCGTTTAAGCTGTGAGCAATTTTGCAGCTTCTCAACACTGTTTATAATCTGAGACGGAGAACAAGCGAGGCGGCTGCTCAGCAGAACAGTGAGCTGGTGAACAATACGCTATCTTCATGCCCATACGTACTTTGAACTTACTGGTGAGGAGAAATGCTTTGTAGTGAGAAAAGTAATCTCACGGCAGGAGAGAGTCAGACCTGATCAACTTTTTCATGTGATACAGATTTTGCTTTGCCAGCCCCTAGCATCTGCAAAGCTCGCAGCTACGAGCCAGCAACCTTCTAATCCTGCTGCTAAGCATTTGGAAACAAGCTTTTCAAAGGCTGTCTTTACACAGCAATGCTATTACTCGAAGCCTTTTAATGTGAATTTATGGCTATTGCCACAAGTGTCAGTGTGGTTGCCCTCTCACATTTGCAATAGGAAACTGCGGATTCACCCGATGCAGAGGGTGGATGTTAGTGGGCAGAATTTAGGGAGCAATTTGCAGGCTCAGGGCTCAAATAAGTTGCACATGAAGGAGTCTAATGTTGTCGAGAGGGTCAAAAGTGCCCAGGTCACCGAGACAAGGTTGACAGCGATGACACTGGATTTACCAGTGCCTTCCTGTCTGGGGGCCCAGAAAGATACCCTGAAACACCTCGTGGGGCAGAGGACAACTCTCTGCAGGCAATGGCATTGATCTCTGAATATTGCTCTCTGTCAGCAGAGGTATTAAACTGAGCTTCTGTCTCTCGTCTTTGGGGACTTAAACCATGCCATCCTTCCATAAATATTAGGCGACAGCCAGCCCTGAGCAGCACCTTCTATGGGTGGACTAGGAAATCCTTGTCTGGACTGGAGTGATCAGTCCCTTTTGGATCTTTGTCAAGATTTTTCACGTCCATCCATGTGCAGGTTATTCCAGCATGTTGCATAGCTTCGTAGCCCAGCACCGTGGGCGTCTGATTCTTGTCATAATTCAGCGCGAGCCTGATGCCGTGTGGATTAAGGCACACCAGATGAAAACTTCAAATGATGCCTTATACAACACACCATTTCCCCTAAGAGCATGTGGGATTCTGAAATGCGACACTCTGCTCTTCAGAGGTCATTTGGGGCCAAACATGGAAAAATGAGGCACTGTGGGATTTTTCTCTACAAGGAGGAAAATCTGAAGGGTTTCTTACCCTTGTGGCGTGATTGAAGGCATCCAGACCAGGGCAGCAAGTTCTGTCTGTGAGCGCTTGCCCAACGCCAGAGGCTGACCATTTCTCTCCAAGGCCACGTCCCCATGGCGGCAGAGAACAACCCCGGGGGACAAGTGGAAGGGAGTCCCATGGGGGGGGGGGGCCGGGGGGGGGGGGGGGGGGGGGGGGCTGTGGTGGCTGTTGCACGAGGAGCACAAAGCTGGGTGGAGGTGAGGTCCCAGAAGGTAGATGAGAGCTGTGAATCCCTGCTACACTGGACATGAAGCATTGTCCTCTAGTGCCGCCCCGCAATGCGCTGGGAAAAAAGCCGGGGAGGGGGAGGTGGGAAAAGCGGCCCCTCGCGTGAACTCACTGTCGCCCACCCTCCCGGCACAGTGGGAATGTGTCACTGTCCCCGAGTATTTTTGGCCTCACGCAGGCATGGAGGCCGCTCAGGATTTCGACTTTGGACACTTGCGCGCAGGGCGGGCGGCCAGCTGGCTGGTGCCGGTGCGCAGCTGCGCCCGCTGCGGGGAGCGCCCGGGATGCTGCTGCGGGGGCTGCCGGGAGCGAGAGCCTGGCTGCCACAGCCTGTGCCGGCCTCACGCCTCCATGGGGGATTTAACCCTTCCTGAGGCACCTTCCAGCTTTTGCAAACATGGAAAACAAAGGCTTCACTCCCAGCTTGAAAGCTCTGTCAAATGCCAGGAGGGTGCTGAAGCCACCTGGTTCCCCTCAGCCCACGTCTGTGCTGCCATCACCTATGGTCTCCTCTGCGACCCTCATCCCTTCCCCGGGCAGCAGCGCCCTGTGACAGTCTTTGCTCCCCCAAAACAGCCGGAAGCAGCCCGTCAGCGAGCTGGGTGAGCTGCCTCGCTGGAGAGCAAGACCTGTGGCTGACTGCAGCTCTCAGGTTTGAATGATCATGGAGCTGAGAGGTGTTTGCAGCCCAGGCTCTCCTCTTCAGCAAGATCAGCCCGTGCGCGCCGTTGCAAGTGAAGCTGCAGAGCTGCGAGGTGCGACCACCAGCGACCCCGCTCCGAGGGCTGTGCCGCTTCCCAGACCCGCCTGCGACCCCCCACTGTGCCCAGCCGCGGCAGCTCGGGACCGCTGGGCTGAGGTCCTTCACGCTTTCGTCCTTCAGAGCATCTCTGCTTTCTGCATGCCGTTTGTCTCAGCAGGACTTGTACCCTTCGCTGGTTCTGAAGCAAGGGACCAGTACAGACCGGGGAAACTGATACCTTCATCAACTAGACCCCCTGCTCAGCACACACGAGAGTCCATCTTAGTATCCTGGGAATCAGACTGAGTTGCCACGTGCAGTCCTTTGTCCTGCAGGATAGGCTTAATTGCTTTGTTTATTTACCTTCAAGCCATCCTGCGGCTCCGCTCATCAGAGCATCAGTACCCCTGCACGTGTCATGCTGCTGGCACACCGCATCGCCATTGCGCCGGATCTTCCCCGCATCCCATTGCTTCAGTGCCTGTGGTTCTCTGCTGCCTTTCCCCCTCACCATTCTTCACTCTTGTTTTCTCCGACCCCCTCTTAGAGAGGCTGGTCTGTGCAGCTCACGAAGGGGTTGTCAAACTGACATTTCCCTGCTTACGCTGGCTGAAGAATCAGTCTCTTCGATAAAAGAAACCCTGCTCAAGGGCTGCCACATGCAAGGCTACTGAGCTCTAGATCTGCTCTGCAATTACAAAAACGGGGGGGAGGGGGATGCATACGTGGGTTTGGACCCACCCCTCTTTGAATCTCAGCCCCACAGCACAATTTGGCCTGTGAGCAGGACTGGCACTCCTGAGCTCAGGCAGTGGCAGCGCCTTGGCAAAAGCAAGTTTGCAGCATTTGCCTGCACACTGTGTTCAGGACTGCTTGGCCGTTCTGTCACCTCTGGGACAGCTGAAATCTCTGACACCGTTTTCTATATGTGCGTCTGTCAGTGCAGCTGCATATTTGTTTATACAGACGGCAGCAGGGAAGGCTTCAAGTCCTTCCCTCAGTCGACGGCCGATACCAGATGTTAGATCCTCCATGCTGGGGCACAGACAGATTTTGGGCACGGTCTGTCCAATTCGAGCTAACCAGAGCTTTCCGCAGTTTAGAAAAATCTTGTCTTGCCAGCACCAGAAAGGACCCTCAGCCAGCCCTGCTCGTACACACACCCCCAACACATGGGAAAAAGCCATCTTTCTGTGCTCAGTGTGATGGATCATCTGCTGTGGGCCACCTGCAAGCCCTACTCTGTGGCCAAGCACCTGAGCTTCTGCATGTCCCTTCCCCTGCAGCATCTGAGCTACCCTACCCAAAATGCCTCTCCTCCCGCCATGAGCTCCCTCCGGACACAGGGCTGCTCTGCCACGGTGCCAAACTCGGCTGCTGCCTCCCCCTCTGCAAAACCGCCCTCGCAGCCAAAGTTGGGCAGAGCTTAGCTGCCTTCTGCCATCCCATAATTAGAGAGTTGTCAGAGCCTTATGGAAAGCAGCACAGCGAACCACAGGCTTCTGACTGTGGAAGAGATGGCATGAGCAGTGCTGGAGCCATCTGCACCAAATAGGAAATGAAATTGGTTACAGGGGTTTTCTCTTTCTCCCTCTGGGCATTCTTGACCCAGTGAATATGGTGGCCATTTTGCATCACTAACAGTGGTTTGGGAATGACTTTTTGACTCACCTGCCAGGGCTTTGATGTCTCTTATGGTCCACAGGAATGATGTGCCCTGGTTGCGGGTAAAGGAACCCGGATCAGTGTCCTTCTCTTGGCTCCCTGCCTGGCCGTCGGGGCATTGCTGCAGCCCACTCTCGTGGGACTTGGCCTCCCCTCCCAGACTTTCTCTTCTAACCAAGCAAGCAGTGCCCAGAAAACAGTCAAGTTACTATATTAAGGTGATCCTGTCCTCAGTGTCTCTTTGTTTCTGGGGAGTCTTAAGCAAATAGAGTTCAGAGTATACACAGAGCACCACAGTCTCCATGTCAGACGAAAGGACAGTCCAAAAGGAGAGAGAGAGGGCAAGAGAGAAAGCTCTGTGTTTGCATTCATCTCTGACATGATGGATTCTCCCTTCCTGGAAGCAGCCTCGGCATAAATAAAGCCAGTAAAGGCTTTTGTGCAAGAACTCCCTTCACTACCAATAGTCATGGAGTCGTAGATAATAAAAGACCTGGCAGCTCATCTTGCATTGCTCCCTGTAATCAGCAGGATTTTCCCTACTGAATATTCACCGAGGTTGCTTTATCTAGCACACCTCTGAAATCTCCAGGGATGGGACCTTAGCAGATGCCCTCAGGAACACATTTTCCATACTTGAAGCAGTCTTACTGCAAGGAAAAAAACTAACGTCTGATGTGCAACATAAAAAGGCATCTCAGAGTAAGTTTAAAAACAGTGAGAGCCATCTGTAGGTCACAAACAGCAAAGGTGTTCAGCACTGTAGATTTTTTCCTCCGGTTATTTCCCTTAATGTATTTTTTGCTTTGTCTTGAGTTTATTGCACTTTGCATCAGCATCCACTCCCCATCGTGACACAGCGTAGATATTTGTGGACTATCATGCCTCTTTTCAGCCTTATCCCCACCTCAGATTGTAATGGCTGAGGCTCTTCTCATATGCCATTTTCTCAAAGATTGCTATCATCAACTTTGCTGCCTTTCTCTTTCTTTAAAAGATCACTCAGGGAAAACATAATAATGTGAAGACAGAAGGGCTGTGCTTGTCCATACGGCACAATTACCCAGTCATTTGCGTAAGTGAGGTAACGTCCTGGCATCGTGCTCTTTGTGGCAAACTACACGCATGTGTCACACATGTTGTGGTGTAACATATTTGTTAAATCTATTTATTGCACATCTTTGACCACTTTACCTACCTTCATCGCACACTGCCATCTGTTCTGTGGCTGCCACCCCCAATCCACTCTGCTGAATATCTGTGGAGGGCTGCCAGGAAAATAGTTCCTCCTTTTCTTGCCAAATTTGGAATTTCAGTTGCAAATTTACCCTAGCAAGAGTGCCAAGGGGAGACGGAGTCAATGTCAAACCTGCTCCAGCTTTTCTGTTGGGCGCATTTTCAATTCTGTCACAGTAGCTGAAAATGGGAGCTGAGTCCCATCAGAAAGGTGTCGTGCCCAGCACTGCAAGAGGAATCAGCAGTTGCATCCAGTCCAGGAAGAGCAGATCATCAAAGACTTTAAAACTGTAAAGTCTGTAGGATCAGTAAATAATTCTGTTATTGACACGCATGACATTCTCAAAACCCTGTACATTTGTCCTCACAGAAACTAATGCACCTGGCTGCAATGAGTGTAGGTCTTTTTGAAAACAGTTGCAATAAAACGTGTTAAAACCTAGATCACTCCTGGAATAATTTTTCCACAGAACGGGCTTGCGTAATATCCTCAAAGTCTTTTTTGTTTGCATGTAATACAATGATCCTGCAATCATGTTAGAGAAAGCTTTATACAACACTGTACCATCATGCTTGGTCAATACATACATATGTTCAAGCAGATATTTTCAAAGTTGAGTAGAGCTTTGTCTGCACAAATTCCCCACAAAATAAGGCAAATGTGTTTTTTCCTACAGTATACCCTGCAGGTGCTCTTATCTGGAGATAATATGTGCTCCCCTCAGTGCTGTACTGGCACTGCAGCCAGGCATGAGACATTGCTGAAATTACCAGCCTGCTCCTGGTGACTCATCCCAGCTGATCATTCGTGTGGGAGCGCACTTGAAATGATCCAATTTACTCATTCCCCTGAAAGACCACAGGAGCATCCACTGCAGTGGGGTCTCTGCTGGCAGTATGTACGGCAGAGGGAGCAGAGTTCATAGACTCATAGAATGGTTTGGGTTGGAAGGGACCTTAAAGACCATCTGGTTCCAACCCCCCTGCCATGGGCAGGGACACCCTCCACTAGACCAGGTTGCCCAAAGCCCCATCCAACCTGGCCTTGAACACTGCCAGGGAGCCAGGGGCAGCCACAGCTTCTCTGGGCAACCTGTTCCAGCAGGACAGAAGTAGGCGCTCCACTTAGGCTGATGGAAGATCCCCACAGCAGAATAGACAGAGAAAGAGGTCCCCGCCACCTCCCTTCCCACTCTCTCTGTCCCCATCCTTGGAGGCAGGGACCTCTGAGCTGGTGATTCAGAAAGTCCTTTGATCTTCCTGGCCTGCTGCCCTCCCACCATCTCAGCTCCCCTGAGGCTGTAGATTTCCCGCCTGTGTGGATAATGGCCTCGAATACAGGCTCATTTCTTTAAGACAGCACTTGCATCAGGGATGCAATTTATGACTGTCATGGAGGGGGATACTGTCATCCAGGCTCCTAACCACTACACCACAGTGACGATGGGAGACTCGAAAACGCAGGCGGAGCACAAGGTGTTAACCTCAAACACGCTGAAGGCAACCTGTTCCTGGCCCAGCCACATCCTGAGAGGTGACACACGGCGTGACACACCTCCCTCCAGGGCCAGGTGGGGCCGTGCACCGCTTGCACCTCACAGCCCCGGCTGCTTTGAGGTTTTACAGGGAACTTCAAAGCACGGTGCAGACTCTGTGTGGGCACGGCGGAGGGGGAGAATTCGCTCCCAACAGGAAGCGTTTCTCTACCCCCTCGGCTAAACTGTAAATTTAAAAGCAAACACAAATTGCAGCTGGCTGTTTTCAACATCACACGCCAAGGAAGTGTCAAGGTCTGTGATACCAGGCAGAAGAAGTGCCCAATATTAGAGATGGAAAATTAATTTCTATTAGCCTATGAGCCTGTCATTCCTGGGCAAAGATGTCTTTGACGAATTCCATCTCTTCTTATGTTAACAAATTGCCCGCAAGTAGATTGCAGTATCTCCAAGATTTATTCACTATTTGAATATACTTGCCAAATATTTACTTGCCAGAGAGTTATTCCTGGAGAAATTCTTGATCTGCAACTCATTCGCAAAACGCTTGCTACCGGCCTTGGATAGTTGAAATTCACGTTTTGCTTGGACATGCGGGCTACCTGGTATTGTCTCTGCCACCCAAAAATACGGATACAACTGTTACAGTCGGGTTTGCTCAGCCTTTCTCTGATACTTGTTTTAATTTGACTGTTTCCAGAAACACTCCTCTAAGTCAAGTTCTAACTCGGACCATTCCTGGAAACAAAAGGGATGTGAAAACAGCCAAACCTAAGTAATTGTTTATTTATTTGCTGAAAAACTGCAGTCAGTGTCATTGGCGGTGCTCTGGACACAGGGGGTGTACAGGATTGTATCCAGCTGCAGGGTAGGTGCCTACAGTATTTATGCAGCTAAAACTTCCATGGAAGTTGTTCATGGAGTCTCCTTGTTTGGGTAAAACCAGCAAGCCTGTGTTCCAGCCTTGCCACCCAGGTGGTTTTTCATTCAGACAGATAATAATTGTATCTTAAGGCTACTAGAAATAACCAATCCATAATTAAAAGGCTGCTGGTTTTAATGTACATAGAAAAGACCTACCACTCACTTTAAAGGTATAAAATAAATCAAACTGCATTTTCTTGCCACTGGCTAGCACTTTATTTCTCTGAGAGCTGGCACCACTCCAAGACTCAATATTTAGGAGGCAAAGAGCAATTTTTGTCCCCTTGGACTTCACGGAAGACATGGTTGATTATTTCCGGAAAATGAAAAAACAGTTCCTTCTGTTAAAAACAAGCAACATGTCAGTTATTTCAATCATTTATTTTGTCTTATTCCATCCATCCTCTTACTCAAACTTAGGACAGGCACTTTGGGAGGAAAAGGACCTCTTCTTCCAGCATCTTGATCAAAAGCGTGTTTTTCCTTAAGTTTCTTTGGCGTTAACTCTGTGTTTGTGTCAATCCATTTGTGTGTCAGGCTAAGAGCTATTTTGAAGCTATGTGCAAGTACTGCTCATGTTTTACTGGAGCAGCCAAAATGAACTGACTTTTGATATGTGATCAATGCCTACTCCCTTTTGGTACAACATTCATTAAAAGGACATAAGATACAGTTTTAATTAGGGTTGTGCTGAGCCAGCAGCTGAGCTCTTGACATTGTTATGAAGTTAAGTTTCAAATAAAAGGCTGAGACCCACGGCTCTTCCCTGGCAGAGCTTCTGCTGGCTGACCTAGACCTGTTTGGTTCCCAGAAGGACGTGGCAAATCCTTGGGTTAGTACAGACCTACAGCCCTACTCCACTTACCTGTAGTCAGCTGAGAATGGCCCATACCGCTTTCTCCTCCCTGTAGTTAGGAATGGACATGTTCTTTTTCTTAGTCTCTAAAATATATATGCTGGCTGTAAACTAGGAGAGCTTTCACAGAGACTGCACCAGAAGGCCACCGGGCTACATGGCTGTCGCATGGTGGAGCTGGCTTGTTTGTAAACGTGGAGGATGCAGACGATACAGCTGATGATACAGGCTCACTGGCAGGAAAAATGAGAGGAGCAGAGCCAGTAGACCTAGAGTGACCAGTTCCTCAAAAACTAAAAGTAGGTAAGCAGACCTCTATCTCTCAGGACGGACCTGGGCAGGTGGGGAGGCAGCAGTGTGATACTCTTACACACAAAAAAAGAAGTTAGGCAGTAGATAAAATGGCAGAGTTAATGGTGAATGAAGAATGGTGAAGAATTTCCTTGGCAGTGGAGGCAATGTGTCTTCCTGAAGTTTCTCTTACCCTGGGCTTGTTGGAGGACTTGAGGCAGTTGCACGTTGCAGTGAGAATATGAATGAGAAGTATCTCTATAGAGTATGCATATAGCCTCTATAGGCTCCTTCCTGAGCACTCCCCAGCAAGGCACCTGAGATCCTGGAGCAGGTTGTCGGTGAGAGGTGATCTGTAGGATGCTGGGTGAGTGCCTACGCTACCTGAACCTCCATCGTCCCAGCAGAGGCTGGCCTCTCCTAGTCCTGTCCCACCATGCTCTCCCTTCCCTCTAGAAGCGCAGGAAACAAAATGCCGCTGATTATTTCTCAGGTTGTGCTTAGGCTAGTCAATGTGTTCGTTCTTTCAGAGGGGTCACAGCACTCCACTTACTCCTTCCTGGTTGGAGGCTGAGGGACACAGATTTAGGGAGCTCCTCGCAATAAGTGGCACAGGTTTCCAAGGAGGTGCAGAGGTCAATTAAATCCTAAAGGAAAGCCCTGTCAGCTGCCTTGCTTATGCCAAAAAACTGTGCCAGATTTCACCACCTTTTACACCCCCCCTTCTCCAAATCACAAACATAAGCTGGCAAATCATGTGAGAAGCTGTGCAGGACAAAATGACATTCAGGTGGTGGTCCAGATGGTGCCAATTTTGAGGGAGACATGGGAGTGCATAATAGAGCCCCGCGCGCTCCGAGGCGTGAAGGGCAGTCCACCGCCGCCAGCACGGGGGACCAGTGGCAGCCACGCGTGAGGCATGGGGGGAGGCCCAGGCGAGAGGTTCAGCAGGAAAACTTCACTGTAAAAACATCTCATTTATGTTTCCTCACCCCCTGCAGCAGCTAGTTTTTCACTGGCTTTCTCTTGCCTAAGGAGACATTTTTCCTTCTTAGCATCTATGTCCAGCTGCAGCTGCGAGAGAGCTTCTAGGTGGAGGAGGGTCAGCGTTAATGGTCCTGTCTCCTCACGGCAGCCAGGCAGGGCATCACCTTGAAATCTGCACGCACCCTAAATGCATCATCCTTCCCTTCCCTCCTCCCCCTTCGAACATACTGCTTCTGCATTCCCACCCAAACAGCAGCATGGGTCATCTTCTGAGTGCGGTAGTGAGGAGCAATGCAGGAAAGGCATCTTTGGAGCTCACATCCAAGCAGAAACCCAGTTAAATGAGGAGTCAGCATGGTACCAAGCCAAGAGCCATCATTTCTGCAAAACCCTTGTACATTATGTAGGGATGAATTTCCGGCAAGAAAGTCCAAAAGCACCCAGAGAGACTGGAGGACTCTCTTTGGTGTGGGTGCCTACCTCACTGGGCCTCTGCCCACCCAACTGCTCTTGCAAATAGGCAACGTGCATATCCAAGTGACAAAACAAGGATGCTAACATTTTTGTAAGAGGAAAGGTGAGAATTTGCTCCTTGATACTTTTTCTAGATTTATGCATGTATCTATTTTGAGCATTTACGAATAACTCTTTTGAGTAAAATAATAATAACAATAAAGCTCCATACTCCATTTTTTCCACCATCAAACCTTGCAGTCCTCAGCAGATTTCACGTACCTTTTACCGCAGCATCACAAAGCTGTCAAATGCCAATTGGGTGCCTCCAGGGACAAGGCAAAGATCTCATGCTTTCACAAGGAATCTTTTAGGTGCTATCCTTGCTCCCAAGAACTATGTGGCAAATGATTTTATTTTTTTTTTCACTTGAGGGTGGGACCTGCGTGGTTTAAACATTATTCTGCTGCAGAATGCAATGAAACAGAATATGCCTGGTAATTGTGAATTAAATTAGGAAAAAATATTTACTTTCATTTTGATTCAAGTGCTGGACTTAGGTAAAAAAAAATTATTTCATTCTACCTTTACTTTTTAGTATATAATTCAATTTGACATTAACATAATGAAGAGAAAGCCATTTAAATTGTGACATTAGAGATGACCAAAATTGAGCATACCAAGTTGAAATGCATTTTAATCAGTTTTTTGTTTGTCTGTTTACTGATATGTTTCACAAGAGTTTGTTATCAAGTGTATTGTCATCTTTCTGTGAAAAATTTTGGTTTAGATGAATTAACATTTTCTGACAGGAAAATAAATCCCTTTCTGCACGAAAATGTCCATTTATCTCACTTGCTTACTGAAAATTTTAACTTTATTTATTCTAATGACCTGTACTGCTTTTCAACTTATAACAAGGCATTTTCATAAAAGCTGTTACTTCTTTGAATGTCTATAGATTATCTATAGCAACAGGTTCTTGAAATAAGGGGAAAAAACCCAGAAATATTACAAAAAAAAAAAAAAGGGGGCAATAGATTATTGAAAAGATAAATAAAATCCTAAACTAGTTTCACTGTAATCCCAGTGGTGTCTTTCCTGAGGGAAAAAAACAATGCTGTGAAGCTGGTCTTGACTATAGTTGCAGAATTTAATTAAGTTAATTTATTTAAGTTTTAAGATCTTTATTTAACTTAATTAAGCCTTATTTTATGGGGTCAGGCCAAGGGGAATGTTGGTATTTAAGTTGTGTAAGGGTTCATTTCTACCTTTGCTTCTCAGTTGCAGTGTTAGCATAGCCCAACCACTGTCTGACTGGAATGTAAGGGACATGAGCTGGAAAATCTCAGCAAATGCAGTGGGGGAAGCCAGTGCTCAAGGACTCAGCATCCCAAAGGCTCTAATCACTGCCAAATAGCTTTCCTCCACAGACAGAAGTTCACTTCTGGTCTGAAGCTTCATTGTCAGTACTGGGATTGGCACTGTTTAACATCTTCATCGGTGACATGGACAGTAGGATTGGGCGCAACCTCAGCAAGTTTGCCGATGACACCAAGCTGTGTGGTGTGCTCAACACACTGGAGGGAAGGGATGCCATCCAGAGGAACCTTGACAGGCTTGAGAGGTGGCCTGTGTGAACCACGTGAAGTTCAACAAGGCCAAGTGCAAGGTCCTGCACGTGGGTTGGGGCAATCCCAGCCACAACTACAGACTGGGCAGAAAATGGATTGAGAACAGCCCTGAGGAGAAGGGCTTGGGGCTGTTGGTGGACGAGAAGCTCCACATGAGCCAGCAGTGTGTGCTTGCAGCCCAGAAAGCCAACCATGTCCTGGGCCACACCAAAAGAAGTGTGACCAACATGGCGAGGGAGGTGATTCTGCCCCCTCTACTCCACTCTCGTGAGACCCCACCTGGAGTACTGCATCCAGCTCTGGGGGCCTCTGTACAAGAAAGACATTGAGCTGTTGGAGTGAGCCCAGAGGGGGGCTGTGAAGATGATCAGAAGGCTGGAGCACGTCTCCTGTGAAGACACAGTGAAAGAGTCGGGGCTGTTCAGCCTGGAGAAGAGAAGGCTCCAGGGAGGCCTTATAGCAGCCTTCCAGTACCTGAAGGGGCCTACAGGAAATCTGGAGAGGGACTGGTTATAAGGGCATGGAGCAATAGGACAAGCGGTGATGGTTTTAAGCTGAAGGAGGGCAGATTTACATTAGATATAAGGAAGAAATTCTCTGCTGTGAGGGTGGAGAGGCACTGGAACAGGTTACCCAGAGAAGCTGTGGATGCCCCCTCCCTGGAAGTGTTTAAGGCCAGGTTGGATGGGGCTTTGGACATCCTGATCTACTGGAGGGTGTCCCTGCCCATGTGAGGGAGGTTGGAACTAGATGTTCTTCAAGATCCCTTCCAACACAAACCATTCTATGATTGTATGATTGTGCTTCCTTACATGTCTTGTCATATCTAAGCAGGAGGAAAAGGTGTTCAAGAACATTTTGGGGTTTTTAAGTGTCATCTCTCCTTCACCCATCTGCCTCTGTTGGAACAAGAGACATCTTCCAGTAGGATGGACAAAGCACTACTCTCTGCCTCAGTAGGAGAAAGAAGTTCAGCCAGGGAAGAAATGGTTCATCATCACTAGGAAATACAGAAACCTTGACTTTCCCCTTCTCAGATTACTTGAAAACCATACTTTAACAAAATATTGTTTAGGAGGTAGTCATTTAACTGAGGTGTTGATGATTCTCAGCAAGTTCCTAACAAGAAAAATAACTTGCTCCTCCCCTGGTCCCCACCATGGCTCACTCAATCCCTCATCTCTGTGGAGTCTCATTAACTCATTTCATAGTCACTCATGACTGAGCAACGATATGGAAAAAAGTAGTATGTAATGGAAACCGTGACCTGTCAACTCATGTGGGCTGGTGCCAAGGAGGCTGCTAATTATAGCCCGACATGTAAATACTCCTGGAAGATGATTGTACTTATTTGGACTAGTGCAATATTAATTAAATACTTTGATTATTTCTGAGATACACTTTGAGAAGGAGGGGGAGAGGTTGTCAAGGGAATTAACCTTTTCATTGCTGAGAATAAGGTTATCTTCCCCTGAAACTGCAGCAGAAGGCTAAGTCTGAGTTTTCCTCCCTCTTTTCTCTCTCCTCCTGTCTTTGACCTACTTCCATGACACCTCCCATCATCACCTGCTTGCCCTTGCTCTCCCTTGCCTCTGTGCCCGTGCCAGTTCCTCAAGATCATGACTCACCTGCCTCCTCAAGCAGTCAGAAACCCAAAGGGGAGGGATTAGGAAGAGCTTCTGGCAAGGAACCAGGGTGGTTCTTGTCCAAGGCCAGAGCCCCCGGCTGCCCAGCCTTCTGCACTCACAAAATTCCCAGTGGTGCCTGTTTCTGGAAAGCCCAGAAACATCCAGCTTCCAGCTCCTACGCTGGGGTCCCCATCAGCATCCAAGCACCAACATAAAATCGCCCCTCCTGGCTCAGGCTGCCCTGAATCGGTGCCGTGGTACTTCCTTACCACAACAGCCTCCTGCAACTGCACAGCTCTGTTTACGAAACAGAAAGTCTCAGCCCCAGCTTATGCCGCATCTGGAGTGCACAGAGCATCACTCAGCCATGGTGGGGATGAATGCACCTGCGGCAGCTGGGAGAGGCGGGAGAGGGAAAGGGAAGCTGGTATGCAAAACTGCAAACCAGAGGGGCTGGGACCACCTTTGTAAAAAACTACTGAAGACTTTGGTGGGTTCAGAAATGGCAGGACAAGATGCCGCTGTCTGCCTGACTTGTCCCTGGGAGAAAACGAGCAGCACTGACATTGCATATGAGAGGCAAAGACTAAGAACAAGACGTGAAGTGAAACCAAGGAGAATACATTTGGCTGTTCAGTTCATGCAAGACACAAAGCTGAGCTCGGGCTCAGCTGCAGGCTGTCTGGGACTGATGAATGTTTCACAGGGGTGCTGGGTTTGCAGGGAGCCTGGGGCTGCCCTACGAGCAAGTCAGCGCAGGTGGAGGCAGGCTGCAGTCAGCATGGGGCCAGGGTGTTGGTGGGCAAAGCAGCCTTCTCAGCCTGGAGCTAGCTTCCAAGCAAGCCTCAGGCCGCATTTCAGATGAGCCTGTTGTTACCTTTTGAGCAACTCTACAGGAGGTGTTGAACTGTTGAGTCCAGCAATATCTTTGAGTGACTTTGGGGATAGTGTTTTCCAGCAAGCCTTTCATTTCAAGTGAGCCAAACTTTGTGTTGAATGAAGCCTCTATTACAGCCTTGGGACAGTCACATGTTCGCATCATTTCAGCACAGACTAAACCTGCTGTTCTTGCATCATGTCGTGAGGCACACCATAGCGTGCCTCAGTTTCTCTCTCCACTGAGTGCCTGGGCAGTATACCCACCTTGCACGCACGCAGCACCAGAAAAGCAGGGAGCGTGGAGAAGCCAAGTCTTGCACCTCCCAGAGATTTTTTGCCCTGTGGAGGTCCTGTTCATTTACATGTGGTACCAAACAGGCAACCAGCACTGTTCTGGCAGTACCAAAACCAGGTCTCCTAATTGTCATCATCATACCTGAGTGGGAACACCGAGGGGGAGCTGAACCAGTGCCTCTGCGGAGAGCATGGCAGCTCTGCTTTACCCAGGTGACAACCCTGGTCTCCCATTCATCTTTTCATTACAGTCTGTAGGACTGGGGAATTCAATCTCTTGTCTGGAGCAGATAAGTAAGAGATGGTTGTGGGTCAGAGCTGCCTCTAATGCACTCTCAAGGACTCTCCACAGCTGCACAGTGTTGTCTTGAAGATGCAGGGGAAGGACAAGTGCTATTGCTGCCCCGGCAAGGCAGAAGATGTTAAATCAACATAATGAGAGCTGATGAGAAACAATAGAGGCATCAGGACAGCACAGAGAAAGGGAGAGTTATGAGACCTGGATGCTGTGGGCCCAAGAGGCACGGGGACATGCATGCTAATTCCTCCTTTCTCCTGCAGCCCTACAGACCACTGAGTGCTCCTGGGCCGCTGACTGTGTAAAAGCAGCGCTGCTGGGAAAGGGTGATGCTATCGCCAACTGCCCCCACCCCCGTGAGGGGTGGAGTGCCAAGGCCACCGCTATGCCAGGATTTCCAGCTGGCAACATGCTGGGGGATGCCCTGGCTGCGGGACGGCTGCAGACTTCTCCCCCCTCCCATGCCCCTGTGGGGGGCACAAACCCTGGAGGCAAATGCCAGGGGGGACGTTCCCCGTGCAGCAGCAGAAGCTGTCCCTCCGGACTGCAGCTCTGCAGATACCCAGGGCAAAGTGCACACCAACACCCCCTCACACTGTTTGGAAGAGCTTGGGTCTTGCTCCAGCCAGTTTCCTCAGGGCATATTCCCGGGCCAGCAGTGCATTCATCAGCTGTCCCAAAAACACTGAAGACATGAAGGTTCTTCATGATCTGTATGTGAGTGAAAACAGGACAAAGCAGAGGAAAGCAGAACAGGCCACAGACAAAAGCCCAGGCTCAGAAGGAGGTGAAGAAACACCAGGCGTAAGCTCAGAGATGCTGTGCTAATCCTGCGTGCCTGAAACCGGGAGGTGGAGGAGAAGAGAGCTTTTTCTGCGCAGTCCTTTTTCAAGGAAGAGCAGCCTGAGCTTAATGGCTGGACTTGAAGTTAAAGGGTTACAGCCTCTCACAGAGGCAAATGAAAACACAGATTGATCAAAGCTGCCATTTTTTACCTATAATTTGTTTGTTCAGAGGCACTAGCCGCTCTTCATGCTGATTGTCTCACCGCATAATCACCATCGGCAGCTTCTCTCGCCCTCTCCTAAAGATCCTCTGCATGGATTTTTTTTTTTTTTTCTTTCCAATTGCATTTCCGGGGACGATAAGAAAGTTGCAGCATAAATTAAACACGATGCCTGGACACTCCGATTCAAAAATAACGTAGCTGAATTCCTAAGTGAGAGGGGAAGAAAGAGCGAAGCTAAATGCTGCCTGCCTGACGGCTTCTCCCTTGCCACGCTCACACCAATTAAGCGGAGCTGCACAGATCGGGTGGCCAGGAAAGCACCTTTGTGCACACATGCTAATTTGTTCGCAGGGCTGCGGCGCACAATTAATAAAAGCGCCGCTCCACACATTCCCAAAAACAAAGGAGGAATGCCGCAAACGTTTGGAGGCACAGAGACTGAAAAGGGTACGCACACGGCTGGATCAAAGGCGAGCTGGATTTAGGGAGGATTTGTACTGCTCACCCGGCGCTTGCCGTCAGGATCACTGGGCACTACACATTTAAGCCCCTGTTTGGTCATTCAAAACTTTATGCTGCCAGTACAAAATAAGCGGCGGGGAGAAGCAACTTTTAAAGGCAGGAGAAAGAAGTGCAGGAGCGTTGAATTTAAACCCAGGAGAAATGGGCCTCGGGAGCCTCACACACAGTCCCAATGTCTGCGCGGGGTAGAGAGGGCAAGGAGAAATCCTTCTTCATACTAAAATGCTGGCTTTGGCTGTGAAGGATGGATGGAGAGTCAGGTTGCTGTTTCTCTCCTCCCTCCTTGCTCTTTCCCCTTTATTAGCTTAGATGTTGGGGGCTTTTTTAAAGGACAGGAACAACTAGAAATTAAATGCTCACTCTCAAAATGAAGTTGACATGAGCCTCTGGCTTTGAGGATGGATTAGTTTCGAAGGCATACTAGGCACAAAACGGGGCCGGTGAGGGCTGGCAGTGGGATTCCCAGCAGGGACACGTTCCTTTAAAACACAGATTAAACAGGGAGGAAACGCACAGCGTATGAATATGAATTTATGCTGGGCCTTGCCTGGTCTCGCTTCGTTTGATAAAGCGCATTTCTTTATTGCATGTCAATTATTTAGATTATTTAAATATGTATCATCGGATGAACATTTGCAGCCCTGAAACAGATACACAGATGCACGCGGAAATGCACACGTGCACCAGCGCGTCGGGAAAGGATGCGCGCACCGGTCCGTCGGGCAGCTGGCGCGCGGGCACTCCTGCGCTCGGCGAGCCGCGAGTAACGAGCACCCCTTTGCCTGGTCCCCGACGCATTCGTCGTGCTGCCCCTGCGGAAGCGGCTGCTCTCCTCGGGATCATTGGAACGCAGGCTCCGCTCAGCGCCGCGGGAATGTCAGCACCCGGCAGGAGCCCTGCACCTCGCCGGTGCCTCTGCTAATCTCCGGTACGTGGAACTGCTTGTCTGCGAGATAGTTATTATTCTTCCTTTCATCTGCGCAAGTTCACAGCAAAGGAAACGCAGGAGAGCTACATTTAAATTGGATAAAATCCCTGTGCCCAGCGATTCTCCAAAGTTAGTGTTATTAGTAAAGATGTTAGTAGACGATATCGCACTGTTCTGGCCTCTAACACCGTATAAAAACCTGCTCTGAATTCTCCTGAAACAAAATTGGTTTTCTTACGTGATTACCATTCTTACGTGGAGGTTCTGTCCACGGCTTCTGCTCCAGGTGCACAAAGGTCTGGGTACGGCACAGGCTTTGCAGCACGCGCTGCTGCCTCTGAATTCTGCTGTTTGCCTCCAACCCATGAGACAAAGTAAAGTCCTACTCTTAATACCCCAACAGGGCACCCACCAAAATGCGGGCTCAAATTTTGCGGTTTGATTTGGCTGCACGCCCTGGCTACGGGAGGAGTCAAGTTTTTCCAAGATCCATTTGTGCGGCATGAGGGCAGGGAACGTTGCGTGCAACTCCCTTCCTGAGGAAGGACTTTTCACAAGTCCTGTTGCTGAAATGTAGGCTACCTCTGGAAACATTGAAGGCTTGGGTATGGATGGACTACAGATATTTGGACAGGCCCAAGAGAAAACTGGATCCTCCTAAGTTTTGCACTGTGTCGTTCCTCTACTCCAGTCTCCTCCCCGCTCTGAGAAGGTTCAGAACCACAGGGATCTTGACTGGTTTTAGCTCTGGTGAAACGTTCCTAAAAAGAGCAGGTACGGCCTTGTATAACAGGTAATTTTACTGATGTATGACATTTTTATTAGTGAAGGATGAACTAAATGCTTCCCTCAGCACAAAATTTGATGGGTCAGATTTTCAGCAGATGCAAAACAGCATGGCGGACTCAACGGAGGTACTCCAATACGCACCAGCTGAGGTGTTTGCCAGAAGAGCTGACCGAGGCAATTACATTTACCCTCCTGTTTTCTTGGCCTGATGCTGTCCACTATGAAATTTCCAAAAGACGTTTTTATCTTTCAACCTCAGCACAAGACATGATGCTCCATGAGCAGCAGAAGAAATGACTCATTATTTTCTATGGTTTTGTATTGGTTTAGGATGGGATTTTCCAGTGCAGGCTCCAACTGCAGTTTTCCATTCAGCTGGGGCATTCATAATCTTTCTCTCTCATTCCCTAGTGTTTAATATGGTGTAATGTCACGCTGCATCCTTTCCTTCAGAAGGGATTAACAAGATGTTTCGCACTCTCTCTCCCTCCTCAGCTCATCCACGTTGTTTTCACAAAATTTATAAGACCCTAATGACTGCATGGTTTTATCATACTTGGCTGAAATGACCAAGGAGTTTAGAAGGAATTAGCTGGAAGCAAATGATTTCATGACAACACTAGTCTTCTTTCCTTCAGAAACTGGGTTAAAACCAGGCAGGAAATGCAACAGAAGTTCTTAAATAACACTTGTAAGACAGGCAGATGGCCATTAACACCCCCATCACCACATTTGTTTCCAGAGAGATAGGGATCTTCACTTTTACTCTGCCCTGCCACAGCAAGCTGAAAATGATGTGTTAGCCAATCTCTGGACTGTCTGGACTGTTGGGGAAAGATTTTGAACTACAGATCTTCACCAGACAAAGCCCAATTTCCTCTTCCTCCTTAAGGTGGTTTTTTTTTTTTCTGGTTGGATTTTTGGGGTTTTTTTTGTTTTTGTTTGTGTTTTTTTTTTAACTCTGCAGGCATCAAGATGGCTCTGTTCATTTGCATCTGAGTTTAGGTGCTGACAGCTGATGGTGTCAGCAGAGCTGTGAGAAGGGCATCGTTTTTCCTTTGGTAGTGGCTGCAGCAGCAGTGCAGGGAGCAGCCAGCCTTCCTCCACCAGCAGCAAACCCAAGAAAACATTGCACATAGCGTACAGGTGATTTGCATAATTGATGCAAAGCAGCATCCCACTGTTCAAATCCTCTCCCTGCAGTCAGGTAATCTTCTATCCCCATCCTGCAGTGTCTTCTCTCCCATTTTCCAGCCTTTTAGGCTTCCTCCTACTCGCCTGTCACCATCCCTCGTTCCCACCCAGGCCCTCAGCTCCTCGTCACACCAGGAACCCGATGCTTCCATCGTGCCTCTCCATCTCTCTGCTCTTCCAGCCACCTACCCACCACTCCTACTGGCAGAAAGAAGGTCCGTGGGAAGAAAGGACATTTAACTAGCTAAAATGGAAAGGAAGGGAGAAACTTTCAGACACGGTCATCACCCATCTGAGCAGCCTGCCAGACACCCCAAGGGAAATAGCAGCAAAATCGGTTGCTAGAGAAACTTACCTAGAAGCTGAAGCCATTGGTTTCAGATGGTGGCAAGATGACAGTCACATGTGGAATCTCAAAACACAAGGGACCGAGTGCTCAAGCTAGCCACATAGGCGGCCGTTCTCCCCAGGCACAAGCACAGCTCTCCGTGTTCCCCTGAAGGCACGCCAGCAAGCGATACTGGGGGACGTACTGCGTGAAAGTTAAGAAACTAAAAAAAAACCCACCCTAAAAAATGACAACAGCAGCAGCATTTATGCTTTAAATTACTGGCAGGCCAGGTCTGGAGCCAGCAGGCATCTCTCTACATCTCTGCCTCTGCTAATGGGCAGCTCTGCCTGCCTGTGCTCAGAGCCTGCAAACAGCTGGTACGTGCCCACGGGCTGTGCCGACATCTGTCCACAGCTACCACCTTCAGCTGAAGAAGCTCAGCTCTCGTTCACAAATAATTGCCCGACCAGCTGCTGGCAGGGCTGGGGAAAAGGACTCGGGAAGGTCACAGAGCGAATGCAGAGCCGCCCGCAGAGCAGAAATGCATCATGCCCAGCTCCTGAGCTATATGGACTCCTCCAGGCCTCTAACTGGGGCATAACTCCCCTGCCCGGGGTGGTAACGTGCTCGACTCTCCCATTCCTGTTATAACGTACGGAGACAGGGGGGGATGACCAGCACTGCTCCTGGTGGTGCCACAGAAAGGTGGCCCTGGGCCATGCCATCCCCTTCGGGAGGACCAGGGGCTGGTGCTGCCCCAGGAGGACACCAAAGAACGGCACGGCATTTGCCGTGAGGGTGGCTCCTATGGGGACCTAAGCCAAGGGAGGGTAGTCTGTGGTGGGAAGAACTGACATCTCCTCCTGCCTCCCCATCAGAGCCTGCCTGGTGGCAAGAACAGGCAATCTGCCCCAGAGGATGAAATGCAACCTCTACTTCTCTTTTCACCATCTGAACTTCCCTCAGTTCAGATCAGCTTGATCTCCTCTGTGGCCTTTTGTCTTTCTCCTTTCTTTTACAAGCACTCACCAGCCGATCACAGCTCAGGGCAGCTGCTGGGGCTGGGGCTGGCCTGGCGCTGGGTAGGACCTGACAGGGCTTTCCGATGGGGTGAGACAGTGGGCACCTGCCTGCTGTCCGCATTTTGGGGAGCAGCCCATGGCCCCCAGGCTTTCCTAGGCAGAAGAGCTGGAGATCCTCGCTGCTGAGTTCCTCCCTCTGGCCAGGTATGCTCCCGGAGGTGAGGCTGCCAGGGGCTGGCCATCTGAGCCACGCCAGATGCTGCCCAGCAGCTCAGCCCACCTCTCAGGCTGTCAGAAGCACTGGGGATTAAATACACCGTCACGTGTAAATCCTGTGTTTAAACAAATAATTCTCGCAGAATAACAGGCAGGCTTTTCCACATGAAGCAAAGCTGACACCTGACTCTTCGCCTGGCTTCTCCCAGGAGAACATTTTAATGAGGCCCACAGCTGTAATATCACACAGAGAACATTAACAATGCTAATTACCTAAAGTTTAGCCCATGAATACTCAACCGACCATGCCTTGGAGATGAATTGTTGTTTTGGCCCGAACGAAGCACCGATGGCTCGCAGAGCGAATTGAGGCTTGTGAGAGCATCAGACCCAAGGCATTAGGCACACGGACCTGGCAAGGCAGCCTCCACAGCAGAGCTGGTAAATAAAAGAGACACCTGGACAGAAGGCAAAACTGAGACTGCAGAGAGATATTGCCTTGAGGTGGCCAAATCCCTCCTGAGAAAACGCAAGAGGTGTTGATAGGTCTCTCAGCATCACCTCGTGCAGGATCTGCGCAGAGCAAGGGGGGGTTATTGGAGGAATGCTCCTGCCAGGCAGCCGCAGCTGGCGCCGGCTGAGCCTCGCACTGTGCTGGAAGAAGCCAGAAGTCCACACAGACGTGCCATGCGCGAGCGAGCTCTTGCCTGGAAGAGATCCAGGGCCTTTGCTTCACACCATATGCACAGTCATTCTGCAGCTCAAGGTCACCGCGGAGGTGCCTGGGTGTGCTAGTATGACTGCTCCGAACGGACCGGCTTCCCTCGCCCAGGCTCCCAGTGCTGGAGCGCAGTCTGCAGCAGAGTAAATAGAGTGATGTGTACTCTGCTACACGAAGCTTAGCCGTCGCTTCAGCTCCTTATCGCAAAAGCCGCAGGGCAATGCACAACAAGGGCCGTCGTGCAGCAGAAGAGGCTTGGTCCACCCAGGTGTCTCTCAGAGGGAGACGTGAATTTTTAGCAGTCTGTGTTGCTCAGCTCTAATTGAGCACAAAAACATCACATGGTAGGCAATAGCCCATTAGCAACACTGCGTGCTGAGGGGCCTTTTAATTATTTTTGCGTTCCCAGAGGACTACAGAATGCTCTTCGTAAGCATGGCGCGGGAATGCCAATTAGGTGGCCTCCAGCCCTGCTAGACAAGGTCCGGTCACATCACCTTGCGTCACAGGCTGAACCCTGCCCTCCATTTTCTCCCCAAGTCTGCCGTTCTCTGCCGTGAAATATTTATTAAAGGGAGCTGCCGCCTGTCGCGAATGTTGAGTCCCCTGTCTCCTCGCCAAGGTCAGGCTGCCGGGGAGGTACTTTTGCTCTCCGTAGCTTCTCCTCAAGACTGACGGGTCTTTCTTCCGTTCAGTGCAGGCAGGCAGCCTTGGGGAGGAGGCTCTTTCCATTCCTAGGGATTCTTATTTCCTGGGAATAAGGTGGGCATGTAAAAAAAAAAAAAAAAAAAAAAATCACTGAAGCACAGGCTGCATAGCAGGGAGCTATCGTGGTATCAAAACAGATAGTTGCACTAGGGCCTTTTGGGAGCACGTAATAAAAAGCCATTAAATCAATTTCTACTGTTGTGAAAGGCCACCTTCAGTCTTTGCCATCGCTGTTGTAACTTCTCAGGAAGCTCTTCCACTTAGAGATGAAATCCTGGTCCCACAGAAGTGGATGGGAGGTTTACCCTCTGCTTATGCCGTGCCAGGTTTGTGCCCCCCTGAGTTTAGCTGTAGTTTGCTGAGTTTGGACTCAACTGTTTCATACAAGTTTTGTGCCAGAAAAATGCTGAAAGCTTCAACCACAAGCCGTTTGATAACCTTTTATCAACTGTACTGAATGAAATAAGCAGGCACAGCATAACCTGCTTGAGAAGGATTATGGTTAAGGTGTCAAATAGATCTTCCTCCCCCAGTGTGGACGTGTACTAAAGTGGTAGGAAAACATATCCAGGAGCAGAAATAAAATTCTGCTGATGTGAGATGTGACAACCAAAGTACTGAGCTGGCTAGAGAAATAACCTTCCCTAACGATGACCTGTAAAGGAAGCTTGGGGGCCAAAAAAATATGAGAATCAAGGTACGTATCGAGTGTGCACCCCACAGCTGGGCCATGTCCGCTCAGCTGCAAGAAGCCAGATGCTTCGGGACGTCTGGGCGGGAGGTGCAGCTCATTCACTGCGGCGGCTGGTTCCTGGCAAACCTGTCTCTCGTTTGCCATCTCTCTTGACAGCCAACGAGTCCCAGCACATTCATTCTCGCCTCGCATGGAAGCTGCCCCGTAGCACCAGTCCTTTCTGGCTGTCCCCTGTGCCTCTTCTGGCTCTCCTACAGGTTTTTTGGATGCGTGCTGGGCTGCGGGGAGGCAGGGTGGGGGCATGGAGAAGCTGCAAACACTACCCGGCACAGGACCACACCACAGATTTATGCAGGGACATAATGATGTTTTCTGTTTTCTCCTTTTTTCCTCCTTTTGTAGCAATTCCTAACATTTTACTTGCTTTTTTGACACCTGCTCAGCCTTGACCTGTCATTTTCTCAGAATTAGCAACGATGCCGAGATCATTTTCCTGTGCAGTGATGACTGATTTAGAGCCCCTCATTATGCATGTATAATTAGGGTGGGTTTTTTTCCCCAGAAGCATTACTGTGCATTTATCGACAGTAGATTTCATCTGTCATTTTACAACCTAGTCCCTCATTATCATGAAAAACTTCTGCAACTCTTCACAGTCAACCCTTGTTTTGACTGCCCAGAACAGTGTTTCATTCTCAGTAAACTTCTCGCCTCGCTTTTCATTTTCTTTTCCAAAGCACTTGTAAATAGATTAAAAAATACATGTCCAGCTTAGATCTCTGGGTAATTTTCCTCCTCTGTGAAAACATATTGTTTATTTACACCTTTATACTCTACTGCTGCAACTAATCTGTGTCTTTTATTGGAACCACCCCAGTGGCAATCACACTATTATTCAATAGAGTTGCACTGGAAAAGTGTAGACAGACATTACAGAAATAAAACCAGCAGCAGTCCCATTTTTAGGACTTAGCAAACAAGCTATATGTGTTTTGTTCTGTGTTTCTAAATTATCTTGTAAATTCCCACCACTAAATTTCATCTCTCACTGTAAGTAGCTTGCCATATATCTTTTTTCTAAATGTATCACCACTTCAAAGTTCATTAAGCCATTCCAGAGACTATAGCTGATAAAATCCTCATTTGGGTTCAAGATATTAGCAGAAAGACTAACTCCTCAAGTCTCTGGCACCAAGGCAACGTATTGTCATAAATCCATAGGAAACCAGATTTCATTAGTTCCCTTGGTCATAGAACTAATTGTTTGCTCCTACGTCGGGCACCTGATCATGGCTGTGGGCAGCAGGAGAGCCAGCAGCATTTTAATGTTGTTCCTCTGCTGTGCTTTACTTGATTTTTGTCTCAGGATTATGAGATGCTGGGGATGTAAAACAGCTACTGGGAAGATAACAGCTGCCAGAAACACAGCCTTCTGTTTTGTACTTTGAGCTGTGCATACCGTGTAGAGTTAAAAAAATAGTGCTTAGAATAATTTAAAGCAGAAATCTGTTACGTTCCTTCAAAATTACCCGTGCTTGGTTTAATAGATGCTGGATTAATTGCGTGCTGTCTGAGAGCTTTTGTTCCTCTCTGGAGTGGCTGTGGTCTGTGCCACAGAGGTGAATGCTACTCTACTGTATGGCAAATTTGACATTGAAGGGCTCTTTGTAGAAATAAGACTGCCATTCTCTCCCATTGTCCCTTTGATTAAACAGTGCCAGCAAAAAGAGACAGTTTTGATGGTTGTTTTCATATGATGGGCATCTGGCTACTAAGAGCTGGGCTGAGATCACCAAATCACAAGCCGCTTTAGAGATGTCTGTTTACGCACGCCGATCCCACAGTGATGCGATCCAGAAAAGTATTTGGATATGCACATTTTGGGGTGGGGTGAGGGGGGTGAAGAAAAACAATTTCTGGGATGTGTGATGAGGACCATTTGTTGCCTATGTGTGCTGCTGTTTTCCAGTACCCCTCTTCTGGTACCCAAGCCCATAACTTTCCAGTACCCCTGAAATAACTCTGGATTGTGGATGCTTTTCCTCCACTTTTATATCAACAGACTCCCAGTGACCTCTGAGGTACTTTGTGATAAAAATAAAGGAAAACTAATGTATTACACAGTGGACTCATTCATTAACTCCTCCCCAGTTACCACTCCTGTAGCTACTCACATCTGTGTGAATCACCACTTAGTAATGGCTCGGCCATCCCTCAGACGCTTTGGCTTTGGTCACAGGGGTGCCATTAGGTTATACCGGATTAGGTTGCCGATATCTTCTGTTTGCCAAATAGACTTTAACATCCAGAGTCCTTCCCCAGAGTTCGACCATCTCTTTTTGTTAGTACCAGAGCAAAGAGGGAAGATGTCAGGAAGAGAGCACTCCCCTCTCTTTCCACACATCTGCTTAGACATCCAACAAAGGCTACAGGAGCATTTTTCCTTGTACTTTTAACTGAAGTGCTTTAATATAAAAAAAAAAAAAAAAGTACATACAAGTTCTAAACTCCCATTTTCTGCAATCATTTACACTTTTTCTAAGTTGCAACAGAATAGTAGCTACGTAGGTAGTCAACACTGCTAACAAACTACAGTACAAGTTACTAATAACAGTACAAGATGCTTGGAATACATTCTTGCAAATGTGTATGAATACCAAAGAAATCCTGCAAAGTTGAGAGGTTTCCAACACGCATTGCCCTCTTCTCTCAAACCCCTGTAGGATTTCGCTCATGGGTTTCCTAACCACCAAAACACAGAAGGGCTGATCCTTGGCTGTTGCAAGCTGCGGTAGCTCCATTAGCATCCACCGAGCAACGTCGGTTGTCATGAGCAAGGGTGTGACTCACTCTGTGCTCAGATACACACCTTCGGGCAGGGGAGAAACATCATGCAAGTTTCCATGCATGACAAACTGATGGGCCTCCTTGGTCAGTGCTGGCTTATAGCATTAAGCAACATATTTTTCTGAGGGTTTCAAGACCAATCTCTTTCTCCTGGAAGAAATCAGATCAGGACGACTGAAGAACAGTCGGGAGCACGCTGAATTCTCATACCGCTCTAGGTAAAGCTCATTAAATTTCCCTCAAAAAACGCCAAGTTTTGAAGTGTAAGAACCCACCCCATCACCTCTCCTCCCCCACAAAAGGCTGGCGAAGCTTTCAAGCACTTAATAAAACTGAGTGTGAGATAAGAAGAGCAAAGGTGCTCCACACAAGCCATGTCAAAACAAATCTCTACATACGCACATTGTAACGATACAGTCACTTCAGAGTTCAAAAGAAAGGTTCACACTTTACAAAGGAGGGAGAGGGAAAAAAATAACACAAGAAGCTGTCCTTACAATAATGTACTGGTTCCCAAACCTGTAACCTTAGTCTGTGGCCATCAAAAGTGAATGAATACCAAGCAGCATAGTGTAAACGCCAATGAGGCCTCACAGGCGGTAGCAACAGGCAACCTGGAGATAGTGGACATAGCTGAAAAGGAATTCGAAAGATATGATGGGCATTTTTCTCCTGGTCTGGTGCATTTACATAACTGAAGACATAGTGACAAACACGTTACAGTGAAGAGTCTTTCCAGCTTTGTGAGACCACCTGCTCGCCACCCCAAGATCAGTCACAGAATGGCTTTTCCTCTGAAGTGAGAGGGACATCTGGGATATTCTTCAGGCAGGAGTCCTTATTTTTTCCCCTCAGTCGTTCCCACTCACCTCTGTACTTACCATGTGACTAACAGGACGATCGGTATCATCTGAGACTGCTGGGTTTTTCTCACAAGCATCGATACAAAACCTCCTTATCACTACTGCCCTGAAGACCAACATTTCAGTGCAACATTTAGCAGCACCCAAAACTCCTCCAGGCTGTTCACTGACTGGCATTAGATTATTTTGGTGGGAAGCTATGGAAGTTGGCAAACCCATGACAAGGTGAGCTTTTCAATTCATCAGCACATTATGAAAAGACTGAACACCAATGGCTGCAGCTCAGAGTAAAGACGCAAAAGTCAAGTTCTCTTCTGCTGCAAAGAGGATAAAAGGCTCTTTAGGGGATACAGAAGTTGGCATATTGTAGAAAACATGATGGTGGCTCAGAGTAAGAAAACGTCTTCAGCTGTATCACCTTTTCAGTGACTTTGATTTTCTATTTATGTTAAATATTCCTAGTTTTCTCCAACCACATTATCTTGAGACCACAGTTATTGCATTACAAAACCACTATGATGCAGTCCCTCAACATATACATAAATCATGTTTAGGTAGGGGTATGTAGAGCCAGGAAATGGGGCGCATTCCAACCCACATTTTGTTGTTTCCATAAGGGCAGGCAGATCCCAGTTAGGTGAGACAGAGATAACCTAGAGCATCCCCAATGTTGAGAAGAAGGATGTGAGTATATGAGCAGATAGAAACTTCAAAAACTAAACAGCAAGAATTAACATTAGTAGAATATCCCCTGCTTTGTAGCTAACCCAGTTGCTCTAAAATATCTCTCAGCTCAAATAATTTTATCATGCAGAATGTGCAGAACGTGCAAAGAAAGAGGTGCTCTTCCCCTGTGAATGAAGGGAATGGATGTGCTTTCTCAGTATTGCCTAGAAATTACCCAGTCTACCTGCTGTTCCCTAGCTCACTCTCTTTATAACAACAGTTCTTTTGCTTCAATGGCTAACTGGTAAGACAAGACTATTAATTACGAACAAACTTCAAGGTCAATGTATTAGAAGACTGGAAACAGATACCCTGCTACTTTTAAAACAAGTGATGCATTGTACACTTAGTTCTTTTCTGAATCCTCTTTCCACAGAGCAAAGCATCACAAGGGCAAGATTTCCATCAGTCCTGAGCTGGCACAGCCAGTTCTAAGAATTAAACGTAGATCAGGCCTTCACAGTCTTTGACTCCCCTGCCGAAAATGCTCCCCGCCCCCCAGAGAAGCCAGTTTGTTCTGAATATTTGTGTGATGTAGACACTTCTGCACTTGGACCCACAGCAGGTCATCAATTGCTCTTATGCTGGCCACACACCAGTCATCAGGAACATTTTTTGATCACTTTCTGTATTTCTTAAACTACATGCAATAAAATTGAAAGACTCTTTACCCCATACCCAAATTTATCTGTTAGACTAGGAAGGACCACAGGTATGTACTCACTTCCTCAGAAATCAAGTCAGGAACTTCCCATGTTGTGGGATCTTTTTTCATCTTTATGCTGAGTCAAGCTTTAGTCCACAATTGTTGTATGTCACTGGCCTTGCACTGAAAGGCCTTTACACACGAAACAAACCCAGCTGATTTTATCACCACAGCACTGAGCATCATCCCAGGTAAGAGGCTCTCTGAGGACCAAAAGAGCCTTTCGGGAACACTTGTCTAAGAATCTTGTCTTCAGACCACTCTGGACCTTCCACGACCCTTATAAAACCCCTTCAGTTTTTTGCAGAGGGCTTCCAAGGACACAAAATCTGACAACAAGAGGCAAGGACAAAAATGAGTGATACTGTGGCTGGACACAGACTATGGCTCTAGTCTTTCTGATGACAAGAAGTAGCGTGGGAAGAGCCCAGCTGGTCCCCAGAGTTCAAAGCTAGACATTGTTTAAAATACCTTTTCACTTCCAAAGTGAGGAGATTTGACAGCAAAATCAATAAGGTACCTCAAATAAAAGCCCTCAAGTTAGTTTTTGAAGCCATTTTGGGGAATAAATGAGTGCCAGATAAAGGGACAAGCCTCTGAAGTCAGAACACAGTTCTTGGATGTTTTGCTCCCAAATTGAATTACTCTTAAAAGGGGAAGGGAAGTAACCTAAGAGCCTTTACAGTCTATTTTTAAATGAGGGGATGTTTTTCATTTAACTCTCTATAACAAAATCATTTGAAAATAACCGAGGAAGCCGTGTAATCCCAGATGGTCTGTGTTCTGTGTGGTGAAGCTGCTGTGACTCCACTGCATTAAAAAAATATATTCATTATTCTGTAGCAATTGTCCATGACACTGAGGCTTACAACATAAATATTGCAATACCTCATCCAGTTTCTATATGACACACCATGTTTTATTGCAGTAATGTCTCATAATAGATGAAGGTGCTGCAGGGTCCTGTTTGGCCAATTGCTATGGGACCCTGGAGTGCACTTTCATAAGGAGGGAATATCTCCCACGGGAAGGGAGTTAAGTTGAGGACTAGATGCCAGGAGAACCAGCTAAAGGCTTCACATGCAATCCTGGGCAAATATTTTCTGTGCCCCNGCCCCTCCATTAAATGGGAGGTTCGTTTCCTCACTTGCAGATAGCGCTAGATGCAAGGTAATGGAGCACAGCCCTGCCACGCACAGCAGAATGCCTCTAAATCAAGAAGCCAGTGTTTTTCGCCAACGTGACAGATTGAAAAATGCTTCTGGTACTTCCATGAGTGGGTTACTAAGCAACACTTTGGCTTCCAGGGAGTAGCCGTGCTGGATGTGATCTCATGCGCCGGCAGCCTGACCACGTCCCCAGCTGGAGCACTGGGGAAAGGAGGGCAAGCGTGTGCCGGCAGCAAGGCTGCGTGGCTTCACTGGCTGTAAAACAGGTTCCTTCAAGATGAGCTGCAACCACAAAGCAAAAATATCCCAGAGGGGACGATGGACCCACTCATGGGGTGGCTAAAACACAAAGGCACTGTCAGGACATACCGTTGGGAGAGAAGTAAAGCTGAGACGGTTTAAGCATCACTCGGTAAACGTATGGCACATCCTGGTCATGCAAACTTCCACTTCAGCCTGTCTCAGAGCAAATGATGCTGAAGAGCAGAGGACTGACTCCAGGGACAGATGCTAAAAATGATAGGGGCTGGAAAATATTTCCACATGAGGAGACAGAGAGATCAAAAAGACTGGAACAGATTAGAAATGGGTAAGAGAAGGGAGGTTAGAGCGGAGTGAAGTGAGGTCTGATACAGAAGAGGAAAATCATGCACTGCTGTTCACTGTTTCCTGATAGAGCAATAAGGGGCTGTTTACAGAAAATCAAAAAGCAATACACTGAAAACTGATGAATCAAGTCCAGACTCCATGGAGTTAGAAATTTGCCCTGGTTGCTGACTGTTCCATCATTATCTTTTGCTGAGATTTCTCACTTTCCTTTGGAGCCTGTGACATGGCATCACCAGACCCAGACTGAACCAGAACTGAGAGTAAACAGAGCAGACTCACCTGGGATAGAAACACCTATTTTCTTATATACATTGAGTGTACTCAACTATTAAGAAGCATGCATCTTCTAATAAAGACTAAGGTCTAAGACTAAGACTGGGCCTCTTTAAGACAATAGAGGAATGTTGATCGAGAGCAGCTGAGAATCTGGCCTGTCTTTTAGAGTATTGTTAGTCTTTCATGTGTCGATAAATCATGCTCTAAATAGGACTGAGATTAAATCGTAAGGGATAATGTTTTGCCTTATTTGTTAGAATGCTGACACACCTTTGCAAAACAATTAAGATTTTCTCCCTCCTCCTTCTTCTCCTTCAAGGTGAGTAACACTTATTATAGGAGTCTAGATCTATTCCTGATAGGTGAGCCATATTTACAGTAAATAACATTAATATGATGCATAAATACATATATATTTGTGTCTATAACTTAAAGTCTCCTTCTAATTAAAATTCAATACTACAATATCACACAGTAAGGCTCTACCGATGTATTAATGGGAATGTCACTATTTTGGGATCATTAGTTGAGCATTTTAAAAGTGCACTTAAAAGTTGATGACATCACAGTTTTTATCTGAGAGATCCACTATAATGTCACAGATTTAGCTTCCTTATATTCCCCTTTTGAATAACGGGGACAATGTTGTCCCAAAGTCAAATAAAGGATCAATAGCAAAGATCCTGACTTGGTCTTCCCCACTCTTCAATTTTAGTTGTTGATGTTTTCCTTTGCAACCACTTCTAGTGAAAAAACCCATGTGTATACCAACAGCACACTCAGTCTGAAACAGCAGATGAAGAAAAGGTGAAGCAGTAACTTAACATATACACAAACTTCTGGTTCTTAGGACATCTGACTGTGTAGCACAGATGTCAATTTACTTGAATGCTCTTAAGCCTCCCTTTACATCTGCAATTCAATGAAATAAATTATTCCCAGGCCTGTCCCCATCACTGCCAACCCAGGCTGCGGTGCTGGAAGAAAGTCAGAGTAAATAGGACTGTTGACCTCTGCTGCAGCACAAAAAAAATGGAAAGCCATCAAGGTAAAGAGGAAACATTTCTCCCTGCATTTAAAAAGAACATTTTATGACTACAAGAGTCTATATGAACTATTGTGTGACCTTAATGGTGAGTAGGGGTTAAGTCAGTGCACAAGTTTGATTCCCTGCAATGATCAAGGGTTTGTTGAACACTTCTAAAGGGGAGATAAAGGCTGATAGTTCAGTTTGGAACTCCCTCTATTTCCAATTTGCTCTGGACCCTTCAAATCAGCTTTGGTACACACAATTTCTGAAATCCAGGAATGTATTGTAAGAGAAGAAAAAAAAGAGCATGAACCATAAAGGATATTCTGTAATGAAGCTCAAAGGAGATGGCACTTGGAAATTTCTCATGCACTTGCTATGGCCTTCCCAAAAGGATGCAGGGGCATATCTCTTGTGTTATACTCCTAAGAGAGCAACAAAGGAAGAGTACATTAGGCATAACATTCATGTCTCATCCTTTGATTTTCAGCAGATACTTCCCTTTTAATGTTGCTGGCAAAGTTTGCACTGGCAGCGCACAGTGGGCATCAAAATGCAGTCCTGAGTCCAGCAGCAGCAGATGTCTGGGCTGGAAACAGAGGGATGCACCTGCAGAGCTCCTGGGCAGCGGCAGGTTTGGCCTTCCAGGCAGAAAATCTTGAGGAATCTAGGGGAAATCCTTATCTTGATTTTCAGGACCGTAGACACATGGATCCTTGATGAAAATTAACAAAGTCTTACATGGCAACAGCAGGAAGAGTCCTATCAACAGGGACGAAGCTCCAGACTATCTCATGCACAGGTGAGACATGCCAGCAAACATGTCTCACCCTTTGGACTGCGACAAAAAGGAGCGCTCTCCCAGCCGATCCATTCAGCCACTGAAGACATGGAAAGGAGATGAACATGAAACGGACTTGTCATTCTTTATCACTCTTTCAGAACACAGAGAATAAAACCTGCCCTGCTCTCTCCTTGGCTTCTAAGAAGTGGGGAGAGAGGCAACATTTCCTGAGTCACTGTGGAGGTAAAACCTGAATTTGTTTTCGATTCACCTGAACTGAATCAGATGGATGACTAGACTGATAGGAGTCTGAAAGAAAATAGCAATACCTGAAAAATCAGCAGTTTTCAGACATGAAGTGTTTTATTGTTAACTTCAGGCATGCAAAGGGAAGTAAGCTGATCTGGAAATAGTAATTTCCTTATTTCAAAAGAGCTGTAACAAAGTATATTCTAAATGCATAGGTGAATACTGTAATAATACTTTACATTTTCATTGAACTTGGGAGAAACACACACCAGGTGCCCCCCAAAGCCGCTCTATCACTCCCCTCCTCAGCTGGACAGGGCAGGGAAAATACAACAAAAGGCTCATCGGTCAAGATAAGGACAGGGAGAGATCACTCACCAGTTACTGTCATGTGCAAAACAGACTCAACTTGGGGAAATTAATTTAATTTATTACCAGTCACAATCAGAGTAGAGTAATGAGAAAATAAAAACTAAATCTTAAATCACCTTCCCCCGCACCTCTCCCTTCTTCCTGGGCTCAACTTCACTCCCAATTTCTCTCCCTCCTCCCCGCAGCAGCACAGGGGGACGGGNGGGCTGCAGGTGGATATCTGCTCCACAATCATCCTC
The DNA here is from genome assembly GCA_013400195.1 of Aramus guarauna. Taxonomy (NCBI): domain Eukaryota; kingdom Metazoa; phylum Chordata; class Aves; order Gruiformes; family Aramidae; genus Aramus; species Aramus guarauna. Next base: position 252,099 of record VXBL01006172.1, on the reverse strand, counting down.
CATGGGCTGCAGGTGGACAGCCTGCTTCACCATGGTCTTCTCCACAGGCTGCAGGGGAATCTCTGCTCTGGCACCTGGAGCACCTCCTGCCCCTCCTCCTGCACTGACCTTGGTGTCTGCGGAGTTGTTTCTCTCACATATTTTCACTCCTCTCTTCTGCTGCTGTTGCACAGCAACTTTTTCCTCTTCTTAACTATGTTATCCCAGAGGCGCTACCACCATTGCTGATGGGTTTGTCCTTGGCCAGTGGCAGGTCCATCTTGGAGCCAGCTGGCATTGGCTCTATCAGACAGCTTCTCACAGAAGCCCCCCCGTAGCCCCCCCGCTACTGAAACCTGGCCACGCAAACCCAATACAGTGCCTCCATGTGCAGCGGTGCACTCGCCAAACACCTCAGTGGTGCAGATGGAGATACAGGACAGTAACGCACCTCTCCTCTGCCCCACGCTAAGACTTGGCCATCAGGACAGCCAGACCATGCTCACACATCTTGCAGCCTGGCTTCTTCAAGAAAGCCACTGTCCCCCACGGGCCGGGAACACCTCCTGGCAGTGTCGGTCACTTCTGCCCTTGTCCGCAGTGCAGTGAGACCCTGCGCCCCGGCTGGCACCGCAGGGGACAGAGCTGGGACAACACCAGCACTCTCTCTGCAGAACTGCTCCCCAGGAGCAGGGACTTGATGCTCTGGCCTCGGCTGGTGGCACCAGCACTGGTAGAAGGGAGGCTGCCCGAGCCTGCACTGCCATGGGAACGTGACGGGGAGCGCGCTGGGCAGCTGCGCTTGTAAATCAGCCCCCTTCAGACCAGAGGGTCCCCCTGCCTCTCCCTTCCCCTCCAGCAAAACTGAGTTCATCTTATGTAAACCAGACCAGGTTTGGTGCCTGCCCTGAAAAGCCGTTTAACTACTGCAGAGGCTGGAGGTCGTTGTTAGTAATTATATCACCACTGAAGATAGATTTGGCTGCCTGCCAGTCCCAGCTCCTGCCCTCTTTGACCAGAGGGGAAGCACAGCCACAGAAACTAAAACTTCTCATTTCCCCTGCAGGGTCTTGAACCTTCGGCATCCAACTCCTGGCTTGTCACCTGCTCCCATCTCCTGCAGCTGGCAGAAATAAGCCGCGTAGGTAACAGCACAGGAGAGTTGGCTGGGTCCGCAGCACTGTAGTAAACAGCAGCTCTTGGTGCTTGCTTGCAGTTGGCGGGCTCCAAGCGCTTTACAAAACCAGCTCAGAATTGCCATCCTGCCTTTTCTCCAGAAGCAAGGTACAGGGAGTTTGGGTACCTGCTCACAGAGGTTGGGTACCTGCACAGAGAGTTTGGGTACCTGCCACAATCCCTGCCGTAGGTGGACATAAACCCTGCACTTCATAACCCCGCCTCGCTGCGGTGAAACATCGCACTTCCAGGTAACCTCCGACTCTCCTCGCCGGCCGGCGCCTGGCACAACCAGCAGCTCTGCTGGACAGGATGTCTCCCATTCGGGTCAGATGTTGGTAAGCGAGGCCTAAGTGCGTCAATGAGTATGCGAGCGTCGCTGCCTGTTTGGCCGCGGGTTGCTTCTACAAAGCCTCTTGTTGTGGGGGCCGGGGCGGAAGAGGCGCAGCACCCATCCGCTCCTGCCCGGCAGTGGTGGTCGCCCTGCCCGGCTGCATAAAGAAAATTAACGCATGCTTCCCTTGTCCTGCCCTGCAGTATATCATGGGAAGGTATGAGAAGGTAAAATCATAACAAACCCAGAACTGTCTAGAGAAGAGGACTTTCCTGTCCTGTCTGCCTGCTCCTCTCTACAGAACTTGTTTTCACAAAAATACGGATCTGATCGACAAAATTTCAGGTGAGGACCTCCTCTTGTCCAACTCTAAGCCTCCTGTGATAAAATTGACAAGACAACCCATCTTTTAATCATCTCCTCCATTAAGATGTGCATTTTCTGCCCTCCCAGACTGGTGCCAAATTGTTGCAAATATAGTCTCTGTTGCTTTGTCCAGTTTTTTTTATATACTGAGAAAACATAAAGCATTTCCCCCTTCTGCTCTGAAAGACAGTTTTATAGACTAACAGTTGGCATTGCCAACTGATTAGATAGACAGACAGACAAGCAAGATCCACCAAGCTGTTTCACTCTAAAAGTGCTCCTAGCATTCAAGATTTTAATCCATTTTATTTATCTTCTTTTACTTTTAGATGAACCAGTTGCATCGTGTTAAAAATTCCTATTCCTCCATAGCCGCTAAATTTCTTTTAAGCAGATACTGTGAAGTTTTCACTAATGCAGTTTCTTAACATGCTGGAACTGAATTAACCGGCTACACAGTGGTGGATATGACACTAAAAAGGAAAATTTGGAAAATTTCAATTCAGATATAGACCTGAAATACTTTAAAGCCCTGCATTAAATGTTTTATGTCAAATAAGGCTATTTAATTATTTTATTTTGAAATTAAATTAACTTTGAAATTCAAATATTGAAGTGATTCACTCTAAAAAGACTGAAACAAGCATTTTCAACTCTTCTGATATTCCCCCCCATATTTTTTGCATGAAATAATTTGCCAGATTGAACTTGGATATGTGAATAATTGCAGTTCTCTCAAAAGCATATTTTTTAAAAATGAATTTATTCCACACAGAAAAATCATGGCCAGCTCTACCTGGAATTCCTTTGCACACTATCCCTCCAGCAGTGACAAGCTTAATTAATATTCCTTTTTACCCCCATCCACTCCTCCCCTCCCAAATGACCCCTGTCAAAACACATGCTGTAGGTGTAAAGAACATGCAACAGCCCCGTAACACCGCACAGTGCGGGAATCTTCCTTTGGGGCAGAATTTACTAAGCTCCTTTTAAAGAAAGGTGAGAAATAATGATTTCAAAGCTATTTAGAGCAACGTTTGCTTCCAAAGAACACACTTAATGGTGGCTTTCCTAGCTCAAGAACTGGCCTAAGGTACGTTTATAGAAAGGCTGTAAACTCAGCCCAAAGACACCTCTTTGGAAGAACAGTTTGGAGGCAGAATGGAACCCGTCTCGCGCCTCTTCCGAGCTACAGGGGAGGCTCTGCGATGGCAATACGAGCTCACCTCCTCAGCGGTACGCCTTGGATGCACCCTCTTTTTGGTAACCGTTTCTCCACCCCTCTGGTTTCGGTGGCTGCCACTGCAGCAGCTCCCCTCCCCAGCCAGCCTGCCCACCATGGGGCAGCAAGTTGGGCAACACAGCACGCAGATGTGATGGAGGGAAAGCCGGAACCAAGCCATCATTTCGTGCAATATAGTCTGAATCTCTGGAACAGCCCAAGGTAGCTAACACCAATGTAGCTGCCATTGTGGGCATGAAGTAATGTGCAATTTACTGCATCAGTAAAGGCGATTTTCTATAAATGATCTTTTTTAGATTTTCCAAAACAAGTTAAAAATGAGAAGGATTTCTTGAATATGTTTAACTAACATACTTTAAGGCCATTACGCAGACACAGCTTGTTTTTAAATACATCCTCTCCCACAGTAAACATCTGTTTTTATAATGACAGGAAGAACAATTACATCATCCAGCCTGACTTCCTCTATAACACAAGCCTTTTTCAGTCAGACATTCCTGTGATTAACTAAGATTGCATTTAATTAAAATATGTCTTCTGGGAAGCTGCCCATTCTCTAGTTGAAGACTTCAAGGGATGCAGGATCTACCATCTCCCACGGTAGTTCGCCCTGATTTGTGCTAAAATATCACTCGCCTTGCCTACCCAGAAAAGTTTTGAAATACGCCAGCGTTTGATCACCTCAAGGGCTGCCAACAAACCTGCCGTAGAAAGAGAAAGAAGCACACAGAGCTAGAGTCCTCCTGTTGTTTGCTGCCCAGACCAGATCGCTGCTACAAGCGGTTTCAAGATTTGCCTGACAGCGGATGGGGTCGGGTCATGCAGAAAGGGTGTCCCCAGGGGGATACCAGGTGACAGGAAAGCACTTCTCAGAGTTTCAAAACTCCTCTTCCTCACCCCCATAGCTGTGCCACAACCTCTCCACATCTCGGTAAAGCAGAACCTGGTGGATCGATTAATATTTCTCAAGTGTGCCAAGATACATGGCTCCGAATGCAAGCTAAAAATGTCACTGAGAGGTCCGTCCCAGCCCCTTATCTTAGACTGAGCTGGTGAAGAACGAGACCACAGCTGGAGGAAGGTCTCAGCATGGGAGAGCTGGTATCTCATCTGCTGCCTACACAGCGACCCAGCACAAAGCTGAGGAGATGAAACGCAGGCGGATCACTGCAGGTAAGTACCCTGTTACACCGATCTCAAATGGCAAACAACATTTTGCTACTGAAGATCTAGCGGTCCCTCCTTCCGTCACACCTCATTAGTGAAGAAACTTCAGCAAGGCCACTGAGGAATATTTCCAAACATGAAAGACACTGTTCATTGCAGAATGGTTGTGGGAGGAGAAAACAGTCAGAGCTATGGATCAAAACCTCGCAATAGGAAAGCAGGTGTGTGTGCAGCGCATAGCTCATTTAGCAATGTCTCCATCACTGACTTTCTGCACCAGCCTGTCCCACCAACAGGGCTGTGATTAGCCACTGCTGTCTCCCTAACACACTGGCTATAACAATATGCATTTTCCTCTCCATTTGGTAATGCAGACATTGTCCTACTCTTCTCCCAAGGTCAATGCAAATGCCAGGAAACTGGAAGACGATGGCTCTTTTTATGACGCAGCTCGCTGAGCCCAGCAAGCCTGGTAGCTGAGCACCAGCCCAAACACGAACCCACCTCTGCTGCTCCCACTGCCAGCACCACCACAAAACTTTCCTTGGCTCCTGTCCCTCTTGCCAAAAAGCTCACTTTTCATGAGAAATCCCAGCAGTGTCCTGGTGAATACACACCTGCACTCCTGGACAGAGCAGCAACAGGACTTCGCATCAGCCTGAACCGTGCGATGGTCCCAAAGTGCCAGGTCAGCAGGGTTCAACCGCACCAACAGATGGGTGCAAATGCTCATGCAGATGAGCTGTGGTCCCCAAATTCCCCCCAGGGCCAGGGTGGTTCCAGGCTGGGAGGAAGACGCTTCATTTTACATTTCTTCCAGAGCTTTGTCCCAATGGGTACCAGACACCCAACACAGGTCTGTGAGCTCCTGCTTTGCCCTCCCCGCACCTGATGCTCAAATTTCTTTGTTCTCTCGGCTTATCTGAGGAGCTGTCACATGGAAAGCCTCAGGTATTGAATGAATTTCACAGGTAGCCAGTGCAGCTGCTCCAGGAGAGATTTGGTCCAATATGACTAGGATAAATACTTTCTAAACCTTACTAAAACCTTTTTCTAACACGTTAAAATACTCCTGCTGCAGTCTGAGAAGAGGCTGCGACAGTACGTGGGAGAATTCAGCAGCTGACACGGCTACTTTCAGCGTGCAAGCTGAACGAAACACAAAAGGTGAAGAAACTATGTAAATAATGAGGGAAAGTGCATTAGGTCAGTATAGCTCATTCTAGCTAAGTGTAATTAGCAGGAGAAGGAAGGAAAATTAGCTCACCGATATTCTTTCTAATGTCTTTTCAAGTGTTCAGGGACATTTAATTTTGCAGAAAAGTTTCAACCAATATAAATGTGCCAAATATAATCTTCAGTGTCCTTACCTACTTGTACAAGCAACCCGAGTCACATGCTGCTTGGGATTCTCATAAATGTATATTATAAACCCACTTAAATCTATGCATAGAAAGTAATACACATCATACCCAAGAAAATGGTTGTTCTGGGCTACTTGGCAGTTCGGGGAGTTGCAGGTTTTTAACCTTGAAGATGTATCTGGTAAAAATTCTTCAATGTACTCACTTGTCCTCCTAGTGATTTCTTAAATTATTTAAAGATACTCCACTGCAATAATATTTTTTCAAATTATGCTCTTGCTTAACGTTTCTCCATTTCACATGTAGAAATTTGTTTAAATAAAGTACAACTATTTCTATTTAAAATTTAACATCATTATGAAAATCTTTCTTCTCATACTAGGGTCAGTAAATTATTCCATTCTTTAGAGCTGGGGAACGTTTTTTGCCAAATTATCACATTTGCCAAAAATGCAGTTGTAGAGAATTTGAGGGCAAAATTATTTGAAAATTCAGGTAGATCTCGATAACTACTTTCATAAAAAACAGTAAAACTTTGGAAATGCCAGAAGTCCTGATTAGGCAATTCCCCGAATAAAATGCAACATTCAATTGCAGAACATTTTAGTTTAGAAATTTCAAAAAATGAATCAAAAGTGCTTCAGTTGACCCTAAGCCAAAGTTTTTCCTTTTTTGCAGCTTACTTTAGATTGCTCAGAAAACTGACAATTTAATTTTCTACAATCAACTTAAGATGACATTTTTCTTTTGTTCAGTTTTCTGAGCTAAACAGCAAGTCAGTTACATGCATAACCACTCACAATTTTCTGAACAAAAACAAAATTATGAGTCTGGACTGTATGCTGGCACTGCAGTAGGACGGTGTGCCTGAATATCCTGAAATACCAAAGACGGTAGACTTTTCTAAGCATCTCTGTGTGTACATATGGGTAGTGTTCTTCCTTCAGAGACACTAAAATCAGATTTCTAAAGATCAGCCAAATCAAAGCACCCCAAAAATTTTTGATCAGTGCGTCTCTCAGTGACAACGTGTTGTTCATGACCCGGGAAGTCTTGAACTAATGCAACTCTCAAAGCCCTCTATGAATACAAAGTGGTTGCAGTAAAGAGATTTCCAGTCAAGCCTGTGAAGAGAAACAACTGGTGCTGCTCCCAGCAGCCAAAGTACTCACCAATAATTCCTTGGGAGATATCTTATTACTTGTTCTTCAAAAAGAAGACTAAACAGAAAGCACAAGGCCACACAAAATTGACTTCTCCATGTCGATATAACAACCCTCCCCTTTCTATAATGCATGTGAGCCCGTAACAGTAAGCAGCAACCATGCATAGCAGTGAAGAGATTTCATCCGGAGCATCGGGAAAGTACACGATCCTTCTAGTAGAGCCCAGGAGGTATGGCATGAGTGACAGTGAATACCACAGATAACTTCTTCCTGTATTTGAGTGTCTGTTCGTTTTGATGTGGGTTGTGTCTTTGTGTTCTGGATGGGAAGTGTGTGCTGGTATGGCAACACCAGGAGCAAAGTGTTTCTTGATTGCTGGAGCTCCTCAGGCTTGGAAGCCAAAAGCTGATGCTCTCTCTCTGAGCAGCTCCCGGCACAAATGACAACTCCAGCTCCCTGCAAATGAAGAAATCCTTCTTATAGGAATGACATCAAATCCAGGCACTCAGAGTTTATGACAAGATCAACCTGAACAGGATATCAAATATTCCTAATGATGGAATTGCCTGTATTTTTCTGAAGCAGGCTCTGCCACCCTTGGCGTTGTGTATGTAGGCTCTCTACACAAGTTACAGCACATCTGGGGTGCGCATTGCTACCAGGTGTTTTATATTTTCATACATAAAATACATCACTTCCCAGTCAAACAGAAACCTTTAGCTAATTATTAGCTTCATTTCAAAATTTTCTCTTCCTGATTTAGTTTCCTCTTTATCAAAGTTACAAACATTTAGCTCCTGAATGCATGATTGATTTGTAATTATTCTTGTCTCGCCCCTCATGTAAACCGCAGTCATTTGCACTTGCGTGTCTCCTTCTCCAATTCTACTGCTCTCTGCAGATTTTAGTCAGAGAATCAATAATGGTAAGGGAGTAATTCCTCAGCTCCCCACACAAGTGACAAACTACGACCAGTGGTAGTATATACAGACTGAACCCCCTGCAGAGGACAGAACGACACACCAAATGTAATACAGACCATAAAGCTCACCCTTCCGGGGCACAGACAGACTGCAGAACAAGGAAGGTCATTCCTCTTAATCCAGTCTCCTGACAATGGACTCTCAGCTAGTCCAGAGAGGACCTCCCTGTCTGGGGCTTTCTCTCTGGGACTTTGACTTCTTAGGAAGTCCAAAGTCACAGTTCACAAGAAGTCAATTCAGTTGACTAAATTGAGCTGCCCAACGCCATCTGGGACATCCAAAGATACCCATGACCCACAAAAGAGCCATGTCCTGGAAAAGGAGGTAGACAGCAGGCACGATTGCGCAGGACATCTCAGATCACACTAGACCTCCATGTCTATTAATTTTCTTTCTTTCCAGTGCTACCTGCCTCTGCTTTGCTACTGCTTCCCTAACTCTGCATGGCCCAGGCCACCTTTCTGAAATTCTTTGCTTCTCCACAAGGACTTTCAAAACAGACTTCTAACACATGTTACCTTCTGGGGGCTCAAAGACTGGTGGATTCAAGCAATACATGTGATAGCCACGGTCACAGTCATCACAGAAGAGCAGCTGGTCCTGAGGCAGTGTTGTTGGGAAGACAGTAGGGGAAAAGGGAGAGAAGGAGAGGAGAAGAGAGAGAGAAAATGATGTAAATTAGTCTCTTGCCAAGACGAAAACATAAGCATGGTAACCCACAGGGCTCAGCTAAGAACACAGACCTGCAACATAGAGACTGAGACTATTGGGAATGTGAAAGGTATCACATCGGTGTGTCCAAGGTTAACCACCACCCTTATCATCACAAAGGCAGTTCAGTTTCTAGCTGGAAAATCTCTCTGAGAGGTGGAGGACTTCATCTCCAAGGTGGCCTCATGATGCAGGAGCAAAAGCTATTAGGCCAGGGATATGCTGTACTGAGCCCCACTTTGCTGTGCTCCAGTGTGACCACGTGCTGGATCTCATCCCTTCTGGGGAAACCTTTCTCATCAAAAGCCTGGACTTAGCCACTTCTCCAAAACTCAGCTGAGTAGTGAATGTTCTGTGAAACAGATGCAAATTGTATGATCCCACCAAGTGGTCTGCAGCTCTTTCATACTTTTTTTGGGAAAAACTTACTCTGAAGTATCCCATAACTCCTAACACGGAACAGGTCCCTATTTCAGATTTCCTCATTTACTGCTAAAGCAAAACAAAATCTCTGGCTTCAAATTTATTCTGCTATAGGGATGTGGTCTTAGCTAATCACCTCCAAAGTTCTCCAGCCACTGTCTATTCTCCAGGTTTCTTACAGATTACCAAGGACCCTTAGCATTAGATTTTAATGGAAAACTCCACAGAGAGGACACTGTTCAGCTGCAGAATCTGGATCACGGTTTGGAAATCACTAGTATAGGTGATTAGGTGACTAGAGCAAGGCGTAGCCATCCCAATTCAAATGCTTTCACATTTCCCAAGCCTTGTAATTAAGATTAAAAAATCATGCCAAGAAGGTGGCCACAGTCAGGGACAGAAGAAACATCCCTGCCATCTCTTGGGTTATCATCCATTCACATCTACTCCTGCCAACCACATTAAAAACACCACTCTTGCAGCTCCCTGCAACATGAGTTTAGGGCCTCCAGCTAATTTCTATTGAATAAGCAAACAAACCACAAGTATCGCCATCTTAAGTGGTCCTGTACGGTAATTTCAGCAGAGACTGACGGCTGAATGGGTCACTGGGGAGGACCCCATCTCTACTCGCAGGGTGACTCTTCCTCAGAGGTGTATGGAAGCAGCCGTAAAGCCATGACCCGCACCATGGCCAAGCGCTTCTCAAGGGCAGGCATGACAGTAGGTCGCAGTGACACTTATTTGCATGAAAAGGTAAATGAACTCACATCGTTCTCAGAGGTCCCACAAAGGCTGCAGGATTTGCACTCAATGCACTGCCACTGATAGGTTTTAACAGCCTCAGTCATGTTTGTGGTGAACTGCAGGCAGGTCGGGTGTCCTGAGGAAGATCGGAAACAACTGTCATTGTTAAGGCTCACTTATTGCTTGTTAATTAACCGGTATTAAATTTGGGAACAAAACGCACATGGACATGGACTGATCACAACATGGGCTGCAACTAACAGATACCAAAGAGGAAAGCAGGCATTAACCCTTTCGCTGCCGGGCACAAGAGAAAATCAGAGTCATCCCCACCCATTCCCCATTGGCAAAGCAGTTTTATTCAGAGCTCTTAAAAATGGTTTGGCTTTGGGTTTGATTTTTGTGGGACTTTTTTTTTTTTTTTTTTTTTTAAGAAAATAAGAGAAAGGATGAAATCAGAAACAAACCCAATTTCAAAGAGAGCCCATCTGTCTTAGTAGCAATTGGACTACAGTTTCAATTAGCTTTGTTTCGACCGGACTGAAGGACCTGGTAGAAATGAGGTTATTCTCCATTTCAGAGCTTCCCTTCCTGGTGTCCAAATGGGTGGAGCAATTCTGTAAACTTTGCTTAAATGGAAGCAGTAGTGTACAGAGAAGAAGCAAGACAGGATGGAGTGATGCAGCTTTTAATTTTTTTAAGAGCTCTGCCGCTAAAGTTGGTTGGCACAGAAGAAACCAAATTGCACAGCTAACCTTCCAGGATCAAAACAAGAAACTGAAAGGAAAAAACCCCAAGCCAACTCCCACAACGAACTAAATGAAAGGAATAAAGAAGGGAAAGCTAGCAGAACAGTCACATCTAATTGGGAAGGACAAATTGCCAGAGTTACAACCCCCGCCCCTACATGCGTGTCGACTCCAGCTTTGCAAAACAGCGGTATCACAGTAGCAGGGTCAGCAATGGGCTTTCTGGAGGGGAAAATACAAACAAACAAACAAACCAAAGGTAGGATCAGTGTTCCTTCTGCAAAACAAAACAAGAAAAATATACCGCTGAAATAAAGTACTGTACTCCCAAACCACCCCTAGCAGGCTGAGGCAGTCCCTAAGTCACCTGCAATAAGCTACTGCTTGCCGTCTTGGAAAGCCCCATATTTAGCGTCCCTCTCCGACACGCTGTGCATAGTCAAGGGTGGGAGGCATGGGACAGGGATAGCCAATTGCTCACCTGTAGAAAAACTAGAAGTTCAGGCACGCACATCCAGCACTACTGCATGCTACTTCTAGAAATTTACACTATCAGGTGCACAGGGTTTTTTCACTTCTAGCTGATCTGCTGTTCTTCGACTACAGCCAATGGGTGGAAGAAAATCTTTTCTGCTTCCACCAGCCTAAATGTCTTTGTAAGAGTGGAGAAAGAAAGGCTGCTTCTCCAATAAGAAAAAAAGGTACAGCTACGGTAGATGTGGGCATAGATGCGCTATCTTCATTACCAGACCTATCAGCAGTACTTTGCTGTGTCGTCACATCACCCATCATCACCCTACAAGAAGCTTCTATGTTCTCTAGTCAGTGAAGGAAACAGTTGCGGAGAGTTGCTGGGGAAGGTAATAATGCTGCAGGGAATATATTTCCTTTATGTGCCCACTATACCACCAAATGGTGCAATAAGGATTTTTGTTCTCCAGTTACATCTGCATGGTAGTGATATGAAACCTAAGCCTGTCCAGCAAAGAAATGTGTGTACATAAGTTATTAAGGAAATCGAATAGAAAATAAAGGAGATATTTAAGGAAGAAGGGATCAATGACATTGTTCATATCACTCTTAAGCCTTTGAATAAAGAAATCTTTTGAGAGTACTGATGAGCACAGAAGGACCAAGAAGATCACTGTGTTTTGGAGCCCTTGAAATGCCAGCACAAAACAAGAGTCGGGTTTTACTGAGATTTACAGCGGACCAAGGCAGAACTAAACTTCTGGGGACCTTGCAACTGCAACTATCCAGAAGGAGACTTTGTGACATGATACCTTTTGTTGCCGAGAGGACCTCATATAATTTCTGATACTACCAAACTAGCAGAACCTGACATGACACTGAAATGTTCCTCCAGATCTGATTTACAGCACACGCAGAACCTCATTCCACCACCAGTAAATAGAACAAATGTGCCACACTACACATCAGGGAGGAATTCATCCCAACAGCAGCAAGGCAGCTTCCAGAAAGGTTGTACAGTGCTGGAATACATCACAGAAAACAACTCATACAGGGAGGTGAGTTAATCAGAGAGTTAAATAGCTTCAGTCACATTTGAAAAGAAACAGAAAGAATGGAATCAAACTTAGAGAAATAAATCACAGCTAAATGCATACACACAGTCACGTGCTCACTCGCCTGCGTACACACATTGCTCATTGCAGAGGCTCCAGCTAGAGACTCTCCCTTTCTCAAACGACATGAAGGTCAGGTTCTGTTCACTACTTTGTCTCTGTCCCTTCGCAGCCATTCCCGCTCTCCTCCACCTATCAGTCCTGACTGTCTCGTTCCTCATTTGCCTCAAAAAACCCTCTGCAGGTTTTCTGTGCTGCATCTCGTATCGATGGCGCCTCATCCTTGAAGTGATCCATCCTGTTCTGCAGAGCCCTTCTTAAGAACCACACTCACGACAAGCCTAAAAGAAATGGGCTCTTGTGCGCTAAGGATCACTTAGAAAATGTTAATAGTGGAGCGAGGGCCACGGTGGCTTCTTTTTAGTGCCAATGCAGAAATGTTTTGCAAAAATATACCAATTTATTTGCTCCATTGGGCTCTCTCTCCAAATGCTGAGACTACAAAAGAGTCCAACAAGCGCCCACAGTCATGTCTGCGTAGCCGCAGATTGCTCTCTGTTAGCCCAGGGCTTACGGCATGTCTAAGGGAAAAGAATATCTCGTGGACATGTCTTTCTTCAGCCTCAAAGTCAGACTGTCTTTCACATTAAACAATGTGCACATTAAACGTGTACCATGACCCCAACCTAATGTTGTTGGAAAGACTATTTTTACTGATGCCAGCAGCATGATCAGGCACTGTAGCGTATGGCAAGCATGTCAGTAGATAATCAAAACATTAAAATTTTTTTCCTGCCTTCCCTGCTCTCCTTCTTCACAATCTCTCTATTTTCCTGCTAGTTTGGTTTAAAACCCAGTGTGTTTCATGACCTATGAGAAATTCACATATCCAAGACTTCTTGGCGTTAGTGAATACCATCCCTGCCCCATATCACAGCACTTCTTGGCATTCCCTCTGTGGCAGAATACCTGAAGACAAAGCCCTGTAGCTGTGTATGGCAGAGTACTATATGTAGATTCAAATTCCCTTTTTTTTTTTTTAAAGAGGCTAGTTTTTTTAAAAAAAGGTTAGTTTTGGGTTTGTGGCATTTTTAAAGGCTAGTTCAGCTCACAAACAATTTTGCTTTACACAAAGAACAATCCAAAACCTGGTTCAAGTTACAGACACTGTGGTAACGCACGAGCCAGAGAGCTGGAAAGGTCTTTCTGGTTTAATTTCCTCAGCTATGCAGTCAAGTTGAGGAAATAGTCTTATTTCGCCAATCTTGTGATAAATGGTGTTTGCTGTGGCGAAGGTGTGCAGCAAAGAGTCTGCAGCTGGAACTCAGTTAATAATTCAGGTGGTGGCTCAGCCCTGGCAAACCCTGGATCACTCTCACATGTCTGTATCAGCTCCGCAGATCTAACAGGGGGAAGAAGTAACACATATTTACGGTGTCACCAAAGTCAATAGACAGACCTCTAAAATACACCCCGGGAGCAGTTCTGTTGAAGGAGAAGGTGATATGTTAACATCGACACTTTCTAATCTACCATAACTATTCTCTACCTAAACTTTTGCTACGCTGCAATAGCTATAAACAACATAGACAATAAAACTTGCAGTGAGAAGGTTTCCAACAGCTCATCTCTTTGTCTTAAAGCAATATTTTAAAGTATAGATCAGGCCTGAAAGCTCCCTCATCTTTGTCAAAACTCTCCTCTGGATCTGAACTCTGCGACTGAGACCATATTTTATAGTGACACCCGTGTTTCACATGCCACTGGCTTTAATTGTACACTATGTCCACCAGACATCTGGTCGGAGGAGTGGGGGGCGAGCACATTCAGAGACCATTTCTTGACTCCCACACCCGATGCAATTGCACACTGGCAGTAAGGAGAATTTTAACATAAACACCCTAAAAAAAAAAAAGAAGAAAAAGAAAAAAAATCTGAAAAATCTCTTCTGCTTACTCTGGCTGTATAACACTAAAGACCAAAACTGACATTAAAGGGCAGGAGCAATCTGCTGCTCCCAGGCACTCTGTGACCAGTGAAGGCCTTAGAACGGCTCATTAGTGCTTCTTCAATAATGGATTCTGCATCGCAAGATTAATTGCAGCCATGTGCTCTGTCACACCCGCCACAGACTATTTAAGTTAACAATCCAATCAATAACCTTTTTCAAACAAAGGCAGAGATTATGTTGAGGGGAAAAAAAATAAGCAAAGACTCCTTTTTTAAAACAAATGTGAAATTATTTATATGGAGTAAAAGGAATTTTCACCCAGTTTCCAATTCTTTCCCTTATCTTCACTGTTTAGTGGCGGGCTTTTTAATCAATAGCATAATGAAAACCCACAGGGCTCCTGGCTATACCGCATCAGAATTTATTCCATAAACTGTTCATGACTTAAAACAACTATAAATACATATTACTCATATAATGACCTATGTCACAGGAACCCCGTCCAAATAATAGAAGTTTTACATGCAAAGTAACTGCAAAATTTCCTCCTGCTAAGACTGAATAAGGATTGTTGTGACCACTGCCATGATTAGCCAGAATTACTACCATTATTTGTACAAAAGAAGGGAACAGTAAGTTGTAATTCTAATGAGGGATATGATTTTATGGTTATGATATAAAAATTTAGCCCTCATTTGTCTAAGAAGACATGCTTACAGATATGTAGTGTCAACAACAGATGGATTAGCAAGGGCCCTTAAAAACCCAAACCATCCAAGCACACCGGAAGGCTCGGCTCCGCCAGAATCCCAGGGCTCCAGGAGCTGCAACTCCCAGAAAAAGACCAAACATTTCAAAGGGATGAGGATGGGGAGCTCTTGGCATTTTCCCAGCCCTTCCCATCTTGCAACGTCAAGGTGTTACGATGCAGGGACATATGCCTGCCTGCTCAAATGGAGGTACTCAGGGGTTTTCAGAAGCGTTTGTGGGGTGCGGATCCAAGGCACCACCTGCCACAGCAACTCTGGAATACAGGGAAGCAGGAGTATTTCATTATAGAAAAATATAACGGCTTTCCCGGCGGCCCGGGCAGGAGTGGGTGTCAGAGGTTGCAGGTGAAGAGCTCTTGTCTCACCCCCTTCGGCACAGAGCCCTGCCGAATCCAGCTTCTTACGAAAGCAAACAAAAAAAGGAAATCTCACTCGTGGGCACCATTGGGCTCTGTTACTATTAGTCAGAAAAGGAGGAGAGGAAATATTACCACTGTGAACTTCTACGTCCTGACGGAAATGAGAAAAACCTGGCTGTTTCTCCCAGTGTCCGAGGCACTGTGTTCCAGCACCCCCAACTCTGCTACGGTGAGTCCCAAAAGGACCCGAGAAGCCAAAGTAGCGAAGCTCAAGAAGTGAGTCCGAAAGGACTCGAGGGCCTCGGTGAATAGATGGGTCAGTCTGATTTGGTCAGAGACCAACTTTCCTCTAATCTAATATGCCGCAATATGCCAGTAATTGTGGAAGAATTAACGCCTTTAATAATTGATGGAGCTCTGAAACCATTCAGCTGTAGCAGAGCTTATAGTTCCTATTATTTCATTTCCTGCCCCTATAGTCTTTCTGGCCAGTGTGGACAGAGCTTAAACCGAGTCCGCAGAGAGGGAAGGGGCACTCCGCTGCATTAGCACCCGGGGCTGGCAGCCAGCTCCATGCCGGAGGTGGTGGTTTGCTTCTCAGTGCTGCCAGCTCCAGTGGAAAAAAAAGAGACATAAATTACAAGCAATTGCTCGAATATTCGGGACTGGTAGAAGAGAGCCCACTTTAATTGCTCACCCAAGGGACAAATAAAAGCCCTGTGCAAAAGATAGTGGTTCAGTCACAGTGAGGCAGGTGTAACTGGAGTCAATGGGAACTGAAAGCAGGACAGACCTGTGTTTGAAAGCCATTAACACCAGAGATCTTGAGGAAGTTACAAAATGGTGGTGTGTGGAAGGTGGCACCTGCAGCTCACTCTCCTGCACCATCCTCTGTTGCTTTAGCCATGCAAACACCACAGGGCACACGGTGCGGGGGGTGTGAGCACCTACCAAAGCATGCCTTATCTTGAGGCACTCCCCGGAAAATTCTGTTGCCTGAGGAAAGTCTGCCCACCAGCTCAACTCGCTCCCAGCTTTGACTCTGCAACGCCGCATAATTTCCTCTGAAACGATTGTAAGCGTCAAGAGCATCAGCTAGGACAAAGAGCCTGGGCTACAGAGGGTACACGGAGAGCGGAGCTTGGCTCGAAGGCTCCTCACGTGCGTAAACAAAATGAAGGATCTGTGCATACGCAGACTCACGTGCACCCAGAGAGACTGGCCGCAGAGGAGGCAGAGTAAGTCTGTCTGGCAGGGGACAGCGGGAGGAGCTGGGTGGGATTCGGGGCTGACCTCCAGAGCACGCAAAGAGAGAAGCCAGGAGCGAGTTATTCTGAGCATCCTAATGGCTTGTCAGTCAAACCACTCTCTCCCCTTGGTAGCAGATGCTACAAGTCTTACAGGAAAACTACTTGAGAAATGGTTTAGAACAGTTTTACTGCGATAGGTTTGTGCTTGCCTTTCCCCACATAGCCCGCCTTCCTCAGCGTGCGCAGTCCAGCCATACATATCTTAGCAGGGAGAAATGAAAAACGGAAGTCACAGATTTTAAAAACCTCTACAAACTGCCGACAATTAACTTTGATGTATACAAATCACCACCCTGAGAGAACACCCTGATTTAGGCTGGTGATGCTGCAGCCAGACCCTCTGCTCTGGGCTCCAGTTTGCCAGAGAAAGGACGACCCGTGCTGGGGTGCCTGCTGCTGTGGGGGGGTCCAGGCACACCTGCCCCTCCAAAACTGCCTGGGATGGGCTGCAATGTGCACCTCAATTTCATATTATCTGGGCTGCGGCAGATCTGGGGCAGAGTCTTGCTCCCCTGTCTTCCCCTCCGAGGCCGAGCAGCGGGAATTCAGCACACGCGGGACGCACGCTGCTCGGATCCCTGCACAGATGCTGTGACAGAGAGCACAGAAATAAGGCGGCAAACTGGGCTCTGCGCATTTGCAACCCGGGGGATCAGAAATGGCCCCCCAACCTTAAAGCCAAAGGAAATGCCACCCGCCCGCGATGTCCCATCTCAAAACCAGCCAGCACTCTGCTCCCTCCTCTTCCAGACCGGCCCCTATTAGCCACTGTTGGCCGCTAGACAAAATGGCTATTTCTTGCCTAAGAAAAATAATGTGGAAGCACTCAAATAACCTCGTACTGAAGCATCAGCTTGCTAATGCACTGGTAAGTCATGCCAGCTCTGTACAATTCCTGGGGGTGAATTAGGTCAGAGTGACCTCCAGAAAACCCACCAGGCTGCATCGCTGTGCGCGCCGCATTATGGGTAACGATCTGCTAATTGCCAGGAGGCACTTGGGCTGCTTACCAACACCAACAGGAAGGAAACCTGCCTGCAGGCACCGCACGGACTCCATATGCCAGGGACATAGCTCCTAATAACGAGAATAAACCCATTTATAGAGCGGGAACCGGCCAGGAGGACGGGCACCGAATGCTAATGCTGCCCAGCAGGTACACCTCACGGGGGTCGGCTGCGTGAGACCCCCCCAGCAATACGCAAAATGCAAAAACCAGGACAGGTTTTGCATTCGGTTGCACGGTGAAGTAGGAGTGAGGTAGATGAAGATGAAAATACGGTAGTGGGAGGAAGACTGCTTATCCAGACAAGATGAATCACCACAACCTGGAAAGCCAACATCCTCTTTGCCCCGGGGGACATTTTCGTTACCCTTCAACAAACTGCAGTGGAAAAAAACCTCTGGCGCGGCTTCGACCTCGTCGCTATGCACTGCAGGCTCCCCAGCCAGGCCAGCTCACACACCACAGAGCTTTCAATCAACTGGCAGGCTCACTAAACCCTTTCAAAATGAGCAACCAAGCAAAAATACTTGGTCATAAACACTAAAAATAGGAATGGAGGATTGGGTTTTGTTTTGCTTTTTAACTTGGTGAAGCCAGTTCTTCCTAGTGCATTAAATCCACCTCCCTGGCAGCCCATTTAGAACATCTCCTCCTCCCTGGGAGAGCCAAAATCCCCAGCTATAATGAGAGGAGTGGGGTGGTATTTAAAATGCTAGGGAAACGCCAGCCTGAATAGCCTTCGCCAGAGCGTTACCTTTGTTAAACCTCCCCCATAAAACAAGGTGTCAGCTCTGCCCCTCCTCCCCTCCCTTTAACCTGAACAAGGACTCTGCAACCTGCCTGAACCCACGTCTGCTGTTCAAATACCTGGTCCTTCCCCAATAATTCCAGCGTTAAGCTGCCCCGCTAACACAGACGGACAGACAGCAAGCACGCCTGCAGGGATGCCCAGCACTGCCCAGCCTACTCCTGTTCTCCAGGTAGTGCTCGAAAAGACTGGCTCCAGCGTTTTCATGCTGACCCGACAAAGTGTGTCTAATCTGAGCTGGCGGCGGCAGTGGACGGGACGCGTCGTTTCCCCAGGGCACTCCGACCGGGGCTTCTCCACCGGGATTAGGCGGGAGAGCGCGACGGAGGCAATGCTTCGTGACGTGGGCACCTCTTCGCTAAAAACCGGCCATGTTCACCCAGTCAGTTCGGAGAGCATCAAGACAAGCCCTCTGCACCAGGGCGGTCCTCGAGCACCGAGGGCTGCGGGGAGAACTGCAAAGGTGATTTCGCAGCCATCCCATAAAAGTAACTGCCGACTGAAAATGGAGTAGGCTGGGCTTACGGTGACGAATTAGGGGACAGGAAAGGAAAAAAGAGAGAGTATTACTAATCTCTGGACGAGTTTTCTTTCTAGAAAGATTAAGGAATGACTCTCAACTAATTCCCTGATGGCACAGTTCCAGAAATTTCAAATCAAATGCCAAACTCCAGAGAAATTATTTGAATGTCATCATTTTAATATTAAATAAACTTAACTATGTAGAAGACACCATGCCATCACATAGGCAGGGACCTCACTGCTGTTACATGAGGTAACCACATATCATCCAGGTAAAGAAATTCAGCACAAGATGGGTAAATGGTGAATAACCGATGCAAACACGCTGTAAAGGCAAGAGGTCTGACTTTCCCACGCAAGCATAATTTACGCTGTGGTGATGTGATTGTATATTCAGACATAAGTAGAACTGCCTCACTCAACTAAACACAAACAAAACCAATTTGGAGCGAGTTACTTCAGTCCCTCGTTGATTTAAAGAAATCCTTTCAGCTGCCGAATGGGCAGTGTTCTCCACGCGCGCTCTCCATTGTTTGTAATGCAGTGCCAGAAGTTGGAAAAATCCCATCGCCTGCTGATTTTTTTCCCCTTCTCCGTTAGTTAAACCCGCTGTTTGGTCGGGAATTTCGAAGTGCCAATCAAGATTTCATCAATAAGGCAGACAGTATTCACTTCCCCACCAAAGTCCTGGCAACATCAATATCTAGAGGGAAATAAGAGCCGTAACTGCACTCTGCAGAGCATCAGTACGCGCTCAGTAGGGGGGAGTGAAATGTCTCAGTTTACTCTCTAAAAAATGCAATTTCAGGGTGATCTAAACATCTGAGTGAAGGAGGGAATTTGAATGAAGTCGTTTCAGTCAAAAGCAAGCAGGAGGGGAGAAAGGGTTAACAGATGGGAGAGGCAGAAACTGGTTTTTCAGAAAGGGTGAGACATTTTGTGCCAGGGTTGCACAAACAAGAAGTCGGACTTTCATTTCGGAGCAGCACCTTGCTTCAAAAGTGAGCTCGATGGAATTGTTTTGAAGGGAGGGAAAACATAGTCACAAATGAAAGGTTTCATTGAGCCTGCGCACACTCGGCAGTGGGAAAGGAAGGGAAAGGGTCATTTCATTGAGAAAAAGAGAACGCGTTTCATTTTGAATCAAATCAAAATCTTTTCTCCTCACCAGGCGTTTTTCAGTTCAGTTAATTGAACAGCCTTTTTGAGTAACTGTCCAACAAAATGCTACCAGAGACACCAAAAGAGTAGGATTTTTGTTTGTTTGTTTTTCACTGGAAAAACACCAGATTAAAATCCATGATTTGTTTTCTCAGAGCTCCCCAGACCTTCCACCCCAGACTAGCCAAGTCAAAGTGCAGACCACTCTTTAACCTGTAACAAGCGAGTAGCGTTGCTTTGACCTACACAACCGATACTTCATAGCGGCTGAATATCACATCAGATTAAACAAGAAATTAGCTAGACCCACAGCAGTGGACACAAATGTCCCTCATTAAACAGTTCATCAGTCCTGCTCCTTTTCAGCACCAGAGAAATTACTTAACAGAGCCTATACAAAAGTAGAGTATTATCATATTTAATGCCAGAAAATGATCTTCCACGGTATTACAGGAATCTGCACCCCAACTCCCTCTCACCTTTAACAGCTGTTGAGGGTGTTCATCACCTGCGACCTTCACTGTTAGGTGGCATCCCATCACCCAAGAGATGTTTGGCAGCTCTCAATGATAGCTGCACGGAGCCTAATGCTCACTGGTTCTTCCTCACATACTGCCAGACCTATAAACATGTAAACAGTCGCAGAGGAATCTAATGGGTGCGGGTGTCCTTAGGAAATTTTTCTCCTCTTTTTTTTTCTTTCAGATCACTAAGTACTTGTAAAATCTCACCCTTAATGGAAGTGAGGAAAGGGTCTTGGAGAGCTAATTAATGAAGAGGCTGACCTGGCCTTGCAAGGGAAATGAAGCTCTCTAACCCAGGGAAGATCCTCTGCTCCACGTGAAGGAATACTTGGCTCTGGATCATCTGCATGTCTGAAGATTACAACAGCAATTGGAATTCAACTCAGAGAGAGTTCGTGGATCATTAAAAACTCTCCTAAGCCTCCAGGCTGATGGACAGAGACACAGGAGGTGTGGAAAGACCTTGAGAAGAGCTGAGACCTGTTCTTTAAGAAGCCCAAGCCCAGATATCCCAGCAATGAATGAGACTTCTGAGCCAAGACCCAGCTGCAGAATCCACTGCACTGTAAAACAAGTTGCTGAGTCTGAGAAAAGGGCTGGAAAGACTTCAGTGCTGTTTACCACATTTAAGACACTCCCAGCAGAGCACCCATGTGAAGCAACTATGATTTGAACCAACAGGGGAAAATTAATTTCTCAAACGTAGGCTTAAAACCACCCCGTGTAAACTCTACGAGACAAAGTGCTACAGGAACTTGAAAGCTATGTCTCACTGACTACCTGACACTAAAATAAAAGTGTCCTTTTAGTGACAGCACAGCTTTCAGCTATATCCCATCCAATGACTTCCTCTCACCTTGGGGAGCTGGTCTCAATACTGACTCCTGATATCATCATATGAAGAAGTTAATGGCTGTTGGCTAATGAAAAAAAATCCAAATTAGTAAGCTAAGACTTCAGCAACACTTGACAAAACTCTCTTCAACATCATTTAAAATCTCTAAACTGTTTCAAAAAAAGAAGCTTGTATCTGAAAGATTTGGTCACGTTCATTCTCTTCCTGCAGTCCACAATGAACCGACACCAGGACACTAACAGCGAAGACTGAGGAAACAAAATGAAAAGGGGCTTCAGCCCAAACAAAAAATTACTCTTTACAGCTGTGCAAACCTAGAGATAAACTAGAAGGTCTTACTGAGAATTGGTTACGGAAGATGAACAGGACCAAGAAATGAAACTCCACTCTGGAAAAAAAAACACTCGGCATAGGACATTGAAGGGAGGCTATGTCTGCTCCTGCTCAAGAGGTACCATCCATCAGCTGGGACCCCGAAGAAGGGGCACCCCTCTGCAAGCTCCCCAGAGCGGCTGCCTCTCTCAGGCAGGCAGCAGTAGTTCCAAGAGCTTCAGCCCACCACCCAGCTTCAATGTTGTTGAGGTCCTACTCAGCCATCTTCAACACGAGGGATGGGGCAGGGTACAGAGAAGTTTATATCATTGCTAATGAGCATTAAAAGCTTGGTTTTAGAGAGAAAGGGTTATGGGTTTTTTTTATCATGTGTGGGCTGATGGAGCTGATTACAAGTAGGGCTCACAGCTCCAGTATGAAAATTTAACCAGGTTTTTTTTTTTTCCCCCCTGATTCCAGGCAAAAGTTTGGAATAAATCTTAAACCAGTGCAATATTCTAGTTCAGGTCAAAGCAAAGAAGTCGGTGTGATTTTCAGCCCACCCAGAGAACTCAGGATTCCAGGTCTCAGCTTTGCCAGCCCTCAGCTCAGTCTCAGCCCACAGGGAAGCCTGGCTTTGGGGGCACCCATTAGCTGCTGCAATCCTGGCACACATTTTTACTCCCTCCTCCTGCCACACCTGACTCTCACCAGCAAGAAGCCGTCTCCAGACAGGAAAATAAGGTACCTTCCTAGCCAGCATGCCAACGTGAATCTGCTTTGGGGCTTAGGGAACAGTGGTATTTTTTTTCTGTTCAGATAATTTCTGCAAAATTAAAACTTTCCTTTAGAACATTTCTATTTCTAGGCCTGTGTCTTAAAAAACCAAACAACAACAACGACAACAACAAAACCCCCCCAAAAAACCAAGCCAAACTCAACAACAACAAAAAAAAGGCACAAATATGTTCAAAGTAATGAGACTTATGCAGAGTTGCTCTCTGGAGTCTGACAGCCTGTAACAATAGCTCTGCTGTGGTGGGAAGGATCCCATTCATCTGAACAGGGTGTTGACAGACATCCATAAAGGCCAATTTCAACGTACAGTTTCACTCCTGGTTACCTTAGCAGAAATGTCTAGCTCTGCTCTCTGCATCCATCACAGTGGGGACAATGAAAATGACAACTGAGTTAAAATGGGAGATGACCTATTGAACAAGAAAAGCGCACTGATGCCACAAGCAGTTTCCTTCCTTCCTTTCTCCAACATTCCTTTCTTTGATTTGTCAGCATTCAGCTTTGCCCTCAGACCAACCTCCGTCTGGGTCTCTCTGTCCTATGCAGCACAGCAGAAAGCTCAAGAGGAGCTAGGAGAAGAACAACAAGAGCAGCGATGGTCAGGGGCTCAGGATCTGTCATCACACACCCTCCCTCCTCTCTCTGCTTTGGGGCAGGAAAAGAAGATTACTTGCCCCCCATGAAATCCCTACGGAAAAGTAGTTTTGTAGGCCCGCAACTCAGATTATTTTAAGAATATCTGAGAGCAAATCACAGAAGGGAAACTGGAAGTTGCTAGGAAGGGCTTTAAAACCAGCAGCCCTATCACCCCGTACGCGCCCTAAGGAGAACATCACAGCCACCTTCTCGGCAGAGCTCGGGAATACAGTTAGCACCTTACCCCACCTCCTCAGCTGCCTCTGCCCCCCACTGCCCAAAAGGAAGGAAAGACATTTTAGCCACAAAACAGCTGGGAGCAACCCAGTAAGGAGTCCAAAAGCTCCTCTATCAGATGCCAAACAGGTTCCAAAGAGCCACAGTGACGGAGGGTAGCAAAGGTAGCTGAAACCACCTTTTGGTTTCCTCCTTGCTCCAGTGAATCGGCCAAAGGCCTTGCACAGGTAAAGATAAGGTCTGAAGGCAAACAGTGAAGTTTTTGAGTCATATTCACCTGAAGAAAGAGTGAAGAGAAACACAACACTAAGATTACACATGTGAAAAATAAAACTTTATAGGGAAAGGCTATAAAAGAAGACCAAGAATAGTCAATTCTCTGCTGCAAAGACAGACGTTCTCTAACACACAACGGTTAAAAATTAGGCAGGTAGGAGCCCATCTGTACAGTTCTGTATAATTCCTACACTGCTTGCTGGATTAATTTCTGACATGTTCTTCAGGATTTATTTGCCATTTAATCTGCTGGGGGGGGGACAGCTGACTACTCTAAAGGATCTGTACCCACATTAGAAGATCTCTTAAAAACTACACCTTGGCTGCTACTTTTGCAAGCTGCTGCCAAAGTAAAAAGGGCCACCTATAGCCTCTACTGGTAGCAGAGAAATCGATGGGAAGGCAGAGGAAAAGCAACAGAGCTTCATAAAAATGACAGCAGGCCTATTAGGGAAGAGGACACAGAGTTTCCTAAAAAGATGGCATCTAATCTGGAACAGTATTTCCTTTTTCTCTTTCCATCCTGTACAACCACACTACTCATCTAATGCATGTGCGGGGAAAGGGGGGGGTTCATGCCCACACTGTGAAATGCAGCAAAGGGAACCACAGTGTCCAGATTAGAAATGGCACAGGTAAGGTCAGGACTCCTTAAGGCAATGTCACTAAAATCTATATGAAAAGCTCTCATCTAATTTAGACTCCACCTTTGAATCTAAATTAACTCAATGCAACTCTATTAATCTCAAGGAGAAGGTTATTAAAATACAAACACATGTAGGAAGAGCCTCTATTATCACCAAATGATAGGAAACACTCTTAAAATGAGTCCTACGCAAAAGCAGCATTTTGTTTCCTGCCTACCTGCACTATAGCAAGCAACAGGACCCGTTTCTGTAGTCCAATGAATGGAGAAGAGAAAGTAAAAGAGAAAAAGGAAGAGAATTCTTGGTTAACGGCAGGCTTCATTAAGAAATACAGAGCAAAATCCAGGGAGAAAAGTCATAATTTACAAAATGGAAAAGGGAAACAAAATCAATAGAGGAGGAAGTTTTATTTTAAGCTTCAAAGAGAGTATTATAAACAATGGAGAGCTTAGAAAAGTGTATGTACAAGTATGTCATTCAACAATGTCTTTTAAAAAGAAGATTATTTGCACTAAAAAAGACCTTGTGGAATTGGTTTGATAAAGTAATATTTACAGAGGAATATACAGGAGGGATGTTGGAAGCAGAACTTTTATTTGGAAGGAATATTACACAAACTGAACACAGACCCTACAGTTTGCATATCTTCATTACAGTTGTGCATCTTGTTATATTCTGATGAAATAAAATTTTACTTCTTTTTTTCTCTAGGGGCAGTTCACCACTGCAAGTTTAGAAAGCAACAAAGTGAAACCCCCATCCTGCTAAAGAGCCTGATTAGGACATAAATTTTGTCATTTAACTTAGTGGGAGCAGGACTCAGGTCTACCAGACATATTACATAGTTATTTTTGGCCCTATGTGTTAATCTGGGAAGGAGTGGGAGAAGGGGAAGGGAGAAGAGGACAACATCTGCTGCTACTGACACATGGGAACCTCTCAATGAGGTGAGCTTCAGTTTTAGGTGTGCAAAAAACACAATGCAGGACCAGGATCTCTGGCAGCTTCACCTAGTCAGGATGCAATTTTTGTAGACATAGTTTTTTTCACTCCAAAAGCCAACATAAGCCACATTAACAAAGCCACTGTTTCTATCTATACCCTGGGTCTATACCACTAGGTACATCTGGGACCCCTGTTACAGAGGAGAAGCTAATCTCAGAGCCAAGTCCAATACCCTTCTCGCAGGACACAAGGCTATCCTGCATCCTTACTAGACTGCATCATACATGACAGCGAACAGTCCTGCACTATCCACTGTGAGCAGATTTGGCAGCCGACAAAATCCTCCAGTGCTTGGACAAAGCAGAACACCTTATTTCACTGAGAAGACGGCTAATAACTTAGAATTCAAGATGTGAAGGTCCCTCACCGCTGCCTCACAGGACAATTTAGGATTGTAGCTGCGGGAACTCACATTCTTCTCAAGCTGAGCAAGCCCTGTTGCTTACTGCTGCATGCGGGTGCACCTGTATGCTTTTCAAAGTCCGCTACCACCTAAGAAAGGGCTGAAGCACACAAGGGTTCTACACATGGCATCATCCTTGACACCCAACAGAAAGCTCCATGCCAAGAGCACTTGAACATTTAGATACTTCCCTTACAACCGACTCACAATCAGCTGTGGAATTGCCAAAGCAAAAAATAATACTAAAATTAACAGAGTTGTTTTCCTTTTTTAAACCCTTCTTTCAGCAGAAGTATTTCACGCGGTTGCTCAAGAGCAAACCTCTTTCACTGTGCAGAAGAGACACATCAATCCTACTGGGAGAAGACAGTCCTTTGAATTGGACACAAAATCTGGTAACAAAAAAAATCCAGTCACTGAGCCTGGTCTTTGCTATTTCAATAGTTTTTGTTCAGATTTGTGCCTAACACAGTACAGCAAAGTAAGTTTTAAGCATCTAACAGGATAGTATTATTAAGGAGAAAGTAAACCAGAACAATCTTCACTTACCACATCCAATTTGCAAAAAACAAAGATACCCAGCACATGTATGAATGGCTTCTTTAAAGTAAGAGAGAGAGCAGAGTTGATCTTTATTTTCATTATTTAAAAAAAGTTTTTTCCTTAAAGTAAATATTCAGTCTTTATTTTACATTAAGTGCTTTTTAAAATTTCATGTCTTCACAAAATTGCATTTAAAATTTGAAGTAAAATGTATTTCAAACAAAAATACTGTGCAACTGCAGCACTTCTTTTCTCTCTTAAATATCGAAATAAATAAAATAGTTAAGTCTTTTTTCAGTTAGTTTGTTTTTCAGTCAGTTCTACTGTAGATCAATTCCAGTTTGACCTGGGTTTATACACACGCTTAAAAGAAAGTGAAAGCAAGACTTTAAAAAATTTCTTTGTATTGCACCAGCTTAGGGCATCCCCAGAACTTCTCTCAACAGTTGGCAGTCGACTTCCCACAGTCCAGGCTCCTGTGCCAGATGAAACACGGGTATGGAAGGGTCAGGGCAAGGAGAGGAGACGTATCAAAGCATCCTGGCTTCTCTCAGCCTTCTTCTGAAATGTCTTGCTTGAAGGATGCTGGAGTCCATGAGGGCAGGGCTGACTGCAGAGGGAAAGGCAATACAAAGTAAAACTAAACAAACTCAGACAACAAAAGCAAGCGTTCAGAAAAAAAAACAGAAGCAGCACAAACCAACCTTCCAACACTGTTTGCATTCTAGTTCTTTGAAAATATAGCTCCACAGACTCAGTTTCAACTGATCCTGGGAGCCATAAGTAAACACAAAGCAAACAAATACGATATGAAGGAGCATATCCAAAAGAAAGGCACCAAAGGCTGTCAGTCTTTCTTAAGCCGAACATCATTAAATAACCTTCATCTTTCAGCTTAGATAGCGGTCTCTTCACTAGAGGTAAAGACCTTTGCTTATGAAATCCTGCTCTGATTACATTGCTATAGTACTAATTATTTGTACAGAGCCACAGAAGTATGCAGTGCTGCACAAAAGACATTTTTAGAAGTCTGGATAATCCGCATAGGGTGGCAGCAATGTGATAACTTCTGGAAATTAGTGAAAGACTGCATTTTGCATTGCCTTTAATCCACAAATGGAGTAAGTTGCACACTGCTGAGCTCCTGAGCAGTATTAGATAGCCAATAAAATAATCTCTTTATTTCCACAAAATACAAATTACTCTCCCTATGTCTTCCCCACACCTCTCACATCAGTTCCGGATGACACAAAGGAGTGACCAGAAGACTAACTCAAAGATATGAACTGGCAGCATCCCCTTAACAGGGGTAGCAGAACTTGAAATCGCAATAGCTGGGTTTTTTCCTAAATGTTACTACAACTTGTCTTCTCTGAAATTGGCACCTTAACACTCATGGAAATACAGACAGGGGCACGAAAACAGTTCCAACTCAATTTCAGTATTCTATGGTATTTATACAAGTTGGGGGTTTTTCAACCCTGGTAGATAGATATCTGGCAAAGAGCACGAAGGTTGGTAGGGTTTATTGTAATGGCTCAGCAGCAAAAATTCAGCCTGGCCACATTCCTGCACTGTGAGGGTTTTGTCAAAAAAAACCCATGCAGCTTGAACACATGCACGTGCCTCATACTTTACATACACTCATAGCTACAAATTTTAAATAAATAAGAAAAAATCACAGAGAATAAGAAATGGGTGGAAACATCTACATATATCGCAGCACAAAACACACTGGGCAGATTTTGCAGTTTTTATATTAAGACGAGTCCCAGTGGGGTCAGTACAATGTTTGCTTGAGGAAGTGATTCAGTAAAACTGCTTGCCATGGGGAAGAGGCAAATTGCATGAGGAGCCAGGCTTGGAAAGCTCCATAGTTTGATGGTATTTGAATTCTAAATTTAGGGCCCATCTCAAAATATCATTGCAAGAATTAACCAAAGAAAGGCAAAGCAGGCAGGAGAGAATGCAGCGGTGCCCCGGCACACTCCGGCCTCAGCGACTCTCAGGCAGCAAACTGAGTCTCTGTCTTCAATCAAGAGCCTAAGCTGAGGTCAGTAAAATGGCAAACTGGAACTCAAAATGAATAACTAATGTAAAAGCTCAAAGGCAAAACAATGCGGGGAGGGGATTCTAATAACACATTCTGCTGAAACAAATGGCCATCTTGGAGCTTGTCTACACCACACTAGCAAGCGTATTAACATTGAGGTTTCATTCAATAAAGCAACAGCTAAGAAATTTCGCCCAGTGCTAACCCTTCCGAAGCCAGTGGCAAAGTTCTCTCTGGACCTTGTTTCAGCAGCCCAGGCCCATCATTTATGACCTTACCACATATGTACAATGCTATTCCAAGCACCATTACATATACAAGAAACAAATATCCAGCCCACAAAACTGGGGGGTGCCTGGGTGGAGGAAAGAGATGCAAAATGAAGCAAACCAGATTTCAGTTCCACCCCTGTTCTGCCACAGGCCTCGCAGTCTCCTTTTAGTTTCTGTTATGCCGGAATCTCATATCTTCTTAAAATTTCTCAATATATATTATCACGCTTAGAATGTTAAACTATTTTCATGCAAGGTCTGATATCTGTCCCTGCTAAAATGTCAACTAATGAAGAGCCACAAAAGGGAACATGCTGAGGATCAGCGCACACTCTGCGTAGCCTTTCTTCCCACTAATCAGCTGCACAAGCAGCACGTCACTTCCTTACTTCTCCCATCTGTGAATCAGAGTTTGCAGAGGATGGCTCAAGAAATAATGTTTCTTTTCTAAGATCCTTTAGTACGGAGCAGTAGAAAGGTGCCTGAGGAGACAGCTCACATGATTAAACCCTGAAAAGTTTGAATTTAGGGCCTGAAATGAAACATCCCTTTATTCACATTTCACATCGGAGCTGTCTTATTTGGTACGCGGTTTGTGTGGGAGCATATGTTTGAGGAGAATCTTTGGACAGCCTTGTGCTAACCTTCCGCTAATAAGAAGGACACCTTTGGAGGAGGACTAGAAGAGCCATGCTTGTGATTAGTTGAAGGACTGCGCTTTCAAAGATCTTCTTATGAAGCTCAGAAGAGCAGGTCTCATTGAACTGCTGAAATCTCTGGGGAATACAGAGCATCACATTCCTTTCTGATTTTTAAGGTGACTGTATTTTTTAGGTACAACACAGAATTCACATTGAGAACTTTCTTTATGCCTTCCTAGTTTGGTTTGGGACTTACATGTCTTTGAAGATACAGTTCCCTTGTTTCTGACCTGGCTATGCTAGTCTCAGGCTCCTTTTTTTTTTTTTTTTTGCACTTATGAAATCTCCTGCCTCATTAACATTGTCATCTTCCCCTCATCCATCTGAGAGGGTCTCATGTAGCAGCTCCTTTGCTTTGCTTTCATCTTTAACTTTTGAGCTACCAACCTTCTTTCCCTGTTCCCATCCTTCACTCCAGCAGTACCTGCCCTGAGAATATTTCATTTCCATATCAACACTTCATTCAATATTCACCGTTAACACTACTTTACAACCTAGCTTGAACAAGTACTCTTTTAGCTTCCATCTCTACATCTTCATTTCCTCCTTATGACTGATGCCATCCTACGGTCAGTACCACACTGCTCAGCCTGCTGGACTAAACTCACGTTGGCTATCTCAGTCTAATAAAACATCCTGAGGAATCCAAGGACTACTCTGTTTTCCCTAAGGATGAATTTATTTTACCTTCCTTCCTCTCTCAGGACTAGATTGAACCAGTGAGAGTCCTTATACACATTAATGGTGTAAATAACGGTGACGGGTATTTTTCTATGCTATCCGTAATAAACATCAGCTGGCAATTTTTATGCACTCTGTGAGCTCTTGTGGCTTCTTTCTGAGGGTACTGTGCTACTCGGTTGTCAGAAAGATGGGTGGTTAGGTTGCGAAAGGATTAAGACTGTATGCATTGTTATAGTAACTGCATTTGTGAAGCTAAATCAAGACTTAATGAATTATGGGCATCTGATGATTGTTTGTATTCCAGAAGAGCCCAGAATGTGTTAGGCATGGTTCACAAAAGACAATGGTAAGTACTCCACTTGGAAAAAATTATATTTAGAGTATGCCTATTCTGCAGTTGATGCGGTGAGTTGAGTTCTTCAGAAAGACGTACCTGGGTAGGTTTCTGCTAGCTAGCTCAGGTGCTGCAAGGACTATAGTCAGCACAGCAGCACGGAGCTCGGGATGGGCTGCAACAGCGTGCAAGAGGCTGGGTAAAGACAGCGCTTAGTACGTGCTGAGCTCTGCGCTGCCCTCCCTGCAGCAGTGGCCAGGTGCAGCTGGCTGGTTCCAGGGGTGTCAAGCCTACACCTCTCAGGCAGAACAAGGTAGACAAATGAAAACTGAACTCTTGTCAAGTCCTTGATCTTTCAGGTCTCCACTACTCCTGTGAGCCTTTCCCTGTCAAAGCATACTCTGATTGTATTTTGATGAACACTGGGTAAAATTCAAACTCTTTTCTTAACCTTCTAATCTGTCTGGCATGACTGCTACATGGATACAAGAAGTAGATGCAAGATGGATGCAAGAATTCATGTTGTTTGTTTACTGTGGATTTAGCACATTTCTAGGTACTTGGTCCTTTTCTATTTGCCCAGTTGCACATGGGCAGTTCAAAGAGTAGCAAGAGAAAGAAAAAAAAATTATAAGATAATATAATACTAATATCACAAATGTAAGCGCAGGGGTTGAAGGGCAGGAGCAGCAGAAGGAATCAATTTGAACTTCATTTTTTAAATTCTGTAACATTTCAGGTTTGCGATATTTCTTTGCAACCTGGGAACAACTCTACTTCTGGATCAGATTCTGCTCTCAGTTACATTAGTGTAAATTTAGACAAAATCCACTGGACTTTCCTAATATTGCTCTTTGGTTACAATAAGATGAGTATAGTACAAGTGAGCCCACAGTGCCTCACACAAGGGCTGGTTCCACCCATTCTTGGTTGGGAAGTGTCTTCCATCTTGACTTCTGTTGCTTTTTATTTTAATGTCTGCATTACCTATATGTATATATGTGTCTGTGTCCATACATTTCTGATATATGTTTACCTACACACACACCCATATATACATATATTTTTAATGATACACATATGCAAACTAACTCTTTCAGGAATTTTGGAAAAGCAGACACCTGTATGCCTGTGCCTCACCCCTGGGAACCATCTGAAGTTTGAACTTTTAGTAAATACGGGAGAGTGGCAAAATATTATAAATTTATCCTGTATTCTTTCAGAGAAAAAAAGACTGGTTGCGGAAGGAATGAATGTTTTTATCACTTAAAGTACACTTCTCATTGACAATGCTAAGTCAAAATATCATTGATTTGACACTGGATCAGTTATAATACACCAGCAGGAACAAAATAGCAACAGAAAAGGATTATCAATATGGGGAAAGCTTAAGCAAGGCTTTCTCCTGGCAGGTGTGCATGGCTCTGGCATGCACTGTCCTGGTGTATAAACACACTGAGGTATTTCCTAAGATTTTGTAACACCATTCTGAAGGCAAGTTATTAATGTAATCTAGACATCAGTAGCATGTATTCTGGATTTATGCCCGTGTACCTAAAAGCAGAATCTGGCCACTGCTTATTTCATGTCTAAGTGTTCACTTATAAAAAAAAAAAGAGACTGGAACCTTTCTCTTTCTTTTAAGGTTGGGGGGGGGGGGGGGGGGAAGGTGTTGAAAGAGCTCTCGCAGACAGTATTGTGCTACCCCAGCAAAAGAAACAGGAGAAACAGAATCCTTTTGGATAGGCTTCATTCATGCACTACAACAATATATATTCATTGCAAGGCTGCAATTTTTATTCTGGTATCAAAAACAAACACCTCCAGTTTAAGGATTAGGCACTGCCCGTGTAAATGTCTATTTTGCTTCTGATTTAAATGAGGCCATGATTTCACCCTGTTTGGCATTATACACATCAGTAAAAATATATCCTTAGAAGCTAATCTTGCCCCTGCCCCAGGGCAATTTTTGCCTGCCTTAGGACTGCAAAATGTAACCTACACACTGACTCCTTTTGAATCACTTCTGACTGTACAGGAGGCTGGATCCTGCTCCCACAGAACTTCCATTAGCTTCACCGGGGCGTTAATGTGGCGCATACTTATAACACAATTTAATCCACAGGATTTACTCCTACAACAAAGCTCAGTCAAGGGTCTGTTGAAAATCCAGGGCACAGATTTCACAATTGAGTGAAAGACATTTCAGCTCGGACATACCTTTCAAATCCTGCTGCATGTTTCCTCCTTTCTGGGAAAGTCGCTGGGAAGGGAGTCACTCTCTTCTCCATTGCCCTTGGAACTTTAATGAGTATTGCTTTGGTTTATTTCAAGAGAAGCTATTGAAAAGCAAACAAAGTGTCTCACAAGACACTACAGAGAGAAAAAAATGGGCGGCACAGGAAAAAATGCTGTGAATTAAAATTTAAAATTGGAAAGAAAAGTACGGGTGAGGTATTTTTCCATATAATTTCTTCCATGATTCTGCTCCTCCATCTGTTTTGTCTTTGACGTCTACGACTTGCCATTCATATTCCATCCCTATGCTTGGAAATTGCTGTCCATGAAGTGAAAGGTGAAGGAAAAGAAAAAAAAGTAGAACGGAGTGAGGAAGACATGAAAGGGTGCAGGGAGGAAGAGATCTATTGAGTGTAAAGGTGTCCAAAGGAGGGATGGAAACATGTTCCCCAAGGTCATGGTCTTCAATGGTTCTGCTTGTATTTTCATGCTGTTAAAGACAAGTGTAGCAGGTGTACAAGAAGAGCCAAACTCCACATGCTACAGTAAGTGCAAAATCTCAAAACGCAGAAGCCATCACATCAAAGGTTTCCTTGTCCTCCAATAGAGTCCACCCACAGTGGTTCTCTAGAAACAGTTCTATTATCAAGTAGACATCCATTCCTTTTTTGTTTGGTTTTTTTTTCTATTTTTATTTAAAAAGTAGTTTTTCTAATAATATATAGAATATATAAATAATAATAATTAAAAAAACCTATTTGGGTTTGCTTTCTGCTCTCCAACCCATCTGTATTTTTCGTGGTTTGCCGATATATATATTAAAAGACAAGAAAATCAACTCTGCTCACTATTAAAAAAAATATTAAATCCACCTTTTACGTTTCCAGAGAGAAAGAGAAGGGGGGGAGGTGGGAGAAAAACAAATTAAATCAAAAAAAAATAACAGGAAAATCAAAACCTTCTGTCTCTTCAAAGTAGTTGTCAAGAGCCTTAAACGCTTGTGCTTTCAGTGTACACCCCACAGGAAAAACAACAACAAAAATAACAACCAAAAAAACCCAAAAACCCAAGGACCTAAAATTAAAAAAAAAGAAAAAGGTAATAATAATCCTAGTAGTAAAAAGGACAGCAAATCGCTCAGAGTTTGTGTGTCTTTTTAGTTATTTTAGCAGCCGCCCTTTTTGTCTGCAGAGGGAGAGCTGCCACCACAGCCACCTCCTCGGCCCGAGAGAGGCTCTTCTGCATCGTCCTCGTCAAAGCCATGAAAGGTCGAGGTGTCGCTTTCTGACGTGGAACCGAACAAGTCCTCCGTAGTGCGTGCTGGCGCTGCTTCGTCCCTCCTGCCTTCTCTTCCCAAATGAGCTGACATGTATGATGAATATATCAGCACATGGGTTAAGCAACAGGCATCATCATCATAATTTTTTTAATCATCATTATTATAAAACAATTCAGACTATCGAGCTCATAGGTGTGTGCTTGTATGTGCCCGCGCACCTCAACAACATAGCTCAGTAGAACTGCAGTAAGAAAAATAAAAAAGGATCAGTTTCTCTTTCAAAGAAAAAAAATCTACAAACACCACAGGTGCCCATAGCTATGGCAGCGAAAGGGTTAAACATGTTTTCCTCTCTTCAAAAGACATGAAAATATTTTCTCGTGATTACTTAGATCAATTTTAAAAGATTTTTAGACCGTACAAGTAATTAGACACCGTTAGCCCTAAGCACAATGACTGTCCTTCAGACTGGCATCAACTGTCACAAATTTACTGCTATGGAAATGTAACCCACTAGATAGCTCATCAACCTCAGGACTGTTTTTCATCCCTGTCCTTCACCTGATCCTAAAGAGCCTCCTCTCTAGACGGAATGAAATACATTTTGAAGACTAAGTGAAAGTAACCTAAACAAATGCTTTTATTCCAATTTCATAGCATCTCCTTCAAAAATTAAAACCAAAATAAAACCAAAGCCAAATATATACAGTTCAACAACTGAAACAACTAAGACAAGAAGTGACCTGTCTTGGGCAACACTGAAAAGTTCAAATGTGTGTGAGTCAATCCAACTTTCAATATGGAACAGGAAATTCTCCACACAGGACATCAATAGAGGCAACAACAACAACAACAACAAAAAGAAGACTCTTAAAAAGAGAAGTCAGATACTGAAATCTGCAAAATTGAGGTTTATTTTGTCCCTCAATCAAACATGTTATGTGATTAATAGTATAGACTTCAAATTCCCTCTTCAGGAAAGGTAGAGAAAAAGATGTCTCTTGTGCCCCAGGAAAGTGAAAGTGTCAGATTTCAGGGAACGGCTATTTTATTATTCAGAAATAGTAGCATGGTATTAAGTAACCAACTGTTTGGTCCCCGCTCCAGCTACAGGAATCAGCCATATAACAAGTACACTGCATTGCTTGAGAACGAAGAATTAAATCCTGTTCACAAAAACAAAATGGATATAACAAAATAATTGGCAGATGAACCACCTTGTAGAGATGTGTTTTTACTGACTTTGTGAAGGGAAGACACAATATAATTTCCATGACATCTCTTTCAGTATAATGAAAATGTTCTCCATTATCAAGAAAGAGAAAGATGGCAGTCACCAAAGAGGTTTCATTGTTTTAGTTTAGAGATTAGTGTGTGGTTGTACCTTAATCGCTTTCATCACACATCAGTCACACCATTGCAGACCCCTATGAATGACCCAGGTGGATCAGAATTTGTACAAGGATAGCATTTAATGGAATTGATTTTGCACAATTTAGGTTACATGCCAATCCACTTGTTCTATCACACTAAAGAATCAAGGGAATTAATGTATTTGTGTTACATTCAGATATAATCACCATAGCAATGTTTAAAAAGCAAAAAAAATATGGATCCATCTCACTGTGTTGTATCAGGACAATGCTGACATGAGTTATATTGAACTATAACACAATCAAGGGGAAGGGCAATGATCTTCAAGATGGCACCACAGACCACATGAGCTTCCCCCTTCAGTTATTAAGAAGCAAACATGTATACATTAACAGGTCCATGCCCCTGACTGCACAGCATTCATAAGGACGCCCCTGGAGAAAACCGAAGGGGTTGCCGTCGGTCCTCTGGTGACCAGCCAGTATCACTTCAGAATGTCTTCAGAGGTCACAACAACTGCAGAAGGCAATTTATCAGTGAGAGTCTAGTCCTGCTCCCACTGAATGTGATAAGAGGCTTACTATGGATTTCGGCAGGAGCATAAAAAGGCCATTCCCTTGGCACAAGAACACTCCACATTGCATTTCAGCCATCACGCAACAGACATCTTTCAGTGACTACAGTACAGAAGCAGCAGCAATTCTGAACTTCAAGGTCTCTTTGGTTTTCAGATTTCCATATGATGGTCTTATCACCACTAGTATCACCACTGTCCAGAAATATCACAACTGGAAACTTGGACCAAAGCTGGAATATGCAGTTGTTAAAGGTCTCCCATTCCCTCTACCACCACCACCACCTCCCACACAAGCTATAAATAACTGCTCAGCTGGGATAAAATTTCCCNCACGTTGATTTAAAAAAAAAAAAAAAAAAGAAAAAAAAAAAAAAAGAAAGAAAGAAAGAAAGAAAGAAAGAAAGAAAGAAAGAAAGAAAGAAAGAAAGAAAGAAAGAAAGAAAGATAGAAAACAACAGTCCAGAAATAAAGACAACTCAGAATGGGAAAGACACAATTGCCTACATTTAAAAAGAGAGAAGGGAAGAAAACGGAGAAATAAAAACCTCTTTAAACAAAATTAATGATAGTCATCTTGTAAGAGGATAATTCTTGACAGCTACCCCCCATCCCTACCCTGTAATTTCCTCCCTCTTTCTTTTTTGGATGAAGAAATGCATGAAATGTGTAATCAATGGAAATGCTTGTCATGCAACTTTCATAAATCTTGTAAGTAATTTATAGTTGTAATTGCAGCACTTGAAGACAGAGCCCATTCTTTAACATTGTCATAGGATTTTCTCCTTCCATTTGAAGAACAACTAGTACATGTACCAACATTCACAGAAGCCAATAAATACATTGAAACTTTATTATTTCATAAGACCCCATTAGCTTAAAAATGTGAATCCAACAATGGGTTTTATGACAGAAAATTTCTCAGTCATCCTTTCCCAGAGACACAGACAAGAGGTAAGACCTTGTCTTCTATCCCCTCCCAAAGGTGCTGCCTTTCTTCAAAATCTTCAGAAGGAGCAAAAAACGAATCAGACAAATGCCTTTGTACAAGAAAGTTGCAAGAAGGAGTCACCTACCAGAGCGCCCACAGTCTGAGCACGATACAAGTTCTTCAGGCCGGCCACTTTTTTTGTTCATATTGGAGCCTCCAAGGCAGAAGTCACAGTAGTTATTGGGAATGATGACCCCATCTGGTCCTTTCTGGGCTGCAGTCGGGTTAGAAATCAAATTTACTTAAAGAGCATTTGGTATGGACATCTCCCCCTTCTCTTTGATATGATGTTAGCTCAGTAAGTTTGCGGGCCCCAGTCT
Organism: Aramus guarauna; assembly: GCA_013400195.1. Taxonomy (NCBI): domain Eukaryota; kingdom Metazoa; phylum Chordata; class Aves; order Gruiformes; family Aramidae; genus Aramus; species Aramus guarauna. The sequence continues at coordinate 215,161 of VXBL01006172.1, read as the reverse complement.
TCCCAAAATATTGTCAATCAGAACAAAAAGTGAACCATATAAATCGCCTTCATTTTAAGTACAGTCTGTGGTGTATCTATTTTGCCTGAAATGCACTTCACTGTTTCCTTTATAATGCCAGCTGGGCTGGTCCCTCACAGGGACCTGCTGCCAGAGATCCCCGTACAGTTCAGGGACTTGCCACATGCATAGAAACAATCCCTAATGCAGAATTAGACCTACGCTGTCAGTAAGCCAAGCCTGGTTTTTCAGACAGCAGTCATAATTGTAAACCCACAAAATACAAATTCAGAAAGGAAAAATACATTCCCCAAAACTCAAAGACCAAGAGCAAGGAGGTGGGGAGATAGGTATCCTAAGTGGTTTTATTTCAAGTAGCTTTTGGGGGGATTACATCTCAAAGCAGCAGGGTGTCTGTAGCCAAGAAGTTGGGTCAAACACCCATGACTATTCACAGGCAAAGCCGTCTGTGGGTGGTTCACCCAAGGGTTAAGCTACCTGCAGCAGAGTGCACGTCCTTGGGGAGGAGCAGGGAGGGCAGCAGGTCCAGCACCGGTGCTGAGAGTCAGCCTGAAGCTCATCCCAGCCAGCAGAGTCAAAAACTCTTTCAGCCAAGAAAAAAGGAGGGAAATTACATTCTTATTCTCCAGCTAGGAATGGTTGGAAAGGAGCAGACACCCACTGGGTCTTAAGTAGAGGAAGAGGCAGTTCCCTTAGAAAGGAGAGAAGGCCAGAGGTCTTCTGCATTCCTATTAGTTGAGCAGAACAGCAATGTGCTTTTTTTCTCACTCGCAACTGCCATATTCCTCCTCTGCTCTCCCAAGAGGGAAAGCTTCTTATTCCTGCATGTTCTAACTAGGAACAGGGGAAAGGAGAGGGGAGTGGGCGAAATGGTTGGTCTTTGTCTTTGTTTCTGCTTTTTTAACTTAAAAATTCCAGTGGTGTACCTGGCCCAAGCCTACCCCCTGAAGATTTCGACAAACTAGAAAAGGAAGACCTTTAAACTGTACCATCTATATTTAATTATCTTTTTAATGCATATTTTGTAACTTGCAGATTTTTAACAGATGTTTTGACAGTCTTTATTAATGGTCTTTTTGTCCACATCCAAATTTTCCCCAAAGAACAATGACATTCTAAAGGGCTTCTGGTAGCAGTCCAAGACATACACTTAAAATTTCCTCTGAGTTCAATCTGCTTTTCTGGTTTGGGTGCATCTAGTTATTCATTTACCTCCAGCTGTTGATTAGCTGAGCTTTTTGGGCATTGATAACTGAAAGATTGCAGGTAAAGTGAAATTAAGAAAAAAAATTAAACCCCATAAAGCTGCAAATACAACAATATCTTCCTGCACGGTCGCTGAGTCCCTGACAGTATTTACTAAACAATGGGCTTTGCTCTGAAATGGTCCTGGTTAGCAGATCCCCAGTTCTCCCAAAACCAGAGAGAAGCTCCCAGTGTTCATTGAGCATTTTCCCTGTTTGCAGAGAGGCATTTAATACGTGCATGCAGGGTAAGCAAAAAAAAAAAAAAAAGAACAGGAACCAGGTGGAAGCCTAGCACACCGGCTCGTTTTAAGAGCTGTAACAAAATGATCATAAAGCTGCTACTTGTACATATTTTGTGTATAAAAAGCAGATCTCCCTAGCATTTATTTTTCCCACTACAGCCCCATTCTGAAAAAGTTAAGTAATTACTTTTTTTTATATTGTGCTGCATCTACAGACAGGTCATGTGCCATGCAAACTCAGCAAGCTCAGCATTCTGTGACTTTTTGTTGTTGTTGTTCCTTATTACATTACTTCACCTTTCATCCGAGCTTCTTAAAGTGTCTTACAGGTACTAAGATCCTAATATTAACCCTCAGTGAGGTCAAAAGCCTCTTTTACCATTGACTCTAACCAAAGCGTTGCTGGGCCTTAATTAAGTCTCGTGGTGAGGAGGCCACATTGCATTTGCAGCTGAAAGATGTGGAGGTAGAGTGATGAACTGGCTTACTCACGGACACACAGCAATTCTGTGGTGAGGCCACAAATAAAAACAAGCCTTCAAGGTGCCGGCCAGCAGACTTAGGAAAGAGTTCCACTTCTACCTCCGCTCATTTAACACTCTGCATATACTGACTTAAATTTTTCGTATGACCCTACGATGCACTGACTGTCAAACTGGAAATGGGACAGGGGACCTTGTGAAAATACATATCCTAATCAATTAATCTGTGGTGTGTGGGACAGGCGGAGGGTATTCACTGACTGTGATGCTAAAGGGATTCTAGACTACTGGCAAGGGAATAAACACAGGGTTTGATCACCTCCTTTTTCTTTTCTTCTTTTTTTTCTTCCAATTTAATTTAATTTTTAATGTGAGTGCCTATGTGCTCATCTATTGCTCATCACTCATAAATATGGACCTGGCTCAGTTGAGTGCAATAGAGATGTCAGGCCTGAAAAGTCATACACAGATGACATGTTCCTGAAGTTACATCAATGATGTCTTAAAGGATGTATCTCTAGAGCCAAATAAGCCAGGCAATGTTATTCTCTTCAATAGTTTTTTGTTCTAACAGGTGCAAAAACTAGCATCAAACCTGACTCAAGCTTATTTTCTTGATCAGTACTGCACAGTGAATTAAGCCCCAGGCTAAATCACAGAAGGTATGAGAATAAAGAGATTTCCAGATGATAGTAAGCAGAGTTCTTACTTTCAAAGGACTTTTTTTGTGTACGTCCTTGGAGTTTTTAGTTCTATTTTACTGTAGTTCACAAATGATGAGGGAATTAAGAAACAAAGCAAAGATAGCAAGATATAACGTGCAATAGTCATGAAAAGGGTATCGCGCACCAAAAGGCCAACCCTAATCCCGCCCCTTAATCGATAAAACTATTTACAAATGTAAGTATGGGAATGGATTCACAAGTGAAAGCAATTAAATTCCTAGGGACTAATATGTTGCTGGTTTTCATCTGAGAATTTTTGCACACATTAATCACAAAGTAGAAGGTGTTAGCTTCAGCCAGATGATAGCTCAGCTAATGAGAAGTAACTCACTGGTAGCTCAATCATTTGGATCAGGTGACTACAACCAAGGCTTTTGCCTAAAAAATGTTCACCCAGAATCAGAAACTGTTTTAAAGCAAAGCCTTGAAAACTAACCATGGCCTTGTCCTAACTTACTCAAAACTCCTCTGATTTTCTTTTATGTTACAAACTGCAACAACAGATCAAGAGCTCTGAGGAGCTTTGAGGAGTACTGCCTGAGCTAAGGTGTTCTCATAGGGGGTGTATTTAAATCAGCGCCTCTTGCCATTTCAACTCGGTGTCGCTTTCTAGTATCATCAAAGGCTCTATCTTCATCTACATCTGCCCCAAAATAAATAGAATACACAGTTTTTTTTAAAAATACTTTAAAGAATGGATTAAGGAGAGACACAGAAAGATCTGTACAGTTCAAATGATAGTTTCTCTGTACCTGAAAGCTGATTCATGTGAAGACAGGATGCAGTCTGAGAATGAAGTCAATATTTCCAAATAACTTTGGTATGCCCTTATTCTGAAATATATTTTTTCTTCTTAGCTTAATCGAGTTAATTTCAAACTATATCAAGCTAAGCAGAATAAAGACCTACTGAAAATATGGTACTATCATTCACAGGAGTCTTCTTGCAAAACAAGTACCGTAAATTAAATAAATTCTGTAGTATATCACACAGTAACTTTTCGCTGTAGACCAAACCTAAAAAGCTAACCAAATCCACTGAGTTTATATATTTAAAATAACTTCTGTGCCTTCTTGATTTTGAAGGCAGGGACTGTAAACAGAGTTCTACCTTCCCTTTTCCCCTCCCCAAGTAATCAGAAATCTGGGTTATCTTCCTCATGGTTTCTGTTTAATAGTAAAAAAAAGCTGCTTCTAGAGAAATAGCATCAAGAAATTAGGATTTTTCCTTTCTACATCATCTCATGACTCAAGAAGAGCCTCAGTTTTCTAACTCTCATGGCTGCAAGAGAATATTTTAAATGGAAGGCAAGTTCAGAAGAAGGAAATCTTGTCCCTGTTTTCTAATCAGAAAACTCAGAATACAGATATTTTAAATAGCTTTCCTTCAAAATGTGACCCTTAAATACATATAGACAAAACCCAAAATAAAAAGAACTTAGTAGTTTTTCAATTTTTTGATTTCTAAGTGAAGTTATTTTGATGATTTGGATCACAGTCTTTAAACACCTGGAGCTGGAACCAGTGCTTAAAAGAAAAACTGTTTCTCTGTTCCTTTGTACCAAATCACAGTCGCATATATTTCTTCAGTCTGTAGGTAATACAACATAATACTTAACTATGGTTTAAGCTGTGCATCTAGGTTTGGCAGCATTTTATCCCTATTTTTTATTATATCCACACTACTGCAAAGACAGTGGAGAATGAGGAATAGATTGCGTGCCTCACTGTCAGGATGGGGGCTGTGCATCATTTATTTAAACGATTACAGTGAATTGGCTACAATTGGGCATATATGCACTCCCAAAGGGATTTTTCCTAGCACATTTTGTCCAGCTCTTACCTGTTTCTTTTGGGCTTGATCCAAAACCAATAAAGTCCACTGGAGGTTTTCAATTCAATTCAAAAGGCTTTGAATCAGGCCATTTACTCTGTTTGCAACTAAAATTTGCAGAGGACAATAGAGACCACGGGAACCTGTGTGTAGGCCTGCATCAAGTCAATGAACTTTGCAATGGAGGAAAAGGGGTGGATTTGCTTTTTTTGTTTGTTTTTTTTTAAATCTAGAAGACTCTTTGTCTGAGACAGGGGCCCGGTTTTTCCTTTCCAACGCCTCCCTTTTTCTCGCTGTTGAAGCTCAAGTCCAACATTTGGCTGCCTGTGCAGCAAAACACTAGCCAAGAGCCTGAGCCTGCAGTCGTCAAGCTCCTTGGAGGACTTGATGGCATATAATCTCATCCTATAGCCTAAATGTCTGCTCCCCCCTCCGCCGTCCACTGCCAGTGCTCATCCTGGCCTGTCTCCATGGCGACCGGGATGCCCGGCCGGGGCTGCCTCTGGCCTCGCCACCTGTTATTGCTTCATCTCGCAAGTGTAAGGAACTGCGGCGCATCCCATTCCTTTGCTGCTCAAAATGCATCGCAGGAGGATAGGCAGGCTTGTGGAAGAAATTACAATGTGCTAATTAAATCAAAAAATGGCTTTAAGGAGAAGGGAAAAGAAAAGTGGCGCTTGGGCTGCGGCTTTGGCTTGAAGGAAGAAGAGGGAGATGCCTGGGTGGGCATGCACCCACTTCTGCCCTGGCTGCTGCTGGGGTGTAATGAGCAACGGTGGGGGTCAAAGAGGTGGGTCTGTGCTCAGGGCACCAGACCCAGCCCTGGAAAGGAGCACTAAAAGAAAAACATCTATAACCCCTGGTGTGGCGAGGAACAGGCCAAGCACAGCTGCAATGTATTCAAGGCTCTTGCTCTCACATGTAGCAGCCAGGCAGAGATGTGCACAGTCATTTCTGTGGCCTCCTCGCCAGCAAATTAAGTGCAGGGGTTTTTTCATTGCAGTTTTCCAGGAAAAAATGTAAATCAAACTGAATGAGAGGAAATGGCTGGTCTCTCTGGGCATGTTTACTCTGTTGTTAACACCAGAGATAAGCATGTTGGCTAACCCCAAACTGGGAAGTATTGGGGCACTTGATATAGAGACCCTCCAGCAGGCTAAGTGCAGCTGAGGTTGGTAGCGACACATCTGTGTCGATGTGGCACTGCATTCAACCGAATGAGCTCCGAACTTGGGTGTAGCACTGGGAAACGGCTGCTGTTCTGTTCCCAGAGTCAAGCTAATCAGCCTGCACAGCCCAATGGACCTTCGCTCGCTCAGGCTCCCTGCGCCACGCTCCCCCACGCAGCACGGGTATGCCCTTTTCCGGCAGCCGGAGAAGCAGGCTTTGCTACTGAGAGAGGTGCTGCACACCACCCACCCAAAGTATTGCCAGTTCTCCCTAGTAACTGGATTTTACATCCTCTTTGAGTTTAGTTGGTGCTGTGGGGATAGAAGAAGCTGTTGCCTTTGCACATGTTTTAGCAACTCTGACAGGTTTGCCTTTCCTGCAGCCCCTGCTCACAGAAAGGCTCGGCCAAGGAGCGCTACAAGAAGTGCTACAAGAAGGAGGTACATCTGTAGGAGTCAGAGTGCCTCTGAATGTGGGGAAAGGAAGAGCATTTGACTATGTCTTTTACAGGAATTTATATGGCCTTTAAGTTGAGCAGCTAATGAATGAGCTGGGAGGTGGGCAGTGGGAGGTACAGCTAGGAAAACACAGCATCAGCTGATCAGATCTCACAGGTTTGGGGAGTCAGAATTCCTGCACCATAAGGCAGCACTTCATAGAAATGTCTTTGCACTGATCTTATAACGTCTCTTGCAGGAGCACCTGAAGCATGGGCCAAAATCCCACTGCTCATGAGAAATCATTGTAACTCTCTAGTGCTTCATGATGATAAACAGTAAGAGATACTGAATAGGAAGGCAGACAAAAGAGTCTGACATGGTAACGTATGGATTTCCTGATTTTCCTGAAATGCATCACTCCCATCAGCTCAGGGAACTCAAGGAGGGACTATAGTGCTCAATATACAGCCCTGTCCAGCAGCATCCCTCAGTATTCAGGTAAGAATGGCCAGTGCCATGAAATGGGTCTCTGCAACATGTTGTAGGCATTGGAACTGGAAATTACTCACTGGAGGAAGTATGAGAAGGCAAAGCACCTAAGTTTAAATTCAGTCAAACCTTTTGGGTTTTACTTGGTTCAAATTCCACACAGAGGAGAAAAAAGCAAGGAGATAGCGAGAAAGGGAAAAAAAATATAAATGATACCATTCTGTCTCAAGAGCTGACATGTTATTGAAGCAGCACACCATTTTCAAAAACCAATTAGTCAAATTGGAACACTTTCCCATAAACTACTGAGAAGCACTAGTTTTTTCTCTTCAATGAGACTTGTGTGTTGACATCAACATTTCAGGTCCTGGCCAGGCAGTATATTAAAAAAAAACCCCAAATCCAAACTACTAAAAAAACCCCACAACTCCAAAGTCCCCTATGGGTCCCTGTACATAAAAGACAAGTTTGGAATTTTCCACTATTCCAAAACTCAGAAAAACCGATCTATTTTTTTCCTCGGCATCCCAAAGCACAGGCACAAAAGCCTGAGAAATTTACAGGGTCTGAGTGGAAATCATCACGCAGTTCCAAACTCTGCAATCACTACTGTTTCTTTTAGTATTCTCATTCTTTTTTCCTTATGAAAACAAGCTCTGGAAAAGAAAAAAACTCAACAGATTAAACTAATGAGAAGTCAACTCAAGGTAATGTACATATTTTCACTGAAAAGGCACCTGCTGCAGGGTATCTTGTTGCAAGGTGGGCATTGATGCATCCTTGCATTCAGAAGTAGCTCCCATCATGGCCCCAGCGAGGATCAGCACTGAGGCAGGGAAAAAGTAGGCCTGATGTAGCTTTTCAAATTGATGCTGCTTGTGGAGAGGAACAAACAGCTCGTCTCCAACTGAGGGGCTGACTCTCGTCATTTATTCATGGCCAGCCCCCTGCCTGGATGGAAATAAAAATGTTTCAAAGATGACTGTGTGGGGGAGCTGGAGGACAGCTTGGAGGCACACTGAGGTTAGCACATTAATTTTTTATCTCTGGAGACTGGGTATCCAATTATGCCTAGAGTACACAAACAACTTTGGCTGGTCTCTCCAGTAGAGATTTATCCACATCATAAAATCTGCGATGGAACCGGCCATAACAGGCTGATGCCATGAAATAACGTACACAGGTGGTTTTGCAGGTCGGATGCGCAAGGTAGCAGAGTGACAGGAGGGCACAGGACTGCGTTCGCCTTAACTACCTGCATTGCAGGATGGACCAACCTGCACACGGCAGCTAGGCCAGCGACGGGCCCGCACAATGCGTTTTATTTAGGATTGTCATTGGCCAAAGTGCTTGTGGGCATAAGATCTGTTCAGTCACTGTTTACTACGCAGCTGCCTGTAACCAGCGTTTCACACAGCAAAATGCCACTGAAAACTCTTCTCCTTTAAAGAAGAGGAAGTTTTTCTCCATGTAGACACACTATCCTATTCTCCCAGGAATTAAGGAAGAGCATTTATACTAGTACGCTCATTCACACACACATTTCAATAGATAGAAGTCTAATGTAATTCCTATATCAGAAGTGCCTCAAAATTTGTGAGCACCAGCTGCCCCTAGAGCTGGCCTGTACCCATGGAGTGAGATGGAACAAAACAGCAGGTGTTTTGTGGCAGGCTTGGATGCACCCTGGGCTCACAAATCTCACGCTCTCGGTGCCAACATGTGGAGGAAAAGCCAGCAGAAAAAAAGGCTGAGAATGGTGTGGGATAATTCCTTTTTATCGGTGGAGCTGGGGAAGGGGGGAGTTGACTTTTTTAAGGGTTTTCTATAACTTCCTTTTCACAGTTCCATGCTCAGGTAAAAAGATTGGAGAGTAGGTCAAAAATAAATGTGTGTGCAGGCAGAAGCAAGACTAGGCACTGAGGAAGGGCTATTTATCTGCGTCAAAGGGCTAGATAAGACATACAAAGCAAGCAACTAAAACTCAAACAAAATACAGGCTAAGATGTTTTAGAAAAGGCAACGGTGAGAGAAGACTGTTGAACTATCTCTCATGTTGCAAAGGGTAATCTATAGGCGAGAAAGAAGGACAGAAGGAGAGACAAATAGAAATAAACAAACTTTCTACAACAGTCAAGGACAGCAAGACGTGCCAAGGGGAGACTTGGGGCTTGGGCCAGTCCCCGTTCTTTGATACACATCTATTCAGTGGTTCTCAGTTTCAGGTAGGTTCCTCCTATCTACATCTCTTTCACGGTCCCTGGATAATTTACTGAACTACTCAAATTGGTCTGTGCATGAGGAGAAGAGTAAAAATAAAGGGGACTGGGTGTGCAGAAAGACAAAGAGGCCTTGGCTCTTGAGCTGGCACCAGCCAGGGCATCAATAACTGAATCCTGCGGAAGCCCTGCTCCAGAAAGCTCCCTCCTGCATCAGCACGCTGCTGTTACCGCAGGTACTGCGAAGAGCGGAGGCTGCAGGGGAGACGCGGGTACAGAGGAAGGAAGTTCATACTGCAGCCACCCGCCTGAACTTTGCTGACCCGGTGCTCACCTCCCACAGCACAGCAAATTCCAAATGGCTGGTTTGAATTTGCTTTGCCTTTTCTAAATCAGGCTGCTCATATCTCTCTGACACACTGCTAAGCAAATAACCAGACCTGCTCTATACCGNCCCCCCCCACCCCCCAAGCCCATGCAGAGAGGATTCTTGAAGCCCGAGCCCTGCGACACTGCAGACCTGTCAAATCTAATTCATAACACATGCCTAGCAGTTCTTAGGGGAGAGGAAGGATCTGATGCCCTGGCTCCCCACCATCCCCCTGTACAAAGGGACCATTTAATGACTGCACAGTAGCAATGTGGACAATTAGCATTCACATGGAAGATAAATGGCAGCATAAATTAAATATCGCCAAGTGAAAGAGCAAAGATGCAAGATCTGAGCTCAAGGCTGTAAACAAACAAACAGGCAAAAAGGAACAAACAGCCACTGCGACAGCTAAGCCATTTGGGAGAGTTACCTTCCGGCGTCTGGGACTTTCCCCAGGGGTAATCTCCACATTCACGTGGCTGTTGCCCATACCTCACTGGCTCCTGGCTGGTTGTTAAGCAGATTCTTTCTGCTCAGGAATCTGGACCTCAGAGTGTTTTACCCCACCGGCTCTAAACTTCTGCCTGTTTGGGGATCTGTGCATCAGCAGCTTCCCTCTGCCACATACATCACCCAGGAGCTCGGGGGGAACACAAGCCTGAGCAGCTCCCACTCTACCCTTTCCCATAGTGTAGGACACACCTTTCTTTCCATGGGCCAAGGCCGGCTGCACCTGACCTTACCACGGCTTTTCTAGCTCCTCTTCTTGCTAACTACTATCATTTCCTAAGCACCAGAAACATAAGCACTGAGACTGTCCTTAGCCTCTATGACAAGCTGAAGGGCAGGGGACACTACCATTTTTTGTTTGGGCATCTGTGCAAGGTCATTATCAATATTAATTCAATACAGATTTGCAATATGCCTCTCAGATACGCAACTATTACTGACTACTGCAGGCACAGGGGAAAAACAACCCAGCAGAGATGATATAAATGCAAGTAAACAAAAGCTACTGGCTGAACACTGACATTCTCCAGCCTGCCCAAGCAGTCGCTCTTAGTGCATTGACAGCTCAAGTTTATCAACAGCTGGAGGAGTCAAAATTACTTTTGCTGTGAACCTACAAAACATGTGAATAACTAAAAGGTAGAGCATAAAAGTGACAGAAACATAGGGACTGCCAAATGGGATCACACTAAACGGCCCTTCAAGCTCAGACAGTGGCTAGCAGCAGATGCTTTGGAGGAAGGAAACCCCCTCCCACACCTCCCTGGGGACAATTATCAATTATCCTGCTTAGAAAGAAAATGTTTTCCTACTTCCATATTTCTTCCAGTTCCTCTTAATGTATTAGAGAGTGTTAGCCTGGATATTTTTCCCCATAAGTATTTTATTGCTTTGTCCACATTGTTCATTACTTTGAACTAAAATGACACAGTTCACATGGTGATCTGAAAGGACTTTTTGAAAGTGAACAAAGCTATCTGCACAAATCCCAAGGTGAAAGCAAACATCACATAGCATTGCACACAGGAAAACTGAGAAACATAGGCTTAGAGACTTGCAAAAAACAGTAATAAAACACAGTCTCCTTGACTCCCAGTTCTGTGCTAAGAAGCAGAGGAAGGACAGTCAAATAGAGCCATCCAGACCACCAAGATTTTCTTTCAGCTCTGTACCAGTGTGAGGAATCTAGGCACATAATTCTCTCCTCTCATGTTCCAGCTCTCCTCCTTGCAGATCAGTACTGATGTTTTTTCACAGATTTTCCCAAACTGTAGCTAAGAAGCAGCTTTCAGTAAAGTTGAGGGTGAGCCATTTGGGGAGCAGATGCAGGGATAAGGGGGACAGGTGCTGTGAATTTCATACCTAAAAAACTGAGACATGAATAAATGTCTCCTATTCAAAGGCAAAACAAAGGCAGCTCCCTCAAACTACTGGATGTGTATTTCCCTGACATCCCTGCTAACAGCCACTGGAAGGCTGCTTGATGACGGGCAGGTTGGGCATCTCTTCTTTTCCCCCCTCTCCTTGCCACCTCCTCCCCACAGGAGCAGTAATGGAAAAGTGACTTGCTGCAGAGATAATGCTGGGTTTGAAATGAATTTCTGACTAGCTGAGCCAGCACCCGTGTGAGCTGCAGCTGATTAGCTCCAAGCATCCAGGTCCCAATCACTCACAACGGAGCCAGGCAATCACGCCAGCCTCCGCAAGGCAAAGACAGGGTGGAGGCAACATCCCTGAAAAAGATCTCAAAGGCAAAGGGAAAATACTACTCACGTTTGTGGTTTTCGTTTCTGTGGACAGGGGAAGAGCGGGTCTCCTGTTCGCGGGCTTCATCACCCTCTTCGCTGGCGAGGTGGGTGTGAGCATAGTGGTAGCTCAGCCCAGGCCTGTTCTTGTAACGCTTGCCACAGACTGGGAGGAAAGGAGACATGAGGGAGGGGAAGAGAGAATGGAAACGTCAGTGTGATCTGCAACAACGGCACCATCCTCGCAAAAAACGCTCCCTTCTCCCCCGAGAGCAGCACCACACACTCCACGCGCCTGCCCGAAACTCTTCCAGCCGGTGGTGGTGAAAGGTGACAGAAGGGCAGCCCTGCAGCCGCAGGTCCCCAGACAAGCTTTCTTCCCACCACGCTGCCGGCAGTCCTTCCCACAGGCCTAGGCAAATGCACATTCAGTCTCTGCAGCTCATACAGCCCTAATCCTCTCTGCTAAGATTGCTAACAAGACCGCACGTAACATTAAATGAAATGCCAGTTCCGATGTTGGTGCTGCACAAGGCACAGCAATGGGAACTGGATTGAGAAGAAAGGACATTATTTTCTTCATTGCTGACCTCTGAGAAAAGGAAACAGTTGATTTGGTTTTTTGGTTTTGGTTTGTTTTTTTTTTTAAAAGAGGTTTTCTGTAAAAGGGTAGTAAATAGCTTTATTTGCAGATTTCTAATCAAGACAAGGAGATGGAAATCATCCACAATTTCTTGCTAGAAGAACATGTAGTAATGATACTTATTTGCCCACATGAACTTCATATTCAGCATCCAAATAAATAATACAATGTGTGGCAGAGAATTCTCCTTCTGAACTTTTGTTTATTTTAGGACTAAGTCAACAGATATTAAGAACAGGATCAAACAATTCAGGGTGATGAAAGGTCTACATTTTCACAGGGAGCTAACCACAAGGGCAAGCTTCATCATAGATTCATGACATAGAAATTCAGCTTCTACAAAGTTTTTAATTCACGTTATTGTCTCTGAAAGTTATCTCTTTTCATCTTCAAAGCAATCTCTGAATGTCCATTTTCTTTTATACAGCTATTTTGTCTAGCAAATACAATTATTGCCATTTTAAAAGATGAAGAAATAAAGGCAAAGAAGCTGAGAGCTTAGTGCCCTTCCTGCAAATTTTTACTCCCAGCCACATTTTCAGTCACTTTATTAGCTTCATTAAGGATTTCACACAGGAGTAAATGTCATGCCCAGTAGTCTGTCCTGCGTAGTTTGCTTAGGAAGGCAAAGGAAGTGGTGCCAGAAGAGAGAACAGAACTCAGCAGACTCTAGTTATCTGTCTTGTTTTTAGACCTCTTGAAAATATCTCCAAGCGGGAAGTCATGATCCACTCCTAAAAACTTCACTCAGCCCTGATACTGAAAATGTATCCTACAATGTCTGGGAATACCATACGGCTCCATAAAAAAATTAAAAAAAAAAAAAAAATAAAAAAAAAAAG
>VXBL01006172.1:120601-198244 GCA_013400195.1 Aramus guarauna | reverse complement strand
TTTTTTTTTTTTTTTTGTCACTGAATCTTGCCCCCTTCATTGTCTGTCTTTGCTTTTCTCCTTTGCCTCCTGTTCTTTCTTCTCAACTGGCCTCTGTCAAATGATAAATCTTAAGTTAACTGCTGGCAGGCAGTCATTCCTTAAAGTTACCTTCCTCTCCCACCATTCGCTCTACTCCAAAAAAAACATTCCTTGTTTTGCACTGGTTTGGCAATATAATCTCCCCTGTTACAGTTATGTCCACACTCTAGCACATCTAGAGATCTCAAATGCTAACAGTGTATTTTCACCTCCACTGATGGAAAGGCATTACGTTGTCCCTCTTTGATCAGTACTGTCATGCTATACACCGCTAGTATTAGAGCAGATATTTAGTAACCCATTTCACTGAGGTTTTCTTGTAGGTAGTAAATTAGCCCTTGTTTCAGTGCCCCCAGAGGATAAGTCGTGGAATCTACCTGCTGTATTAAGATCACAGGAATGTTGAACTCCAGCACAAAATATGCACAGGTCAGCAATATATATGCCCACATTTCAATAAATGAATTGCTAGCAGGAGCAAAGGAGAAAACAGGTAGTCTGTATGACTAGAAAACACTCAACTATCAGAGTCAACTCTGTTCTCCTCTTACCATGTGCTCTACTCCAGACCTGTGTTATTCAAGATTTAAAAAAAAAAAAAAAAGTATCCTTGCCTCTCTAATCTTGGCTTTTCTACCAATAATGTCATCAATGAATGCCAAGTGTAGCAGCTATGGTGGGAGAACTGTTTGTTGGGTTCATCTGAACAATCATCTTATTCTAGATCTTATTGCTTATTAACTACTTAGGGATTCACTAGAAAGGATAATACCAGGAGATGATTTAGGGCTTAAACTACTAATAGTTTAAAGGGAAGCTGAAGTCATGATGGAGATTTATGAGAAGCATGTAAAAACATAATGCTATAATCAAAGCATTTTCAAATCAGCTTGTCATTGTGATATTTAACCAAAGGTCTGTCCTAAGAAGCAGCAGTTAGTAGTGTTGGACTCATTCATAGTATCTGTAAGAATTAAGACAACAGATTAAATCTCAGAGAACTGGTAAAAATCAAGCTAAATCATGATTTATCTTGTAGGCCTGTTGTATTCCAGTAAACCTTCCAGAGAATCAGTGAGATGTTTCTTAAAATGCGTATGACAGGATCAGGTTCATTTCAAGGGGATGAGAAAGAAGGGAGGTGAAGTTAATAAGGTAATTACTAAAGCCGTCACTTTGTGAACATATACAATAAAATAATTTATAAAGAACAGGCCTCAAGGAATTGCATTTGGCAAGTCATGCTAGAACAATATAACATTTAACTGGGATTTTCTAAGGAAACTAAAACAGAGAGATTCTTGGTACCCATTGAAACTCAGTAGAATCTGTTCATCTTATATCACTTAAACTACCTGAAGACTCCAGCCTCTTGTTGGCAGAACCTATAATATGTTTAGTGGCGAAAGCGAGCGGGAAAGAAAAAAAAATAACCTCACAATAATGAAATGTCAATGCCCTGCTGGATGATGAACTTACAGAAAAAGCAGGAAGATGTTTCAAGCTATAATGATTTGGATGTAGGGTCAAGCATTTTTAAAAAGAAAACCAAGTTCTGCATAATTATTAGTAGTTCAAAGTCAAGTTGAAAGTGCCCACTTAGGGACCAAACCTTTTAAGATGCGTAGGCCACAATACAAGAAGATAGGCACTTAGTGTGATATTCAGGGAAAACAGTTTAGGAGTCCACCTCCAGTTGAAATTAGTGAGAATTAGGAACCTAATTTTTCTGGAAACTTCACAAGGCACCTTTCTGCATCTTCAAGCACCTGAAAGAGTCCATTTGGGGCTCAATTCTTGCCTCTGTTTTTATCATGAATTTGGAGGGTGGAATAGAGAGTGAAAGAATCAAACATGCAGAGAACTGATTGCCAGTGAAAATATTGGAATAATAACAAAAATATATCATATGAGCTTCCGTACTCAAAGAATTCTTGCAAACAGTAAATATTAATGTGGCATCTACTATAAATAAAAAAAATACAATATAAACAGGACAAAGCAGTACAATGAGGAAACTAAAGATGATAATGTCTGAGTAGAAACAGGTTGAACAGGGAAGGAACAAGACAGTATAGCAAATGGTATATTAAGTATGAACTCACATGGTGGTGGACAAGGATGAAAACTCCTTTGCCACTGAAACATGACATAGCACTGGAGAGGAGCATCTTGCACTGAAAAAGGTTTTACTAAACAACCTACTAGGTCAGCCCTCTCTGTACCTTTCATAGATACATAACAGAGCAAGTTGCATAAATCCAAGTTCTATAAGTAAATGTAAGTTACATGTAAATGTAGCAATCGTTCATCTTCTGAACTGCTTCTATCCTCAGAACAGCACATTCTACTTAGTTCTGTCCATTTTTACTTAACTAGACCCTCTGGAGGTTTTTCAGATAAAAGAAACAAGCTTAGAAGAGCTGAAGAAACCACAGCTGAAAGAAACCCCAATAACTGTTTACACATGTAGAAAGAAGACATTGTTATCCACTAAGAATAGAGCAAGAACTGCTGGTCTTAGACTGCAGCAGAGAAAATTTAGGTTAAATAACTAGAGAAACCTGAAAATGAAGTTTTTGACAAAAGAATCAGCTTCTGCAAAATACTATAGGATCAGTGTCTCTGGGTACATGCAAGGTTGCATTAGTTACTGATCCAGCAGAGATCATAGGAAGGTTTCAGTCAATTCTCATTTTGCACAAGGAATGGATCTGAATGCATATCTCAGCCTCAGAGGGACTATGAATAAAGGATACGATACAAACATAAGTTTTTATGTTAAAATAGCAGTTTACACAAGAATAAAACTGAAAGGAGACAAGGACATATTGGTAAAAGGAAAAGAAATAAATAATTCCTTTTAGGAATGGGCAAGGGAAATCTTCCATAGATAGAGGGACAGAAAACAAAGGTGGAAGGATGTACATAGGTAAGTCTCTGTAGGAACATGAGAAGAATGAAAGCCAACAAATGAGGATGGACAGCAGGGAAGTTAATACCTCGTAGAGATTCACCACAAACTAACCACTCTGGCTAAAGGAAGTAGACATCTGGAGTCATGAAGCTCAGGTGCTACAACTGATTGAAACTTTTAAACCAGAATACAAGTTTCTAGATAAAACTTCAGAGAAGCTTTTTTCTTCCTTTTTTTTTTGAATAGTAAATAATATATAATAAACAATATGAAAATAGTAGAACAATTTTTAAGACTGCTGTGGTAGAACTAATGGTTCCCCAGCTGATCATTTGACAGCAACATGACATCAATTCTTATTACATACGTCGGTATTAATTCACTCTGTCCCTCCTTCAAAAATCACATGCCCAGTTTATTGTGAATAGCTGTGGAGGTGTATCTTCCACTTCTCTTGCTTTACATCAGAGGCTTTGGTTTGCTTCTCAAGCCCTACTTTTCACTATCCTTTAAGGCACCTGCTCTATCTCCTAGCCAGGTATTCAAGCTATGTTTGGGTCTGGTGACCCCTTCAGCTATATTACCATTTCCAGCCTATACCCATCTCACACCACCCTGCCCTGCCACTTTCATTATCCAAGCATTTATCCCAAGGGAGCTCAAGGTGCAACACTATCCAATGCAACTGCTTGAAAATGTGACCAACTAGTTTTTCACTTGCTGATTTGATGAAGCAATGCATTTCATGATATTATGTTAGCAATTTCATCAACACTCTGCATGGCCAAACATTTTATTCTGAACTTCTGATACAGCATATGCTCAATAAAATCAACTGAAGTATTTCAGAATATTTCATTCCACAAAACAAGCAATCAACCACCTTTTCTTAAAAACACAGGATGACAAAACATTTTGAGCTTTTAATATCTTCCTCCATACAGAAATTCCATATTTCCTGTCAGTTTTAAAATTGGGACCAGGTTTAATATTGACATATAGCTGAACGCATCTTCCAAAAAAGGCAGGCCTTTTCAGAAATAACATTGCCACCTTCCAACACAAGGGGCAGTGTCACCTGGGTACCGCTCTTGCATCATCTTACTGACACACAGACTAGGTTTTTTCCCATAACCTTTTTATTACTGATAAAATGAAGTGATATATTCTTGTTTCCCAAAAATATGAATGTGTAACTATGAAAAAGGAGCAGAGTAGTTCTTCACCACAAATCATTTTTTGTCCGCATGCAGTTAAATAAGAAAATTAATTTGGTTTAGATATGCTTATGTTTTCTTCTTTGTGGTCACTTTCCTAACTCAAATATCAGAACATTTGCAGAAAAAAGCAACCTGGAGGTATGCAGAAGAAGTAAAGTGTCAACCCATTAAGGTAATTATTTATACCAATAATGTGATTATGGGAATCATGTTTTCCCAAACAGGAAACAGATTCATTATTTTTGACCTGCATGTTTCCATGTAAAACAAAACTATCTGCCCACGGAGTAATGCAAACCAATTTCTAACCTACCACAATTTGATTCATCTATAAAAATATTTAGCAAATATTTTTCATTCAAAGAAAAAATTGATTCAAGAAACCCACCCAAGCATGAAAGAGGCCTCAACTTAGGACAATCATTCACAATGAATTGTATGTAATATTTCTACAGAAAGTTAACAAGGGCAGGATATTACTTCAGGATGAGGGCATTACAATTGGGACAGTTTTTTCCTTCTGCTCCACAGTCAGGTAAAAGAGTTCTGCTACCACATAACTCTTTTCTCAGCTATCTACAATGGAAAAGGAGGAGTCAATGTGTAAAGTCTGGATTCCAAAACTCCTTATGACTCACCTCTAACTATGTTTCCTAAAAATGAAAGGTATCAGCCAAATGAAATAGGAAAGTTTATATTTCCAAAACCAAAGAGGAAATTTATGCTCCAAAATGTAAGCCAAGGCAAAATTCCATCAGTACAACAATGTACTGGAGCCTTGACTTCGGCCCAGATTTCTGCTGCCTGCTTTGATATCTTAGATGTATTATCTACTCTGTGCAAATAACCACTATGCCTGTTGCGAGTTCTCTGTAAGATCCAAAAGCAAAGCAAGATCAGACAATAAAGAGCCATTAAGTTCAAAACAACTACCACTGACAAGTATCTTTGGATTTAGAAGGATGTTCCAGAAAAGAGATAAAGACACTTATGTATATATCAGCAGAGGAAAGCTGTGGATTTCAGTAAGAATACATACTGGGCTCCCAGAGAAATCTTAGAAGACACATTTTAGTTCTTCCAACACACAAGGATAGCTATTTAACCACAGTGGAAATCTCCTGACTCTTCATGTCCTAAAGAGCTCTTCCTCCTTGATCATGTGTTCAGACACTCCCATTCATGTGCAAGTCTTCCCATTTCTACTCATTGCCCTTAAAATATTCACCTTGCTGAAGCAAAATACCCAACATGTTCATCACAGTGCTGTGCAGCGTCACCTGGTCTCACCATAAAAGAATATTATTTGATCACATGGAATATAGTTCTTAGGTACTGTGCATACTCCTTATTTCTTCATGTTTTTAAAATAAGCAGGAGAATACCCCTATAGATTGACATAGTAATGGTTGGTCTTTTAAGGTCAGTAACATTGCAAGATTGGTAAATAGTGGAGAAAGGGGCATTCTAAATGTCCTGAAAAACACCAAACATTTTTGGATCACAGATATGAAGACCTCCTACTATTCTCCTACTTCTATTAACTTTTGCTAGGTTATTGTCTTGTAAGATAGAAGGCACGCAGTAGCACAAATTATTATTGCATGTACACTCTACAGTAAGCCTTAAGATGGGAGACCTCAAAAGTACATGGTTAAGATAAGTGCCCTTCACAGAAGTGACATAGCGAAGGAAAAAAGAATATCAGAAGAAGAAGGAAAGCACCAAGGACTAGACCGTAAAAAAAAAACCAAAACATTGTGTATCAAATATTGGATTCCTTCCTCATATGAGGACTCTGGTATCCTTCTTCAGTTTGGGCATTGGGCTCTGGTATAATTTTTCAGTTGGGGAAATGTCTTACTTCAGCTGCAGTCCCACTGTGAGATGTCAAACAGCATGGCCATATTCAAAGGGAATATGTATCAAAACAAAGCAATCCAGTTGTGTTTGTTTCTTAGGAGGGCTCAACTCCTGATGATGCTGCAAGAGTACTTTCTGACCGAGGGATGAGAATAAGATCTTCAAAATTTAGCCCAATGAGATTTTAAAAGGACTGAAGGAAAGAGAATCCCCAAATATATGAAGAGATACAAGGGTGAAGTACCTTTGTCGGAGATTTTTGAGTTATGCTTTTGTTTGTAACTATCTGAAACAGAGAAAGAAATAGAGGGTGAATCTTACATGGGGGAAAGGAAGACAAAAGGCAGAGAAGCCAGAAAAAGAGAAGGAGAAAGAGAAAGAAAATATAAGAGATGATTTATTATAGGGCAAAGGGAAGTGGACTCTTGCCGAGGACTTAATTTTATTTCCTTCATGCAAAAACACCAAGAGCAGCAGCAGCAGGTGGTAAACATGCAGGTCAGAGAGCAGCAGAATATTTTGCTGGAAGGGAAAAGATGAAGCCCTGAGTGCACCGAGCTGGTAGGACCAGGCTGGAAGCAGAATCAGCTGTCTGGGTGCTACTTACTGTCACAAACATAGGGTTTGTCATGATCATCCTGGGAGGCAGCATCATTCCGTCTCCTGCCACCTCCAGATCCCCGAGCCTGCAAGGACAAGAAGAATGTTAACATTATTCCATCGCCCCTCAGGTCTCCTTGTGTCCCTTACCCTCCTATGAAAAGTGTGCAACATAAACTAAACAAATCCTCAGCTTCCATACAGGTTTGTCAAGGGTGGGCTTGACCCTTCATCTCCTAAGATATGCGCTATGTTAATGGCCCTTGTAATGCAGTGGAGATCCCCTCCACAGATAACCCAAACTGTTCATCCATAGCAGTAGGTCACTGCCAGCACATATTCAGTCGAGTATCATCACACATTCATTTCTGAAGATGCTCAAATACCTTGCTTAACTGAATATGAATGAATGAATAGATGAACAGGTGTTAGAGGATAAATATAACCATTAAATCAGCCAGAAATCAGCCCCCAAATAAAACAGAGGTAAAATTATTTCCTTTAATATTTTCAAAGGGGGGTTGTTTGGTTTGTTTTGTTTTCTAGCTGGAAAGCAATGTTTTGAAATGGCTGTCTGGGACAAAGATACCATGGCTAATTATAAAATGGAGCTTTGGTCAGTTAGTGGAAAAGATTAGGTAATATGGCTACCTGCAACAACAGAGAATGGGAATTACCCAGAAAGGTCTCTCTGCAGTTCTGTGTTTCTATAACATACCAAGTTGGCAGCCCTGGAAACTGAAAAGCTCTGTTTCTCCACAGCACAGACTGCTCTGTCCTGAGCTCCAGGGGTAAGAATGGAATTCAGCATCAAAGCTACTTGGTCCCGACCCTTCTCAGCTGAGATGCCAACAAGGGGACAGTTGATATTTGTCCAATGGTGGAGGCTATGATGTGGAACTGGGAACTGAGCCAAGGCCTTCAATTCCTTCATGTTCACTAACGGACAGTGTGTAGATGACAATAATTTTCAACTTGATCTTTATCTGAGGAAGTGACCTGCAGGTGGATGGCTAGATAGTCCTTTATTAATTCTGCCAGCTACTCTATTCCTGGGTAAAAGCAACAAAATTGTTTCTGCTGCTCCTCTTATTAAACTGTTGAAGTTTCTCACCCTAGACAAGGCCACCTGACTCAAATCCTTCGAGCTTTTCATGTGAAAATAAGAAAGGGACAGAGCTTCACCAAATAATGCTACAGAAGATGTAGAAATTCTGAGAACATTAGTGCCCCAGACACAAAAGGGTCATTTGAGCTCTGTCCCTCTTCTATGCATTTGGGACTGAACTAGTACTATTCGAGCTGCATTCCGTCAGACATCTAAAAAGAAGGAACAAGGAACAGTTTTACACTGGCCTGCCACAGTTTGTCAAAATGGGGATTTATAAAAACTTCACACATTATTTCCCTGAGGTTGCTCAGGCCTAACTCTTAACACAGTTCTGAAGGAAAGACATGGATTTGCAGCTGTCTGGATGGGGTAAATACTATCAGGTATGACAAGTACAGCTCTGCCTTCTGCAAAGACCTCTGTGCAGATCAGCACACACGTGCAGAGTGAGATTTGTAAGGGTGAACTGAAAAGCAGTTTCACCCTGGAAGAGGCCCCAGCAACAACTGTTTGGTGGAAGCTACTTTGCTGACCATATCACATAAAATCATCTTACTAGTCTGCAGTATTTTCTCTCTGACTGCCAGCTCTGTAAACCCCCTCTGGGCTATGAAATCAATCCCAGGCTAGTTCCTTTCTTCCCTCACTACTGCAAAATGTGCTGCAAGCTGAATTTCGGTCCATGGCAGCCCCTATACAACCCTCAGCTCATCAGAGTGTCTTCATAGAGACAAGTGATTGGCTCTAACAAGTATTTCTGCTGGTACCTGGATTAGGATCCAATTTCCCTATCCTACCAGCTGCATTGGCTTTTCAGGGCTGTGAAAAAGCTATAAAGTCTTATTTTTGTCACCAGTCAGTAGGTCTGACTCTGTTTACACACTGAGAACGGATCTGTTGAGTAAGAAGGTACTATTTTTACATAGGCACCTTTCAGAATAGGATGGTAATTTAAGGTCTGTTGCTCGGAGTTTCGCTAGTCTTACAGCCAGCTGTTTCCCTTCAAACCGTTCTCTACAGAAACGCAAGGGTACAGCATTCATGTCATGACTGCACGTCAGATATACTTTTTCATGCACTGAACACACAGGGGGAGATTTTTCAAGTCAGTGACTTTCAATGGGACTTGGGTTCCTAAATGTCTTTAGTGCCTTTGAAATTGTCCCATGGGATATTCAGCTGACAAGCAGACAATCTGTACAGGTGCAGCTGCGCTCCTCTCATATCTCCTAACAAACTACTCTTCCCAGCTCCTACCACGTTCTCCCTGTCCAGCAAAGATACCAAAAGCTCCTTCCATAAATCCACCTCTTCGGCCTTCAGCGTCCTTCCTAACGCTCCCACAATTTCAGGGGCTAGCCTTGAGGGGGTAGTAAACTGAGTAGCTGCCCCAGAGGCAGGAAACCGAGTGCCCTGTGCCTGCTGTCAGCACCCCGGTCCATTGGAACCAGTCGTCCATGACTGCCTTCATTCTCCTGATGGGATGCAGCAAAGACTACGAGACTTGACGTGTGAGGCCTGGAAGCCATGGCACAGCAGCCTTGAAGCAGCCCTGAAGCAGCCAGAGAGAGTAGCCAGAGGGACAGATGGAGAGTCCAGGATTAAAAATAAAATCATGCTGTAGGGAAAGGAAGGGTCATGTGCAATTTGGAAAGTCCAGAGCAGTAATTCTGTCGCATTAATCCTGCATTGATGCTGTCAGCCCTTCTCACTCCTTCTCTCAATCCCCAAAGGCCACGCTCTGCAGGATCTAGTTTCCTATGCATGTCCTTCCCCTCTTCTGCCCTCTAAAAATACCCTGACCAACTCCTTCCCAGAAACAAAGTGCTGCCCAGCTTTCATGTCCCCTAATTTCAAATCCTTGGTCCCGATTCCCTGCACTGGCTCAGGCTCACATTAGAAACGGGCTGCTTGAAGAGTGGCAAAACACTCGTGACCAGACGCAATTCGGGCTGCAATCCAGGCTTACCAGTTTTCAACAGCTAGGGAATCTGGCCCTAATTTCGAAATCTTAATTTATACCACATTTTGCTTTGGTTATTGATGCCATCAAATAAAAATGAAAATTGCTCAAAGTATTTGGCACTCTTCAGACTTCTCTTTTTTTGCACTGAATGAAGCCAGGGCACTAGCAGAGCAGGAATTAGCTGCAAGAAAAAGGCAAGAGATCCTGCTGCTCCTGTACTTAATAGGGAACTGGTTCTAGGGCAGAAAATAAGACGTACATTTATGCTTCAAAATGAATGGGACACCTCCAACTCCTTTCCCTATAGTAGCAGAGAAAAGGTAATAGAGTTATTCTGAAAGTTTCCTGAACAGGGGAGTAAAACTTTGCACATAACAGCAACTTCAGGACTTGGCTTGTGTAGGCCTGGGATATATGAATTCAGCAAATTCCCTTCTCCTGAGCAGTATATTTCTTTTAGCTGTTCACTCTCTTTCACTCACTCTAATCAGCATGCGCAATTTTTGTGACAGCAACTTATTAGAAAAGAGTTGTTAGCCTGGAATATTAGTTGATCGCTACAGTCAAGCTTGTGTGCATGTATTGATTCTAACTCCTGGTTTTGGTTACTGGTTCATACAAATTTTCTGAAACTTACATTTTTCTGGAAAATTTTTTTCCAGGTGGGGGTCTTTGGCTAAGAAAGAAAGAAAGAAAGAAACTGGTTCAGGTGATTTTGAGAATAAGGAAGGTGAAATATATACTTATCCAATTATTAAAGTGCTTTGATCTTATATTAAAGGACTTAAGCTCCAAAATAAAGAGGAGCAGAACACTGAAACAACACAACAACAGAAGAAACCAAAAGAGAGGGTCTGATGCATAAGTACATTGCAAGTATTCAATGTGGTTTCATGTCCCTCTCTCATTCAGAAGCTCTTATATCCTGCTCAGTTGGCCTAAAATGTGGCCCTTCTTGCTTGACGACTCCAAACACATCCAAAGGTACTTCTGTAGCTCTTGTGCCCCTGCAGCATCCACCGGAGCCAAAGAGAGATGAAAATGCTTGAAACTTCAGCGAATTGTGTTCACGTTTATTTAGATGCCTAGCTTATGGGGCCACAATTGAAAATGTTGATTCCAAGTTTTAAAATGTTGGCCTCATTACTTAACTGGTGCCCTGCCAAAATTGTGAAATGACATCTTAGGTAAGAGAAGGGACACAGACTCCCCTAAGGAAAAAATATTGCCCATTTTAAGCAAATGGAAGATTTGCCATGGGCTCAAGAGGGCCAGTGTCAGCCACAAAGTGCTACCTTGGAGAAAGCTGCAAAATGTATTAATACAGTTCAAGTTACTTTTATTAATTTTTTTTTTGGGGGGGGGGGACTGTCATGACTGAATTTGTGGCCTTTCTGTAATTAGTAAATGTTCTAAAGTGGAAGCATTGTAATAGCAGGATGTCATCATAATTATTACAGTTTACATTACAATTGTACATACAACACTAAAATATAAATTTACCCCAAATTTTTACTCTCAAAATAGTCTTTTCTCTTGGTAATTCACAAATATAAACTGAAAAAAATATTAAAAAATCTTCGACCATATGACTGAAAATTACCTACAGTGTTATCACTATCATATATCCATGGATATACACTTTGCATGTACCATACACGTGACAAATACACACTAGAAAGCAGAGGTTTGCTTCCTTCCTTTCCATTCCAGTAAAGTCTCCACCTACCCGTCCTCTAGGCCTGTTCTTTCGTTTTGGAATATCTTCTTCCAAATCCTCTTCCTCATTCACTTCATCTGCATTTTCATCATTTTCTAAAACCCTCTGTGGTTGAACAATAAACAGGAATGGTTAGAAGAAAAGAAGATGACACATACAACCAACTGCTGCTCTTTGCCACAGAGACTGCAGGTTATTAAATTACAGTTGATTAATGGTATAATGCAAAATCTGATCCCAGAACCCCTACTTCTTTCCACTAAAGCAAAATTTGCTTTCCCTTCCACCCTCAGTTCTCCAGGGAGTTCTTATTAAAAAATATCACTGATATCAGTCAACTACAAAAAGAAAAGGTTCCTAAGAAATAACAGTGGCATCACTGAGCACCGATATCCCAAGACAAGACAAGTATTAGTATGCATAACTGCAGGCCCTGTCTGGGAAATTGTTTGCATGATTTTTTTAATTTTGGTTTCTTGCAGTTTAAATTGTTTTGTTTTCCTCTGATGTTGAGAACGCTCTTTAAGAAGACAGGAATCAGTGTTTTTCTCCTTGGCAGGTCAGAATTTTCTTTGTTTAGCAAAAATAGAGAAAATTCCAGCACGTTTAGTCAATCTAGAAAGTAACATCTTTCAGGGCTCATGCCACAGGCACAACTCTGCTGTCTCGAAGCAGGGGTCTTGCTGCATGAGAATGCTGAGGAAGTACAGGCTTCATTGAAGTTAATAGGAACAATAGCAATAGTTCCTTCAATTAATTATTTAATAGGAACAATCTCATAACTGTGAGATGCCCAGGCCAGGGGATTTCAATCTTTTTATCTTGATTTTTTTGAAATCTAACCTCTATAGAACCAAACACAGGCTGGCCACCCTGAAAATATGCACAAGACGGACATCGCACAGGGAAAGGCAAGACAAACCATCACAACACTAATGAAATTAAAGGAGTGAAATCCCCTCAACCCTTGGCACATCTGCTAGAAACATAGAAATGGGACCCAGCCACTCCTGCCATTCATGGTGCCATTTCATACAGGACTAATCTGGAATCACTAACTTATCTTTGCCATGCCACCATTCATTTAAATTACAACATGCAGCCATGATGTAAATTCAAATTAGTGACTTTAAACTGATGAGGAGGTTTTTCAGTCTTTTACTCTATTTGTCCCTTCCCTATAATTTCTACTTAACAGCTATCTGAGTGCCAGCAGAGGGAGAACAGGAGCAAATCACAGTTGCTTTTTCTCCTTCCTACATATCTCAAGCACTGAATTCTGAATTTGTGGGAAAGAATACGACAGAAATTTCACTTTAAAAAAAGTCTGTATTTGTAAGACCAACTATAGAAATTTATTCTTAATTTATCAGCTAAATTTTTAAGACTAATGTATTTACAGTGTCCCTTTTTAAAAAGTCCAAATAAGTTTTAGAACATGGTAGAGGATCAAGTCTTCATGTGATTTTTGCTCCTTCTATTTTTAAATCTCAGGAGGCTATTAATGAGGTCAGACCATCATGAAATATAATTTCACATAATACTAGAGTACTAGATACTAGAATGGAAAAGTTAAGCAAGTTCCAGTTCTACATACATAAAATGTTTCTTCAAAATTCATGCAATTGCATACATTAATTGACTTCAGCTTAGAAAACTAGAGCACTCAGAAAACATTGTACACAAGGAGACTAGTGCTATGTAAGAAAATATGCAACTTTACTGATATGAGTTTATATTTTCACAGTGCTTCACATCTTAAAGTATCTCCAAAAAAAGAGAAGGCTGCAACTATACCGCATGTGGGAGGGGAAGGGGCTAGTTTACAATACTACACAAGAGCAGTTAAGAGAAATATTAAAAACTACTTTATTCATTTAAAACTGCAGCATCAATTTAAGAAAGAGATAAAAAGTAACCAAGTGTGAATTTGGTGACACTGCCAGGGTAATGACTTTACTTCTTGATAGAAGGGGCATAGCCTTTCTGACGTATGGTCAAAAGGCTATTCTAAGCCTTCTCCAGCAAACGATGGAGGCACACGTTCAATACCAATTTACTGCAGGGCAAAATCCTCAACCCTGTTAAGTACCAGCTGTACAGAGGGTCCCAATGACCGCATGTAATTAGCAAGGGCAACCCCTACTCTTTTTGGCAAAGTAACTTTTTTTTTTTCCTATTCTGTCTTTCTAAAACAGTTTCCCAGCCCAATGTACTTCACTGCAGCTAAGCCCCAAGTCGTCTTCTCCTGACAGATACTGTGAGTTTGAAAGGGTTCTAAGTGACTTGTACCTAGGTGGGAATTACAACTATGTCTATCCCACCTGTTCATTCTCACCACCACTGAGGCTGGACCCTTTCAAGTTATGGCACAGAAGAGCATGCAAAGGAACAAAAGAGATTTGCATTCTCTTATTTATCATATGGATAAAAGGCACTGATTGTGATTTTGATCTAGTACAGCCTAGCTGCCAGGTGCCTAAGCACACACTGAAAGCTGGCTAGTAGTAAAGGCTTCGGCAATCATTGTATAGGCTGAATCCAGATAAGCTGTGCTTGCATAAGAAACAACAGCAAGACATGCCTTTTGAGTCTGTTCTGATGGAACTTGCATCCAGGTGACAGGTCACAGCTACAGCACTTAGCTGAAAATTTTTTGTATATTATCGCACCCCCTCCCTGCTCTGCAATGCCCAGACCTGTGTCAGTTCCACCATCTCTGGAGTCTTTTTCCGTGGACTGCTGCTGGGGATGATTTGGGAGCTCAGCTCACAGAGCAACATCCAAAGGCACTTGGTGATCTCATAAGGATGCTGCACCATGACTTCTTGTGACCTTGGAAGCAGCTATAAATAGAACTTTAGGGCCCTCAGCTTAATAGACCCAGATACACTACGGAGGAAGGAAACAAATAAAAGAAAGCTCATGCTGAGCTTTTTCCTACTCCGTGAGCACGGGATGCTTCCTCTTTGATGGTGCTCCTTTACCTGTGTAACTGGGAACGGGAGACATAAATTTGTTTCCCTTACAAGTGTGAAATTTCTAGCAAATAGACCAGTAGGACTGAGCTCTAAGTAATATAGATTTGATCCCCACGCTCTTCTGTTTCATTTGGCATGGGGCTGCCCACTCAAATCTTTACTAGTTTTAGGTATAGATGCAACATGTTGTATCTCAGCCAAAATTACCAATTTTGACATGTTGCCCATGGCTCTCACTAAAAATCACTAAGGGACTCGTAACACAATGGTGTTTGAGCATCACCAAAGATGTGCTGCTGCTCCCTGGGGAGAGGTCCGCTTTCCAAGCGATTTAAGATGTTTTTATAAAGTGACATGCCCTTTTATATGAACGCTTTATATTAGCTGGATTCCTTCTATGACAGACCCACAAATGTGTTTCTACTTTTAATTGTTAAAGGATGAAGTGGAATCTTGACAAATAACTTTCAAACCATAAAGCGTGTGAAGAGGCAATATTTCTCATATCTGCATCACTAATAATAACTGAGATAATTAAGATTAGAATATTTTTAATTATTTATTTTGCTTGTATACTTCCTGAAGGCTTCTCTATATAAAAAAAACCAAACAAAACAAAACAAAAAACTAAAAAAAAAAACCAAACCAACCAAAAAACCACAACAAAACAAACAGGCAAGGCAACGACACTTTTTTGTCTACAGTCAGCAGCTATGAATCCATATTCAAATCCATGTCCAAATTAACTTTAAATATGAGGCACTAACATTCAGTTTATGATTGGGACCCATCTCTGCTTGTCAGTTGTATATGTAATCGTCTCATAGTGCTGCAAAACAAATTCCAACACAAGAGCAGTGCAGAACACAGCCAAACGACAAGATTCTTGTGACAGGAGAAGCGTGCGAGATCCTGAGTTCATTGTGAGCATCACAGTGTAGCACAATGGTTTGATAACATTTTGACAGTAGAATGACACAACTATCAACAGATGCACTGTTCTGCCACAGGACAAAAGCTGCTAGGCTTAGAGACAAGTTGTAAATTCCAGCCCTGCTGTCAGGGCATGGGGGTCTCCTTTACCTGGATTTCTTGTATAGTGTCTTCCTCTTTAGTGTCCGTTTTTTTCTCTATTCCCTCTCCACGCAGCAAGGCTTCCAGAGTTGTACTTTCTGAGGTGAACCCGTCTTTCTTCAGAGGCAGATCAACTTCTGAAAAACAAAACACACTGACTGTATGTGTCTCCCCGCAGACAGCTGACAAGCAGAAGGACAGAGATGACAAGCAGAAGACTGACAGACTTTCAAGCTTGTTTCCTTCTTGAAGAAGAGTTCTTCACGTTCTTCTTTTAACCGCTAAGGATCCCCATATCCCCCATTGTCTTACTGAAAACCTGGTATCTTTTCAATTGCTCTGTTTGCTTACAGGGAAAAAAGTCTGGATATATTGTATCAGGAGGAAATAAATGGGGAAAAAATTCCTTCTCCTTTATGTAAACTCCCTATGCTTCAAATAAAGAACAAACCCAGGGCTTTCTAAGATACTGAAATAACAAACATGAAGATCTGATCTCCTGAAGTAGAAAAGTAGCTTAATGCTATTTAGCACCTGGCACAGATTCTATAGCACAGCTTCTACAGCACAGCTTCAAGGAGCATCCTCCTACACCTGGGCATGTTCCACACATGGGGAAGCAGAAATCCAGTGTGTGGGGTCAGCGCTGAGAACTTAAACTGAAAAAACAAAGGGAAGCATCGTGAATTTTCATGTAATATTGACTAGACAAAATCTTCAGTTTGTTTTAAATGGGGCTGCACCAATGAAGAAACACCAGTCAGCCCAGCTATGAGTGCAGGATCTAGCTCATAAAATAGGATGACCCCCAGTTGCTGCAGGAAGAGCCGGGGTAGGCCTGGGACAGAGTGGGTTTATGAAGAAGCTTGGTGCAACTTGCCATATGAGTGAAGGAACAGAGCCTTATTCCCCTTCTGAATGCTGCCACTGGGTTATGAGGCAATGCAGCAGCCGGGCAAATACAGCGTGTTAATTTTAGCAATATGTTAAAATATACCTAGGGAAGAATTCAGTTTTAACTTGTAGATCCTGGCCTCTACCCGCCTCACGCAGGGGTTCATTCAGAGCAACCCCATGGCAGGGAGACATCCTGAACACCACACGCCAAGGTGTGGATTTCTCAAGTACTCCCTCCCTTCTAAAATGAATTCCTTCCTTTAGGCCAATAGATATATAAAGTAATAATGTGCAGGAGCGACGCTCACAAATCAGCATCTGGTGTCCTTATTTCATAGCTCTGTCCACTTCTCATCTGTTAGGACTGTGTTGTGTTCCCCAGTCTGCCTGAAGCTCCCTGCATTTCTATGACCATGAGTTGTAAACCCTGCAGGGCAGAGTCCCACCTTGAACAGTAAAGTATAATCTGTTTCTTGGGGGCAATTGCATCCCAGGAATATATTTGTTCTAGATATGAAAAACTCTAAGCCAGCAAATCATTCAGGGTCCCCGACCAGAGCTTCCCCAACATACTTGCTCAAGTCTTCTGAAGTGAGAGAGAATTGCTCAGCCAATAACCACAGAAAATCCAGCAAAAATTCCAGCAAAAGCTATTCTATTCATGGGGGGAAAGGCTGAGTACAAACCATGCAGAAAACCCAAACCACTGAGATTTTCAAAGGAAACTCCCAGGACAACCCACACAATGGGATGGGGTCAACTGTGAATTGATCCCCCTTCTCATCACAAGGAGGTCTATTCAATCAGGCCTCTGTTTTCAGCATTAAGCTCTGCACACCCACCCCATTATGCCACCTTCCCCAACTTCTCCCTTACTTGAGCTATAAAAAAAAGCAGAGAAGTCAACAAAGAATCATACAGATTGAATTTCCCTGTATGAACGCCTAGTACCTCCCTCCAGATGCTAAATCCAGACATTTCAATAGAAAGAAGGGATTTTAGACTTGATTTATGTGCAAATCCCGACACTTGAATCTAAAGCCACTAAGGAACCTCCATAATCATCTCTGGCTGTGGGCTTGACTTGGTTTCAAAGTCCCGTGCTTAGGTGCAAAAGGGCATTTGCTCTGTATTTAGAACCTTATGGGACTGCAAAACCCAAGGGGTCATCATACATTCAGCAAGAGAAGAAGCTTCAAGCAAGCTCAAGGGCATCGGAAACAAACATGTCTTCACTCTGACACGCTATGCCTGTCTCTCGATACCGATACGCTCAGCAAACAAATGCATTAGAAAAGGGAATGAGCAAGGAAGGCGTGAGGGATAAGTAGAACATATATGAAAGTAAAACTGATTCCTGTTTGTTCCAGAGTTATTGAACATTAGGTCAGAGGGAAAGGTAGGCTTTAAGGTCCAAAACTAGCAGCTGTCTTTAATAGACATGTTTGTTTTGTGTGGCGCTGCTACTTCCCACCAGCAACACTCCAGGAGACTTTTCATCCAAAACTCTCAGAGCATTTTTTAATTATTAAATTTAACATCCCACTGACAAGGCAGTGTGAGGTAACACTTTTAGTCCCAGTTTACTGATGGGGAGATCAAGTCACTGAGAAGTTAACTTAGCAAGCAGGAAATCTAGTGAAAAGAAACTCAGGGCAGCTGCCTCCCATCTGCCTGCTAAGCCAACTGCTATTCAACTCCTTCATTTTCTTCTCCACTGGTAGCTTCTAGGAGTCCATTTTCACTCCTAAGTAGCTCTAGAAAGTGGGAAATGGCAGACACTGTCTTATCTGGAATGTAAAGTTTACGGTATAAAAACCTACAAAGGCCCAAAGACAACCTCCTAGCAATGAATTAAAATATTTGTAATTAATTCAATCCTTCCTGGAAGATGGCTAGTCTGTAAAGGATACAGTAATGAAGACAGGAAATTATGTTTTCAAACCACTCTTTCCTCTTTAACTCTTCAGAATTTTCTCACAAGAGCTAGAAAAGTCTATTTTTCTCTTCTGCCTGTATCCTAAAGAAAACTGAGAAGCCAACTCAATGCCTGAAATGCAGTTTTCATGCAAGAGATCAAGGCTTCCCCCAGACCACGGGAACTGCTGTTTGGAAGCAAGATGGGGTCCCTTCCACTCACTGCCCTCCTTGCGAAGGCACCAGCCGGTGTTAGAAGCTTCAAACAAGGACAGAGGGAGACTCTTCTAGGTTTGAGAAATTAAGCTGGGACCCCACACTTGCCTCTGTTTGCTTTGATGTTTGTTGTGCTATACCATGCAATCGCATCGGATGCTGCAGAAGAAAGTGTAAAAGTCTTTCAGGAGAGAAAGGCAAAGAAAATAGTCTACCCTAATCTGACATTCCACCCTGATCTCTAACAGATCAGTCCTGAGGGATAATGCAGTTTCACTTCCAGTTATCCTAAATCTGGCTTTTCTGGAAACACAGAGAATAGCCCACCCCTTTCTGAATTTTGATACACTTTTGCTCTCGGTGTTTTCCCATCTGAGTGAGTTCAACAGTTAAACTATGGTTTGAAAGAAGGAGTGTTTCACTTTATTTATTATTTGCCTGCTTGTTCTTGCTATGACACAGGGAAAATAGAAGTTCCTGACCAAACTTTTTTGCCATTTCTTTTTATTCCTCTCCTTTTGAGGATAAACTTTCACAATATTTTCTATTACTCTGCTGTGGGAAGTTTTCCATACAACTCTATTCTGTCAGACCTCTCTGAAGTTCCTTCAATGATCTTCCCAAAATGGAACAATACGGCACCCGATGCTTTCAGATGAAGCTACATTCCTCATTTAAAGAAATGCATTACAATATTCTTTATATTACCCCTCAGGCAGTGTGCCGTGTCTTAGCTGTGTCCAAGCTGCATACTAAGCAGAATTAGGAACCCTGTAACAGGGACAAGAACTTCAATAAGTAAAGTTTTCAAAACACAGGTGACAAATTTACTTGTCCATCCCACCAGCCATTCACCAAGCACATTCAGATTCTCCCCAGGAAGGCCCACACAGACCTCCCTGCCCACGATGGCTCTAAAAACCTTTGTTCTGTGCGCAAATCTTTGAGGTTTACAAGGTACTCCCTCTCTGCAGCTTGTTCATTACTATATTACACAGCACGGGACCAAACACCAAACTTTGATGCACCAACCCTTAGCCTTTTTCTATAACGAAAGCTCTTTGTTTCGTTTTGGTCTTTGTTTCATTTTTTATTCTAAAAGTTTTGATCCAAGACAATGTTCTGTTTCTCTTTGTAGGCCTAATACATACCAAAGGTCTTCAGAAAGTCTAAGTGAATTGTCAACCCCCTTACCTATTAGTCCTTCACATACCATGTAAACAATTTGAAGAAAGTAGTGAGACGTGCTTTTCCTTGGTAGGGGGAAAAAAAAAAAAAAAAGTAGTCAGTCAGAACCTCCTATATCATCCTTTCCCAGGTGCTTTACTGCTTATACCTAATTACCGTTTCAATCAATTTCTCAAATGTTCATGTAGAATTTATGGGTCTTTAAATCCTTGAATTACATCCAAATCCTTTTTAAATATAGGTAATAACATTTGCTAGCCACTAATTGTTCCGAATTCTTTCTATTGTAACTCCTGGTTTGTATCACAAGCTCTTCTTCAGATATTGCAATTTCAGAGAACATAATCTTTATTACAAGTAATAACTACTAGTAAAAGCACTATAACTAAAAGCTTACTCTTTTATATAAAATTTTTAAGACAGTTTGTAGATAAATTTCCTTTTGGTTAATATTGCAAATGCAATAGCACCTGGTTAGTGTAGGAGGGACAGGAAATAACCAGAACCATACAAAATGGAAGTGTCAAATCAACAAAAATCATCAATGAAAAATAAAATGTTATTTAAGAATTCTTCCTGTTTCAATAAACGACGGTATTGTTGGTGCACAGCTAAATATTGTGCATATATTATAATTCAAATATGTGTGTGTGCATATAATTAAAATTTATGTTTCTTAACTTGGCAGAGCCCCTTTCATAGCGATTAAATTAACGTGGTTATTTCTGCTTACCAGCTCAGTGCAGAACCCTCTCTATTTATGAAGGTCCTTAGACCGCAGTGGTACAATCTGAACGAGTACCCATGCCAGCATCATGCCTGTATCTGTTTTCTATTGAACTGCTGCCTCCAAAAGCACATTTTTACAAATCCTACAAAATGGTGGTCTTTTTCAAGTTTTGATTCACCAAAATAGCTGCAAATTCCTGTCCTTTAATATGCTACATTTGGTTTACAACGCGTTGGGAGCTAAGCAACTTTTCAGTGTCTCTTTGAAACATAAATTAAAAACAACCATCCCTTTTTCTATACAGTGCAATGTATTTGTTTTACAATGGATCATTTCCATCTCCACAGTAGCAGCTGCCACCCAAGCCATCATCTCTGTGCACTCGTAAGCAGCTCCATTTCCAGTTCTAATTGGGAACAGAGATACTTATTGGGTGAGTTCCAGCATGATCTATCACGCCAGAGACAGCTACTATGCAAACCAAAGCAATCCAGCTTCCAAAAACCCTCTTAGACAAACACCGACTTTGCACATAGATTCTTGCGTTTTTGTTTCTTGGTGCTGGTTTTTTTTGAACATAAAATGTGCCAGAGGAAACTATATATTAAGAGTCCATAAAGTGCTGCTTAAGATGGCTAAATCCAAGGATATTACCTTAATAACCACTACCTCTTTAAAATCATATAGGTGGTCTAAAAAAGCCACCTAATTCACAGCAAACAGAACTACTGCTGAGTGAATGCAGTCACTAAGCTCATTAAGAGGATGTGGCAGGATGTGTCTGAAAGTGCAGTGCAGTGGCTCAGCAAGCAATTAAATCCCATGACAGTTTAAAATGAGAATCTATCAGTGTCACAAGAGTGTGAAGCCTCAGCATCTCTGCTGTTCCCACCCCCAGCGTTTTATTTATGATGGCGTATTGGGAACATGGGAAGTCAAAAAGATTATAATGAAATATGCCATATAAAAACCAGATTAAGCCTGCTCTTCTTTGGGGAAATATGCAGAGAGAGAAGCTGTCTGTTAGCTGTCGAGTTTGCAAAAGATACCATCTTTTGGGATGGTGCTCTCTGCCAGCAGACAGAGTGCCCCAGGGGAAATGGTGGTGAAAAACCCAGACAAGCAGCATCCATCCATCCATCATACGCTCATCTCCACATCTCCAAGGCACAAATATAGCGTTAGAGTGCAAAGGGTGGGGGCAGGGGGGATGGAATCCCTTAAGAAAGAAAGAGGAGACAATGCCTTACGTGAATAGCTGGATTTTGTAGCTTTTCTGTGTGTGTACAACCAGACTCTCCTTAGCTTGTTTGCTTGCTTGCTTGTTATGTTCATGGCCAGTACAGTGATTTGTCACCGTCCTTGGAATGGATGCATTCACAGCAGTGACCAGAACCAGGTATACTAAGGGCAGGGCTCTGCAACCTTTTTTTTCGTAAGCATGCCTCTGCCAGCACAGCGCAGCACAGATCTTCACTCGATCTGGATCTTCAAAACCCTTCTTTCACTGCACCGTCTCCTGCTACCCCAGGGGCTGATGCTCACGGTATTGCTGTTAGGCTTTAATCCTGACCTTCCACAGTCCCTGCTATCCCAGCCTGTTCTCCCAACACTGCTGCAGTTCCGCACCCATCTGTAGCAAACTTGGCAGTGCCAGTTCTATACTTACAACCATCTCCAACCCTAGTCCACAGGACCTCCTGCCAGCCCAGCCCTGGGTCTCCCCTGAGACCAGACTACTGATAACGCAGACTCTCACAATGAGTCCATAAAGACAAACAAAGGCCCCTAGAGACTAGTAAACATCAAATTCACTTTATTTTTAATCCAAGCCAGACACAATAAAGCCATGGCTGTACTGGTGATTGTAAGGCTACTCCAGTAATTCTTTGTCTCCCCACCAATTCCACCCTCAAGCCTCATGTATATTATTGCACTCTCAAGGTAAACAGGGTCATGGTTTACAAGAATCCAGTCAAAGAGAATCATAAACCAGTTTTAGAAGCAAGACTACTTGAAAACAAGAGAGTATTTGTTTCCTCAGAACAAACCATTTTGTGTGGAAAGAATAGTTTGGAGGACTATCCGCCATTAAGTGAAAACTCCTCTTCAGGCTGGGCCCATGGGATCCTATAAAGCTCCGAAATGAATCCTAGTAAACACTTGTTGCAAATTTTAGGCACTACTGAGTTTTGCTCTAAGAAGCAGTGGGAGACTGAAAAATCCTAATGTGTCCCTAGCACCTCTTCCTGCAAAGTCGCTAGTGTCGTAGTAAGGTTGGGGGGCAGCAGAAGGAGAAAGTGAAGGTATGGAAGAAGACAGAGGAAGCTATGATATGGGGGGACTGTACGCTTTCACTCTTCAGCCTGGGCATAAACTGCAGAAAAATCAGATGATAACTTTGAATTTTAAGACCAGGATCCAATGGAAAGCTTCCATCAGCCCCTAACTAAAATATGTCCCAGGAGGCTGCAACACTACAGGAGGAAGAAATAAGGCTGCAGGAAACAGCAGAGGCCCTCAAACATAAGGTTAAGCATTGTTTAGTTTAACCCATCATCAGAATGTGGACTTTACAAGCAGCTGTATTTCTTTGGCAGACTAGAATGCCTCTATAAAATCTCTCAATAAAAAAAAACAACCCTCCTGTCGGTTGTCTCTTGGAAGTTCTTTATAGATTTATTTCTCAGCACAGATATAAATCATTGTCACACATAATATACTGTACCTGCTTCTCAAAGACTGCCAAATTACAATATCAGGCTAAATGCTGGATCAGGTAACTACCCTCAGGGCTCAAATCATAAAGGAATATCTCCATTCAATAACATTATTCTAGCACTCCTTTGTGTTCTGGTCGCTCTTGCATTTGCGTTCTAGATGGGCTCACACTGCACCAGAACTTCTGCAGCATCAGGCAGCACTATAGGCAATACTGAGGGATGGAGGCTGTGTAACTCCTACAATTTAGAGAAAATCCCTGAGTACAAAGTCTATTCCTTTGGGCTTTGCATCACCCTAACAGAGCTTCCGGCCTGTTTGGAGGAAGAGAATAATTCAGCCTATCTATCTGCAAGTGGTCATATAGATACACTCACACAGATGGATGGGCCTTTTGACCCATCCGAAAAACCAGAATCTGATTATTGCCCAGTAACCAGACAGCTATCAGCAAACACCAGTCTCCTCCACGCTGCACACTCTGCAAATGGTAACAGGGAGTGGACCTCCACTGCAATCAACTGTACTATTTCTATATGTGACAGCACTGAATACAACCACTCATACCAAATGCAAACTCATACATAAATCATGTGCAAAACCAGCCATGCTGTAACCTTGCTGCAAATTCTGTGAGATTCTGCATAGCTTCTCCTCTTTCTTATCGAGGACAGTGGAGGGGATACCTTTAGTAACAGATAAATCTCTGTAATGCAGTTATCTCTCAAATGCAGTGCACAAGCATCCCAATTAATTCAGTCCGGGCCTAGCAGAGCCGGCACTAAGCCAGAGCTGATAAACCTGCCAAAGCCAATCTGAGTCCTGCAATGATTCTTGGGAGCCTGCTCTGCGCTTTCTTGTGCTCCGGACTGAGGGGGGTTATTTGCTTGAGTGCAGTGCTCAGCTCTGGCTGCCTCCACACGCGCACATGATGTGGCATGATGTGGCAACTCCCTTAATGATGCCCTTCTAAAACCCAAAGCGCTGGGGAGCAGGCAGAGACACTCAGTCAGCTCTGAAGGCATCAGCAAAGATGCAGCAGGGCTTATTAGCGCTGCTCAGCCAGATTACAGGTGTCCCAGTCCTGATCCTGCATCTCCGTCTGCAAAGCTCCCACTTGCGGGAAGATAGTGCTCTGCAACCCAGGCAGGCCACATCTGCGTGGCACGGTGTCTGAGGAAGTCAGCCACGCCAAAGCAGAGCTGGTTCAGCATCCTTGGCTCAATAAATACCAAACCTGCATAAACCACTGAAGAACAGAAAGGCCACAGCAAAGTGGTGATGATTTTAGGATGGGATAGGGAACAATTATCCTAGACGCTGCCCTTGGCATCGTTGCTGTCTCACCATGTGGTTTTGGGCCAAATTCTAACAAAGGTACCCTCTGCTTTTCCATCATCTGTCCAATAGAGATAGTCTTCATCTATCCTCTAGGGTTTGGTCTTGTTTAATATTCATAAGCATTCAGGCATTCAATAAAATGCACCAAAAATGCAAGGTGTTCTTACAGGTTCTCACAAAGCCAGGTTTAAACACATTTTTTTTTCCAGCCAAGAAAAACACTGAAAATGCAAGACTATTTCTACAGATACCAGATTTCAATGGCCAATTCACAAATTCCAAGGAATGAGGATAATATTTACTCATACGGTACGGTGCATCTGACACATGAAGCTATATAATTGAAAAATGTTATTATAAGAAGGAAGCCTTGTAATAGAAAATTGGCATGAGATGCTAGTAGGTATCCTTTCAGAAATGGGAAAGAACAAAGCAAATCATCTACTGAGATGCTCAGATCTCTTGCCACAAAAAGGCAAGAAATTCCAAGAGGCCTATAAAGCGTTTAGACAAAAAGGTGAACTCTAGAATTAATAACAGAATGGTAAACAGGAAGATTAATGGCACCAGAGAAAATGCAGATGGTGAAGCCCAGCCTGCAGGCTCAGCAAGACTCTGAACAGGGAGGGGGAAAAAGGTAAGGTGTAAACAAGGTGACCTTCAAAGCCACAGGAATGCCTGCCAACAGGCCAGCCAGAGGGCATCCCGAGACACAGATGTGCCATCTGGGGTAGGCTGTCTCATGACAACATGAACAAGATTTGTCTTTTTCAAAATTTGCAGGGAGGCAAAATGGGTAGCGGCAGAAAATATAACCATTCATTCAAAAGGGGCACAATTAAATGCACAGGTTGGAAAAGGATGCTATCTGTTTTGTAAAGAAAATAGGAAAGAATTCCCTGAATATCCCCACTCAGAGAGGTCTTGTGCCCACTTACAAAGCCCGTATATGCAAGGTGTGAGGGAGGAGAAACTGGTTTTCATTAAACAAATGTTTTCCTTGAGGGTTTATGCTTTAAGTTTATTGTTTAAAAACAATAAAAATAAAAAAATAATCCCTCAGCACAAACTGCAAAGCAGCCCTTTAAACCCATGATGGTATAGATTTTCCCCACCTTGGCATAAGTCTATTGACTCCAGATGGCACATTTGGGTTGGAAGCAGGTAAAGATTCCTCAGACATCTCTATGTCCAATATCTGCTTTTACAGAGTTCCCTTGCTCCATCTCAGTGCTTAGTTGGGCCATGAATCTCCTAATAAGCTTTGTGTATGCCTGGGAGATCTCAGTTCCTTGCCTACAGTAAAAAGTGGGAGAGAGAAATCTCCTACTACAGTTCTGCAGGGGAGCCTGGTTCTTTCAGACTTGATGTTTAGATCGTTGAGGTCAACCACGAAAATTAAAAAATAAATGCAATCACATGGTTTTTAAAATACATCAATCAAACACCACAGTGGAGCAGTGCTAAGGGGAACAATGCTATCTCGAAATAAGCCTTTACAAAATAAGCCAAACATGTTCTGCTATGATATCCAGAGGCAAGAATTTTAGGGGAAAACAGAATAAGCAACCACATTACAGCTCACCATGGAAAAAACCAGACCCTAGCTGTGGGAGTCCAGCAGGTAGTGAATCCACACATCTCTTTTCCTTCCAGCTTGGCTCAAAGTACATAAAATCTAAGTATTTCAGGCAAAACTGGCCCATCTGAGTTCCATGCTGAAATCAGTTAGTTCCGTGCTAAGTGTACAAGCAGACATATCTGAATGTTTTTTTATTCTGATGGGCTGCATACCAACTGCAATGAAGATACTGGCGTGACCTCCAGTTTCACAGTAGGAATCACGAGTGCTGGATGGGCTCAGGCAGCTTGTGCAAAGCCTCTGCAGCCCCAGCACTGTTGCATCACGCAGGCTTGACTCAAGAGAGCTTGCAATTGCTGACAGGAGCTGCCATCACGGCTCTGGACATCAGTATATACCTTTCTCCAGAAAGCCCCATCATGTGGCTCTGTTGATTGCTTTTTGAATAGAATAGGAATGGAGAGATGAAGTACACACCTGAAAACACTAAAGTGGTATTGAGGAAGGAATCAAGAAGACCACAAGAGAAAAACTGCAAGATGGAGGAAAGCTATTTTATTCCTTCTCCTTGCCTACTGCAGCTTAACCATGGCAGGCTTGTTCTGAAAACTGCCATAGCAAAGTCTGAAAAATGGAAGCTCTGGGCCTTGAATTACATCTTTTCAATATCTCTCTCCTTTCTCCTCCCTGCTAACAGAGAAATGCTGTAAACTCCTAGATCCTGAAAATATACATTCTGGGCCCTTTCCTCACCTTACAAAA
Source organism: Aramus guarauna (assembly GCA_013400195.1). Taxonomy (NCBI): domain Eukaryota; kingdom Metazoa; phylum Chordata; class Aves; order Gruiformes; family Aramidae; genus Aramus; species Aramus guarauna. The sequence continues at coordinate 171,357 of VXBL01006172.1, read as the reverse complement.
CACAGTGAAAATAGATGATAATGGGGAAGAGGGAGAGATAGCTATGCAAGGGGAAAACAAAGTGAAATAGAGAATAGTTGCTCTTCTCTCCTTTCCCCCCGCTCAGCTTTCATTTCCCTTTGTTCATCTAACGTTGAGCCAAACTAAGCCAAAGGAGCTGCCGTGCTGGGCTACAAGATTGATGGCTGCAGGCAGACTCCACAGTGAAGAGACGGATGACTGGTCATTTCCCCCGATGCACTGAGAAACATCCATCCTTGCAGCCATGCTGAGCCCATTCGTGCTCCTTTTGAAAAGAGATAAACACGGGCAGCCGGAGGCACCTGAGTGTCCTTCTCCCTTAGAAGGACACAGTTATACTCCTCTGGGTTCCTTGAGAAGGTCGCTCTGTCCATCCCTGAACATCTGGCTGTGGGATTTGCTAACTCTCTCCCTCCCCCAGCAATCATCCATCTATTAGAGCACAGTGCAGGTCGGAAGAAAACGGTGAAGAGAATGGTGTGACAACCTCATCAATCTACAGCTACACGCTTGGCTATTTAGTTTTCTNCTACTGGTGTGAAAGAGTGAATTGTGGAAATGGCAACGTGGATTGGAGTAAGTCCTTATGACTATTAAAATGTTGTGCATGTACTAAAGCAGTGGGGAACTAATTAAGATTCAGGATTGAAAGGCAAAACAAAAAAGTTGGATGCACTCTGGTTCCATCTGTAGCACTTGCTGAGAGTTCAGATGTACTTGGGGCATCATCTTTAGCAGAGGGAGGTAATTTTTTTTTTGTTTTGCCCATTCAGATATTAACCGAAAGGTCCCTGGAAGAATATACTGTAAGTATACTTATAGTGCCAGCCCTGGTATAGCAGCTTCAGAGGCACAAAGCACTTAATCCTGACTCCTTCCTATTTAGTTAATAGTGTCTTTGTTTGCTGATACTGTCCTGGTCTATAGCATTGCTCACAGATGCAGCCTCTGTGTTGCCATTCTCCTGCCGTGCTGCTACCTCACTTAGACAATGAGCATTACATGGCAGATGTACCCATAGCATCATTTACAAATACAGCATCACTCCAGAAATTCCTATAACTATGAATCTCACTTTGTCAGAGCAGCACATATCTGTGTCATTCATGGACGTTGCACCAAGGAAATCATGAGAAGATAAAAGCATTCACCATCTCTCAAAAACACAAGGAAATTAACCACTGGCTTAGAGTGTTTAAATGTAGTTTTAGCCTTCTAACTGTCTAAGCCAGCTTTGAAAATCGGTCTTTTATTCCCATCATGCAATGTTGTTTATTTTAGGCCAACAACAAAAGGATTTTCACTACAGCTCTGTAGGACATGCATAGGATATTAATCATGACCATATGTGTTCCTAAGACATCAACCCCATACTTCCTGAGGGCAATCACATGCATTCAGAAGTGCATCATTTCCATCAAGAGGAGTAAAGTTTTCATCCATTCTCCTACACCAAGAACCATAGCTTTAGCTGATGGAAATTGCTGCTCACTGTAGTCTTCAATGGAGCTGTACCTGCCTACAACAGCTAAGGTCCTGGCCCTAAACTACCTTGTTTAAGGGGAGCCATGCTCCAAGTGCATCCTAGGTGAGATCTCTGGTCTGGAAGACATCGCACAGAAAAAAACATATCCATCTATTCCATTCTTAATTCCCCTCCAACCTACATTGCATTGAGCCTCCTTCCCTGAAGGAGTTCGTTATTGGGAATGGACATGGCAAACGCCAATCGTGTCAGACTGCTGAAGCATAAAATGCCTGTAATAAACTATTAGGCAATCAAAAGCAAAATGCAGGGAATATTGAAATTAATTGTAATCTAGCAAAAACATACATAATATCTCTCAGGTACAAGCTGATTATGAGGCTGTAAAATGTTTACTCCAGAGAATGGGAATGACAGACTGAAGACTTCCACTAAGGAAGGTGGGTGGGAGGTGCAGGGATGTGGGAGGGGAAGCCATCCCACACCCTCCATTCTACTCTCAGCAAATCTGTAAAGGTTGGCTTGTAAGATTTCAAACTGGACTTTATATTAACATTTATTGCTCATTCCTTTATATTACACACCAGAAAAATATCACTTGCTATAAATTTTATAATATTTCAGACTACAAAACAATTTAATTTGCTATGTGTCAGGAGAACAATAAAATCTAATAGAAGTTTTATAAAAATCATATTTTGTATTTAATGATATTCCATAATCGCTTTGCTATTTTTTGTTAACATTTTCTTCTATAAAATAGTGTACAGGTTCTACTATACCATTGATCTAATAGCCCAGTGACTTCATTGGGCTCTATCTTGCAGGATGCTGAGTACCAAACCTGAAAGTCTGGTCCAACCCAGTACTTTACATGTGGATTTAATTTTAAGCATGTGACAAGTCCCATTAATTACAAAAAGATCACCCATGTTCTTAAAGCCCAAGCTCAGGTGCTTTCCTTGTCTGGGGTTAGACAGCTTGGCATCTTACAAGACTAAGCCCTGGGGACTTGATCCTATAAACCCTTTTTCATGTGATTACCAGAGAACTCCCAGGATTACTCACACAAACGTACAAAATAGATGCAGTGAATTAGATAAAAGATACCCATTTCCGAGGGTCTTGTGTCCAGTACTTGCATCTAAACCATTCCTGTGCTTCACAAAAATCCTTTAGCTGATGCGGCTTATTGTTTTTCAGGCATGGGTACCGGCTACTACTGAGAAAAGTGCCCGGAGGTTTGCCAGCAAATCTGTTCAGGTTCAGCTCTAGCTGCAAGACTCCTACAGGGCAGACGGCTTCCCAGCCGCCCCTCCCCATTGCTGGAGAGCTGATGATTTGTGCCTTGGGGGAAACGAATCTGCCGGTTCCAGCATTTCCCTGGGTACCATCCCCTGGCACTTCCCCGGGGGTTCCCATACCTCCTGACAAGCCTTGAGGGAACTGCTTGGGCAACCCACTCCCAGGCACCCCACGCCTACTTGGGGAGCACCGAAATGCTCTTTCAAAGCCACCTTTTTCCCTAAGAAGAGGATCTCATCCTCAGCTCACCTGCACTCCCCTCTTTTTAAGGTGAAATCTGTTTATTTCAGAAGTAAGTAATCCTGATGGTTACTTACAAACATTGATGTTAACTTCATAGTAAGAGGCTAAATCCTACAGCATTTTACCTCTCCAGCAGGAATAATATGTCTCCTAGAGACACGGCATTCACAGTCAGGCCTTGGCAGCTTAAGAGCTACACGCTGAAAAACCTCTTCCCAAAGAGGCGTCCTAGCAGCCAGATGTAGGTCAAACACACAGTAGCCAAGAAAAGCGAAAGAGCAAGACAATGGGGTGGATAACCCCAAAAGGGTGGTGGCACCGCAAGCGAGCTCCCTCTCAAGCAGCCCAGGTGTTTCAAGCCAACGCCATCTCAGCTGCCTGAACGCTCCAAGCTTTCCTCACGTCTTGCAGATCGAGCCCCAAGAGACGACCTCCAGCCACACTGTAGAGGCTCTGAGGAGTTCATCAGCACAACTCATCGCTTCAATTTACTGGCTTACTGTAGTGACCAAAACATTTTTCAAAACAGCCTGGCTGGCTCCAAAGTCATCATAACTCTATTTTCACAAATACACTAAATACAGCTGAGACTAGACACCGGTGGAAAAATCACCTCTAAGTGGCTCCATTGCTTCTGAAATTACAACAATCTTGTGCCTGTAGGTCGCTGCACATGCATTCCCATTCTCAGGGACGAGACCCAGAGAACTCGGAAAGATAGAGGTTTAACAGTTTCCAAAATTGCCTTATCTTGTTCAGCTACTTCTGCCTTAGCCTGAAGGGGTCTGGCTTCAGTGGGCTTTTGATCAAAACCCGGAGAGGTTCCAAAGCCCAGTGGCTTCTTCATGCAGCTTTCTCCCAATTATGCAAACTGGCTGAGCCACACAAGAACCAGGAGTAATCCCAGGTGATTCATACGAGCAATCTTAGCTAACCAACACAGTTCCCCTGGTAAAACTGTGCATATAAAATACTTGTAGTGACCTGTTCCACATCTCACAAATGAAAGAGAAACTATTTAGACAAAGTTAATCCTGTAAATTCTAGCAGCATGACTGTGGAGTTAAGTGGCAGAAACAATGTTTTTGTTTCTTGACTGGACTATTTATAGAATATTATTTGCTTTTATAGAAATGAGCGTGTTTTATTTCTGTACCTGCAAAATAATGAAATCCCATTTGGGGGAAAACACATATTCACTCATATCCTTGAACTTACTGACCTGAATTAGTCTAAGAATTTGCAGCTTATCACACATAACAATGCCCAGCAAGAACAGTGTGTGATTGGAAGGAGAAGTTATTACAGCCCCAGCAGCTATGACATGCAGAAAGCCAGCTCATCAGTAGCCAAAATGAAGCAAGAAGAGTTACCCTGTGCAAAATTTGAGATATCTTTCTAACACTTACACTGCGCAGCCAGCCTTGTGAAAACTGGCTCAACAATTCACCTATGGTGAGTCTCTTTATTTGTATACCTGGGTGAGTAACAAATCACTCGTTTTTCATCACCATCCTGGCACACATAAGCCCAGGTTTTGCACCATAGCTGGTGCACTTTCATACCAGTTTTGCAAGACTTCATGATGATGGCCGAAACTTTAATACTGGCACTTTTAAAGGCTTGGCAAGTGGCACATTTTATTCATACATTCCTTTAAATAAAAAGGTCTCCCCTTCCCGTCCCAAACTCTCTAGAAAGATTTAACTATGTTAGGCATTTCTCTGAGATTAAAAAAAAAAAAATGTTTTAGCACCTCCATTTTACACATTGAGAGAAAAAGACATATTCCATTGTCCCTGTCACTGTGTGGTCCTGTACGGGGTACAGGTGATGCAAGTACATGATAGTGGGGCAGGATATTAAATGCAGAGGTTGGCACCTCTACTGCAGACTGGCAATGGGACAAAGATATTTCACTGCAGGACTTCTACATCATGATTCAGTGTCAGTGAATACACACGGGAAGGGACAGGTTCTCTGGTATTCTGAGTGCCACATAAGAAAAGGAAAGCAAACGTTAACTGTCCAGAGATTTGAACCAGCAAAGGTCCCTGTTGTAGGAAGAATTTAAAGGTAGTGGATGAGACGGAATAGAGTCTGGTTAAATATGTGTGTAAAAGGAAGAAGCTGATTCACAAGGAGGTCCCTCACTGATGAGTTTTCTCTCAGTGACAGAAAGTCACTTTTTCTAACCCAAGTCATAGCTGGATGTGTAAGCACTGTAGAGCAGCAGCTCTTGCCTGTGGTGCCATGTCCTGCTGTGAACAATCATAGAATCATCTGAAGGCAAGATTAGTGGAGAATTGGAGCCTACTGTTTTGATTCAGTAGCATTGATGGACTCATCTGTAAGCTGCAGGCTTAGCTGATGAATAAACACCTACTTAAATTTAGGCCAATACTTAGATACTTTGCTGGATAAGAAGCCCAAAAGAGAAGGCCCAGAAGAAATCATTATTTATTTTGGTATAAATAAAAACCAGAGCTGGTAAAAAAATAATTTTCACCCGCCATTCATGTGAGAGGTTCCCAGTTTGCTAAAGATATGATAGGAGAAAACCAGCTGGGGATTCCTATACCTATGATGAATGTTTCCTTTTTCTTACACATCGACATTTCCTATCTAGTCCTACAAAAGAACCAAAACAAAACAAAAAACCCCCACAACAACAACAAAAAAAACCCAACCAAAAACACCCAAACCAAAAAAACAACACCTTCCAGCATCCCTGCTCCCAGATTTGGATTCACAATACAAAGCTTCCTTTTATTCCAAAGTGCTGCAGAAACATGACATATATAGGTACACGATAGACCAGCCTCAGGATTCAGCACAGCTAACGTGCCGATGTGGACGGTAATATATCAAACAAGAACTGAAAATTATCCACCCTCCCTGTCACAAAAAGTAGTTTTTGTTTTCTTCTACATGAGGTGCCAAAAATAAAGATTGATGGGAATGGGTGAAAATGAGATCTGTTGTAGCTCAACCAGAAACTACAGGATCCATGTGGAATCGCTCAGTAAAATTCTTTGACATGGGTCATGCAGCTTCTTCAAATACGAAGCTCATCATCATCCACCCTCTGTGATGTTGAGTTATCTGACATTTGACCTAATATTTGCCTAACACTTGACCTAAATACACGGCAGGACTGTTGCTTTGGCACCATCTACCAAAATCAAATCCTGTTTCTAACAAATAATAATTGAAAAACAGGCTATTCCTGCCACAGAAGAAGATTTGTTTAAAAGCTGACTCATGGAGTAGGCTCAATCCCTCTCCTACCCTAGTTTTACACCCACCGAGCTCCATTTATTTCTGCAGAGGTAACTCCTGACTTAATTCAGCCTAGGTGACCCAGAGTCAGGCCCTGCCCTTGCAGAAAACACACTATTCCCTGCTCCCTCTGCTGGCCTCCCAGCACGGCCGCCTTGGGCCGATGCCCGCGTACAGAAGCAAGGCGTACGCAGAGCCCATTTCCAATCCTACCACAGCCAAACACCTGGCAGGTGGACGAATCAAGCATGTGGAAAGGAAAATAAAAATAATAATAATAAAAACAATTTTAAAAAAATCCTAAAGTCAGTGCTATTTTAAAGTATTGAAGAATACGCTATAAAAGAAAAATAGGGTTATTTTAAAAGCCAAAGTGCTTCAGAATGCAGAAGGACTTGAATAAAAAGCAGATTTTAAAAGACATTCAAAATTTTGTAGGGAAGACAGTAAAAGTCACAGAAGTTGATAAAAGGCTATTAAACTCCATCTTACGTGATGAATCTAGACCAAGTCATCAGAGAACAAAAGTAGTTCCTGTCTGCTGGCTGTCATGTCATATCTGCCCCAAATTTAGGTTTTATGACAGCAAGTGTTTATAAAAGACATGAACAATTAAAAAAACTAAAATCAGCTCTACACAAAAGTATCTTTGGTAAATTCACATCTGCAGAAAACTGTCAGAATCTGAACAATGAATACATTGATATTATAGCCCCCTTCAGGAATCTGAATTTTACAGAAGTACTCTTATTTGCCACCAGAAATGTTCTGCCTGTTTTCATCCTAAGACAGTCTTAATGGATCTTAAAGAGGAGCCATAGGCAGGTTTGATAATATAACAGGAACCTAATCTCTACTCACAGAGGAGTTTCCATATATGTTGAATAGTAGCCAAACTTTCTGTTAAGAAAAATGTGCCTTTCCTTACAGTGTTCATAGCGAAACAACCCTGCTGTCTTGTAGCACCAAACAAGAATCGACATGTGATTGTGTAGAAATTGCTAAAATTGAAAGTGAAACCAGTCAATATTAATTAGCCCAGCTGAGAAAAATTATCAAAGGAAATTCTCATGAAATTAGTGTTTTGAATTACTTTTAGGCTCTAATATCGTTGAGTTACACTGGACATAGCAATCAGGGAAAGAAAAAAGAATATGGAACTCAGGAGAACTGAGCTCTTTCTGTGTTCTTGGGTTCAATTTCCAGCTCTACCACAAACCTCCAGTGAAACCTTTGTAGAAGCAGTTTATTACCTTTGTCGCTCACTTCTCCATTTTGGAATTGAAGTACTTTCTTTCCTATATTTTGTATATTTGGTCTGTAAGATCTGCTATAGTATATGACTATAGCAGAGAGCCTAAGAAGCCTTCCTAACAGCCCCCAGGATGATGATCTAATATGCTGCTTGAGTGTCTAGATGCTATTATATAAGTGATACTAATGCAAATTCTGTCCTTCGCTTTTTAATTTTATCTTAACTTTATCTTGGTAAAGTGCCCCATCTTAAAGAGCACTGACCTCCGCAGACATGCTGAGCATCTTCCACAAGAGTTGGGGGCACTCATCACTTCCCAGGAAAAGCATAGTACCTTGTACGATCCAACATAGTCTCTACAAGGTAAATTGAGATGGCTGAAAGAGATAACAACTTATCTGTAAGGATTCCGTTCATTCATCCACAAGCACACTCACATAGGTATATCCCATATGGCAGATTAAAAACAGATCAGGCATTGTTCAAGTGGCCTCTAAAAAACTGTTATCGGTACTCGCCTCAAACAATGCTACCATGGTTCATCATAGCAAACGAAAAATACTTTTGTTTACTTCTACCTCTTCAATAGCTGGTTAAAAAAAGCACCATTTCTATAGTTCAGCTGAACTTTAGACTGCCCAGAGACAAGTAACAGGACAGACACCAGCAGAGGACACCAGCTCGTTCTCACCAGAGCAGCAGCACACACAAACTCCACTCCACACGCTCCAAACGGGTGGGAAGGCTGCCTGCAGTGAGACCTCACTGGTGGCTTTGAGTCCAAAACTAAAGCACAGCAGTGAATGGAGACAAAAGCTTTCCAGTTATATTCTTTACACTTGCATAGCACGTGAAATAAAAGCTCTGCATGTATGTATGTATGTATCTATATTTAGCCATCTTGTAAACTGACGTAGGACACTACCAATTTAAATTCCACCAGAGTTTTTGGCCATACGCACCATATCTGTTCTCATCTGCATAGCTGGAAAGCTTGAGTAATACATGACTGTCAGCAGGGTTTACTGTAGGTAATACCACTTCCACAGTATTGATACCTGACCCAACATGAAATCACGATGCCACCCAGTACCACAAAATCACTAAGTATATAGCACAAGGTGCAATTAAGATTTCAAGGGGCCTTGGGTGTAATCAGGGATCTCTCTTCCACTTCTAACCCTCATCTTTGCAGCTGCTCTGATATTACTGAGGACCAGAACCCTACTGCTTGCCTTCGTCGCACCTGCAGTTCAAGGTGGTGGTAGGAGAGTTGGCAATTCTCCTTCTTCTCTCATTCCTCTGGAAGCACAGGCTACCCAACCCAGTCCAGCCCTCTCCCTCACCCATTCCCCAACTCCCAGACCTCCCATGCACAGGAGATTTGCTCTGCTCTGCTCTCGCTCTCTTACTGGGCAGGAGAACAGCCAGCTGAGGAGTGAGTGTGGAAGCATGAGCTGCTTCCAGCCCTCCTGCTGCTCCACACAGAAGTGCCATGCAAATACTACTGCCCAGTTCTGCAGGGAATCAGGTTTGCTCATATTTGGTCAGACAGAAGTCTGGTTTCATGAATATTATGAGAGTATCAACACCTAATAACTTTACCACTCTGTACCTAGAAAATCACAGTATTAGCAACATGGTGATATATTGCCCATGACTGGGGATTTGTTTCAAATCTGTACCACTGTTCATAGGACTCTTGACTCCTACACTATAATGACTCGTGTAACAGCTCATATCCATTACAACAATGAAAATTTGGCTGCACTTGAGCCATAATGTTTGGTTCTGATGATACAAATGTACCACTGAAAGATGAAGACCAACCCACGTGAAAGTAAATGTCGGGAATTCCTAAAGGTCTGGTAATAATATTGACTGTACTGACACTGAAGCAATTATCATAAGTAAGTTTTGGCAATACTTTATTTCTACTGCATATCTATTGGACAGGCTACTGGGTGGGATGGAGGATGCTTAGAAATAGTATTAACGTGAACATTGCTAGACCCTTGATCAAACAACTTTACTAGGGGAACCCATGCATGTAACTGAGTACAGTGGCAGAGGAAATTAGACACCTAAAGGCTGTATCAGCAACACGTATTCCAGTCTTCTGATCTTTACAACTCTGGCTGTAACTATTCTTAAAACCAAATACTTCCACTTGAAACTAAATAAAAGCAACAGACCAGGACAATAAAAGCACCGTGTTCTATTAAGAAGTGAGCAGCAACTGACCCCAAGAAAAACATTATAATGCACTTGCATTTTACAAAAACCAGGAGACAGTTGGAGCATGATTATTTTCTTCATGAGGTTTTGGTGTTACCAAATACAAAACTTTCACTCACTGAGCTGCATCATGCACTACCTAAACTGCAAGGTACCAGCACTGCAAAAGTAGGTTGTAACTATAAATACTATATTATTAGTAAATGATTTATTATACCCTCGAACTGCTAGCAAGACAATAGTTTGATTCTACTTACTGACCAGCTGATGACTAGCTGCAACTTACCAAAACAAAAATTCTAGGTCTATGTATCTCCTGAAGTACGTAGAAGTCTTGAACTTCTGGATACAACTTACCACTATACCGCGCCACTCCAAAAGCCCAGATGCAGTCCAAGCAAGTACTCACCTTCCCTGGTCAGTGGTGCTGATCCCACTGACTGCTGGATTGGCAACTTTTGGAGCTAAGATCCCCTTCTGTGTTTGTTACAGTGGCAGTCTTACGAGAAGTACTTCTAAACACTTAACAAATGCAAAACATAATAAAACTAAGGCTTAGCCCTAATTTGGTGTTGTATGCATTGCTTGCATGCGTTACATAACATCTAAGCAATTCAACAGCCTCCTATATAAAAATCAGCTACTCGCGTATTAGCCCAGCTCTCTCTCACTGCTGAGAACAGCTCTAATCCATGACTAGGATGTCCAAGCCCCAGGTGGAGCGAAACTATGGAACATTTAAATTAGTTTTCTTCCAAATTGATTTTAAGTGTCCTACAGTTGTCATCTATGTGCTTTTTAAGGGATCTTAAAATGCCATATCTTTGCCCCACACAGTCATCAAATGTTTAACCGAAGAATAAAGAGGTCAGCATAAGGTGGCTTCCGAGGTCAGCATTAGGTTTTACCACACTGTCCCCCTCCAAAACGTACAATATTTCTGCTGTCCATTTTGAAAATAAATTACACTATATTTTTCTCAAATTCTCTCCTTTAAATGGAGATCCAATGTTTTCCATAGGTTTTATACTTTCAAATCAGAGAAGGGAAAAATCCTATTTTTGGCTGGTGAGTCTATTCTGGATATGCACAGATGGAGTGAAATTATTTTGTGGTGTAACCGATAAGGAAAGTTAATCACCAGATAGAAATTGGTTGGAAAATAGATTTAAATGGCAGAGCAATATAACTTGCCTTATTTGGCTGCCACCGGCAATGCAACAAAAGTAGCACTCCTGAGATGCAGAAGAGATGTTTATAGCAGGGAAAACAACACAGAGACAGACATGCTGAGGTCTCTTTATCTGATAACTTTGTGGTAATTGCCTTTCATGCCCTGTGGCACGTAGGATGCACTAATTTGGCATTCAGTGAGTAGAGCAAAGAAACATAATGCAAACAAAGAAGAGTCAAACTCTGCACTACTGCTTTACCTTATTAAATTACCAAGGCGTAGCCGTGTTTGCATCATCACAAAGTCTGAGGTAGACATTTCTATGGGCCAAAATCACCCTCTTCCTAGAGTCCAGTCTCATTTCCATCATAGCACCTGACTTGATTTCACCAGTTCTTTCTGAGAGTCTGGTTCTATTTGCTGGCTGAGATTTTGCCCTTGGTTTGAGTCCCAACCAAGTGGTCACAGGCATTTCTTCCTCTTGTCCAACTGTCTGCTGACATCTCCTATATTGAAGGTAGAGAGCCTTCAAAAAATGTTTCTACCAAAATCAACATGAAATTTGCCTCTGATTTTAGTGGGTTTAGAATTTGTCTCTATCGCCCCTGCTCTCTCTTCATCCACTACTGCATAGAAAAAAGTCATCAGCATTGCTGAGCATAGCTCAGTTCCCAGACACCTTCTTCTGTCAAACAGGTTTTTGAAATATTCTCAATTTACATTTTGGGGTTTTCTGCTGTACTTTTTACTCTCGCCTCTTAAAAACCACATACAGCTGTGAGTATGTGTGTTCCCTCTTCCGCATAATAGCTGACCCCAAAGACAGCAAGCCTTTATTACTAACTGCAGGGAAAAATGCACAACACCAAGCGCTACCTGACACAGTTGTAGCTCCTTCACATCTGCTTTACAGTCACTCAGTCAGCATCCAGACTCACCACCTCACATAGTTTAATTGTGGGGGAAGAATACCAAGGACAAGAAGAATGAAAGAAGAATGGACTACGGTACACATACAGGCATACACACATATACAAATGTGGCATATGCTCACTAATTTTTATTCTTTGCTGTTTATAATCTAGTCACACCTCGGGTCCCCAGCCCCATTATGAAAAATGTTATCAGTGTACAGTTCCACACACACAGAGGTCTTTTTCACAAAGATTAGGTAAGCAGATGCCAGAGTGAGACTTTGTATTAATAACACACTGAGGCAATAATTAGTAATATATTGATCCTGTACATTCTTATGAATTTGCTAATAGAAGCCAGCATGAAGGTAAATTCAGCTCCCATTGTATTCAACACAAGTTGTACGCATTTCTGTAAGAGATGAGTTGAGTGCAGAGGGTTTGGTGGTTATTGTTACAGCAAATCAAGATGCAACAGATGCAAAGAGAAATGGTTGGAGAGAGGCAAAGATAAAGTCCAAGGTCTAAATGCCAGGTTTGCATGTATGCCAGCTGCTTTGCAGCACAGGAGAGAGAGAGAGGCAAACAAGTACTTACCAGGTTTAATTTCCAGCAGCTTCAGCCTGGAATCCTCAGGGGGATGCAAACGCCTCTTTTTGCGCCAGCAACGTGCTGGGTACGTGTACAGCTGACCTGGGGCCAGGCCTGAAGATTAAAGGCAAAAAAATAAATATAATCACATTTCAGTTTGTAAACCACAAGCACTGTCTCTAGCATCTTTGTTCTTGCCCTTCCAGTATCTCCTTGTTGGAGGGTTCAATCCTGCAAATCGTGAGGCAGAACTACACACACTCAAGTGCTCCTGAGGCTTCTCAGCACCTCTTGGGATCAGGTCTACAGAGAATCTAGGTCTCACTTATACACTTCACTCAGCTCACTGAAACCAGAGCTGCACATAAATAATTTGTGATTTCTTCAGGGTAAATAGAATTTCAGACTCTCCTGGGTGGCAGGGGCAATGCCTCCTCCACGGGCAGAGAAAGTCCCTTGGGAGAGAAGAGAAGAAGTTCCAACATGCAAATCATAAGGCCCTGATGCACAAAGCAGCTCAGGAAATTTGTGTCTTCCAAGTGGGGACAAACCAAGATCCATGAGGTCTGGCTATTTGGACTCTGTATTCTCGCTTAAATTCGGGACTTTTGTTTGAAGACAGATTCTTCATTCTGATTATTACCTCCTCGTGCCAACATCCTGAACGAGGGAGGAGATACAGCAGTAATGTTTATATTACGGCATGCTCCATTGAATCACATTTGGCATCGCTGGCTTCTGAGCTGCGCTGGCTCTCCTGACAGACGCCCCTTAGCCAACATTCAAGCTACGCTTTGCTCTCTTGTATTCAGAACACAGCAGGGCTTCGTGAATGCATTGCTACTGGGGGCACAGAAGCACGCTGCCAAGTTCTTCAAAGTATCCTCAACTGCCCCAGAAACTCAGGACACACAGAAGTACCCAGCAAGACACAGAAAACTTAGAAGAATGTTACTCTCTCCCCTGCTTCCCTTGCCCTCTCCATCCACCAATTCAGCTTTGGCTCTGCTGTCCTTCTGCTGGTGCTGTTAGTCTTGAAGGGGCTACAGAGTGTGTCTGCAATTCCAGATTCATCGCCCTTAGAAAACAGGTAAGATCGCATAAGAGAGATGACAGGAGCGGTGTTACATATCCGAAACTGTAGCAACAGTTGGACAACAATCAAGGAGGGGTGCCAGTAAGGCAGAACAGCTCAAGGGCAGCAGGATGGCCCAAGAGTTCTCAGCCATCCCTTCTGAAGCAGCCAGGAAAGCGTACCAGCTTGGGAACAAAACTGACTCACTGAACCAAATGGGGATAACGAAAAAAACAATATCCTGTTACTTGGGGAGGAAAAAAAAAAAAAGATACAACAAAATTATTAACCTCAAGGGAACAAGCTAATCAAATTCTGCAAGTGAAGCCTAAGCTCTTGGTTTGAAATATGTCAGCTGTTGGGAATGCCAGTTCAGAACCCAAAACTTTTCACCTACTTCCAAAGCCTTGGTGCATAAACAGAACATCTACAGCACACTGCCTGGGTATGGCCATGCAACGGAGTATTCACAGGCGTCCTGGCTGTTCCAGGGCACAAAGCGCTACTGGACTGAGGCTTTTCACGCCCTTCTTTCACTGCTGCACAGCTTGTTGGGCATTATGCCCACCCCAAGAAGGATACGTTGCTGAGTGGGGCACTCAGGACTGGTTTGAGAATAAAAATGTGAATAACTAGCACTTCTACAGTGTTTGGACACACTTCTTCATGGCACTTTGCAAACATTAACCTCTGCAAACAATTGCTATTATGATGAGGTGGATTGTGCCTGGCTCTGATGTGAGTCATTAAAGAGGTGGAGGCAAGAAGCCTCACCCTTTCACAGCAGGTCCTGTGCAAGAACTCGCAACACTGAAATGGCAGTTGCTAGAGCAAAGCAGTAGGACAGAGAATCAGCCCTTCATTGCGCAGGCCTCCACAGAGGAGCCATTTGAATGAAATAAGCACCACAGCTTTGAGCATTTGTCCCAGACAGAGAGAAGCAAGGATCTGCTGCAGGTTTGGGGGAGTATCTGTTAATGTGAGTTCAATTATTGAGCACTCTTACATGAAATAGCCATTTTGGATTCAGCCAGGACAGTGAAAGCCAACCACAAACACTGAAAGTCCAACAAGAAACAAAGCAGGTATCCTTGAAAAGATGGAGGTGGGAAAGCCTCTTCCCTAGAGGACCTACAGCCCACTCCAGGTGGCAGATAGATCAATAAGAGATGGATGATCCAACATCCATCTCTGCACCCCTTGAGGTAAGCTCTCTGTTCCTATTCACAGTACCCTTGCTCACTAATACACAGCCATTGAATGAACTTAAAACATATACCAGACCTTCAAAGGATCCAAACCTATCAAATGCTACCTCCAGTTCTCCACCCTGACCGCCATCTGTCACCGTGCTGGCCCACATGAAGCGTGGATCTTTGAATGTTTACACAAAGGAAGGGCAACAAGGAAAGGGTCAGTTCTGGACTTTGAATCTAGCCCTTCCACAGTCGATCTTGAGGTGGGTATGGAAGTAACACATACACAGGTCTTACTGTCTTCAGTCATGGCTCAGTTGTCTCTCCCTCTGGTGCCTTATAGGGCAACCAGGGAAGGTTCCAACCATTTGCTTATAGAGGAAATAGCAGAACCTGCAGTGAGTTATGTTGTTTATCTCATTAGTGTAGGAGAGTCATAACTCAAAGCTCGTCTGAAAGGGTGGGGGAGGAAGGGAAAAGAAGGAGGGAGTTATGTGCAGTATTGTGTGAAATTAACCCTGAACTGTTTATCATGAGATGCAGTTTTCTGACTCCTTTAACAAAGAGGACAGCAAGAAACCAGGCTAATATGCTGAGATCCTGACTCTCCTCTCTGTTTTTCAAGCCCTCTGTAAGTGAACAGAGGTCCTGGAGCTTTGCCATTTGCCTTTGTAAGTTTTTCAGGTTAGGGATAGTACATGGCAGTGAACACAGCACACAAGACAGACACCAGGGTGGTTGGCAGAGAATTTTCAGGGCCCTTCAGTATGGGCATAAGCACATTGTGTACAGCCTGAAAACAGGCATGCTGAAAGTGTAGAGGGATGCTTTGACCCACCATAATACTACTAGAAATAGAAGATGCAAAGACACCCAGGGGAGCACTAAATGGGCTAATAAAAATCAAGAGAGGAGAGCAAATATGGGGGAGGAGGACTGCTTCATTTTGCACTGGTTATTCTAATTCAAAATAATAAAGGCATCAGATTTGGTGGCCGATGCAGATGCAGGAGGCTTGTTTCAATTAAGACTCTCTGTGAAGAATGTTCCACCAGTAGTCCCCACTGCAGCCCTGCAGGAGAAATGTCACTGATCCCCTTTTGCAGGGAAAGCTGCTGAACACTTCCATATCAGAAGTGAGGAAAGAAAGATTTGCACAGGATTTGCACACTGAATTTGCTCAAGGTAGCCCAGAGAGCTGAGAAAGGAAAAGCATTAAGACCTCTTGGTTCCTGATGTGGTGCCGTAACACTTCTATGACGATTTCTTCTGTAGGTGTGGAGACTTCAATGAGACCTATACTAGAGTATCTATGTCTATCTTTGTAGCAGTTGCGCTTGCCAAAACATTACTTGTGGATACAGTGGATGTCTACCTGCTTATGACTGCGTTCAAAAGAATAAAAATAGCAGCATCTTACTCATAACCAGATGCTACAAGAACAGAAATTCCTTGGGTAAATGGCTTAGCAAAAAAAACAAAAGGGAAAGCTAGCTTTGCCAAAGCATAATCTCCTAGGAATGGGAAATTTTCAGCTGAAACAAAAACCCAACTGTGGTCGTGAAGCAACCTTCAAAAGAAGGGTTAGCCCAGAACCTCAGACAACTCCCAGCTTGTAAACCACATTCAGCAGTCCCAGATTACTCGAGTAGTTTTGGCAGCTGAAACATTCTCAGGGTATTTTTAACACTGGTAAAACACCTGCTGTCTCCTGCACCAGAAGTGGCTGCATTAGTATAGAAAGAGTTTTCTGATAGTACTGCAAAATCGTACTAAATCTACTTTGTATATTTTAGGAATGGGAGCAGTGTGAGGATCCTTCCCTCAGTATATTCTAGGAAAGGGAGAGGGAAAGTTTTGGCTAAGCGCACTTCAGAGGTGGCGACTGCTTTCTTAGTCTACCCCCAGGAGGACAGGGAAATATGCTGTGTGTTCCTTCCGCTCCACCTCCTGCAAACTGGCCAGTGGAGGAGGTAAGAGCAGGCTGCACCTTCCCATAATTCCAGATCTGGAGTTTTGGGGTTTTTTTCAGTATGGTTTACAGGAATTGGCATGTGTGCATGTCATGCTTCCAGTGCCCATGCAGCCTAGCCCCCTCTCTACCTGGATTCTGTGGTCTGCATGGAAAAAAAAAAAAAAAAAAACGAAACCCAGTTTGGTTCTGTCAAAAAATCCATTCCTTGAGCTAATGGTAGGTCAGATACTGAGCAAAATTGCCAATAGGGTTCAGGAGGACTTCTGTCCGAGTAACATCTCCAGTCTTTGAACTGGTGACTGTCCTTTGCCTTTCAAACAAGGATTTCAGATGGATTTACTCTAACAAAGGAAAGACTGACTAAAGTCTACAAAAATAACAGTAGTCCTTTCCCTTGAGCTTCACTGAGCTTTGGTAGAGGCATTAGCCAAAGCTCTTTAAGGACATACACCAACTTCTTTCTGCACCTGAGGAAACTGTGGCTCCAGAACTGATATTCAAGTAACTTGTCCAAAGTAGAACCAGGAGTTATAAGTATATTTCTAACCATCAGAACAACGTTCATTCCAATAACTGGGCTCTCCTATATATTACCTTGGCTTTATATCCTTCCCAATATAATTCCTTGTTTTCAGTATTCATCTGAGAAACTCCCACTTCTACCTCTCCACCCTGAAGATAATTCCAGTCTTGCTTAGAGCAGGGCATTGTGTCTTCTGCTACAGCCTGGGATCAATAGCATTAAAAGAGCTACAATGATGCAGCCTTGGAAACTACCATGTCAGGCACTTCTTTGGGTAGAGAGAATAATTAGGATGAGCTCTCTGCAGTTACCAAAGGAAAACCCCCGCAGGCACAGAGGCTTAGGCAGCTTCTCTTCTGTGTGGCCTGTAGCAGGTTTGAGCTCCTATTAATTAAACCCCATGAGGGCTCAGTGGCCAGCCCTCCATACATGCACATGCATACACAGACACAACGCTACCAACCTGGTCCCCTGTGCCTCTTCTCCATCCAGATGTAGCAGTTGTTCTGAGCTACCCCAGTTTGCGAATCCAGGAAGGGAAGGCGAACGCTTCGCTCAGCACACAGCCGAGAGTTGTAGCTGCGACAGTGCTCGATTGCTTCTTTGTAGAACTGGTCCCCGAGTCTGCCAAAAGAGACAGGGCAGAGAGTAAGAAAGGTTGCGCTGCTCCCTCAAACAAGATGAGGAAAAAGAGGACATAATGTTGGTTTAAAAATGGACAAGCAGAAAAACTTTCCCTGAAGATACCGCTGAAGTAGATCGTGCAGAAAGTGCCTCCACTCAGGAACTGGACACAGATCTTTTCAGTAGTGGCACAGCTACTGAATGAGCAAATGATGCAACCACACTGGCCCATGACCGTGGGTCAGGCAACATATACACCACAGTGACCTCATTCTATTGTTTTTCTTCCCCCATAGTTTGTCCAGCCAATTTGGCGAACCAGACTTTTCAATCCTATGTTACAGCAACTCCTGCAGTATATTTTGAGCAGCCGAAAAGCCAGCCAAGTTTAGAAGAACTTCACTCCAGCATTTGTGATGTCAGAGAGCCCATAAGAGCAAAGGACATAGTCCTCATATTGTGTCTTCTGAGGCATAAAAACACACCCCTTAACTAGGGCCATGTCTGTAATGGTCAGACGAGACATTTTGTCATAACCTTTCCAGAGCTTTCCACAGTCAAGCCTGATAAGTAACTATTTGTTCAAAAATTCTGTAGAATCTTCAGCTTCCCTTGAGAAAGGTTTAAAAACTCTGCCTGCTGGAGATTGCCACAATCCTCCCTCCAAATTTTTTCTATACAGGGAAAAGCATCAAAGTAGAGCTACCCTGAGGACACAAAGCAGCTGTCATGCTGGAGCATTGCAAAGTAGGTGGGCCACACTGCTGAACCTCATTCTTGATCTGTTGTCAAGGTGAAATTCAGTCGTGACATGAATAGCTAGGAAAGATACCTATTAGGGGTAAGTTCGTTAGAAAATAGGAGTAGAGTGATACATAGCATAACTTCCTATGACTCTGATATTCATTAGTGTGCAAAAAGAGTATAGCATGCACAGCAAGGGAGCCGAAGGGATGCACGCACAGAGATAAAAGAGGCTCCCTTTCCTCGTCTAGTAGTTGTTTTCCCCACTACCCTCTTGCGTAGGCACAACTGGCATTTTAAAAGTACGCTCCTTTTGCACACCTCTGAGTGCCTAATCAGTGCAAATTGCTCTGTTTTACCAACTGTGTCTTTTAAGTCACTTCTCGGTTGCTCCTTATGACTTCCATGGGAGCCATATTCTTTTCCCCTGGGCTGTACTGGCTCAATATCCTCTCGCTGACCGGGGCCAGCAGCAGAGGCTTGGGGAAGAACACAAGAGCAGGGCAAATACAGAGCAAAGCGCCTCTAGTTCTCCCTTCTCACTTCCCCAAGTTTCAGGTTGCCCAATGGTGGGGATATTATGTTTAATAGACCTTGATGAATCTTTCTTCCATGAATTTATCTGACCAACTCTTCCACCCACTTACCTTTTTCATACCTAAAATGTTGTGGGACAATGAGTTCCACAGCTGAAATATGATTCATGTGAAAAAAAAAAAAAAAAGCATTTCCTTATGCTTGCTTTATCCATATCTCAATTATTTACAATTACAAGTCTGTAAGTCTCTCACAAAGCTTACGCCAGGTCATTTCTCTATTGAGCCGAGGGTATCCAGCACACCGAGCGCCTGGATGTGGAACAGGCACCGTGGCTGGGCGCTGGACCCACCAGCTTCCTGCTGCCCTCTGCCACTCTGACTTCAGCTGCCGCATTTCAGTGTCCCCAGGGGGGAGAAGGGGGCAGTCCTCCACCAGCAGGAATTACACACAGGAGGTAGTACACCCTACGGAGACTTTCTAAGGGCTGGTCGGCGGTTTCATGCATCAGCAGACACCTGTGTGGACGTGGTGCCTCACAAGTCCTGTCCCTCACCCGCTGGCCACCAGCTCGTGGGTAGTAGCCGGTGCGGGTGTCTTTGCAGGGCTGCTGAAGGACAGAGCTCTCTGGACTGCACAAGCGAGCAGAGGGCAGAGCCTTGGGCAGAGCGCATGCAGCGGGATCCCTTCGGACACTGACTCCACCGCAATGACCTCAAACCCCTTTTTCCATAAAAAGGCGGCGGGGGGGAGGAAAGGGGAGCAGCGTAGAAAGGAAAAGATAAGCTGCACTACTATACAAAGAATGGGACTAGAAAGAAATGAAAGCTTATTAAAAGCTGTAATTAAAGTTGTACACTTGTGTAATCAAAGTCAGTAACAAGGAGACTCCAGCTGATCAAAGATTAACAGCTCTTTCCAACACACACTTGAGCTTCCACAGAGCTATGTCAGATTCCCCCTATATGAAGCCAGCGATGCTCACTAACTCCAAGGTGTTTACTGGAAAGAAGACCAGAGTTGTGTGACAACAAACGGCCACCACTGCATAGGGGTTTTTTATGCTAAAAATTACTCCAGTCATTAGAATATGCATACCACAAAGCATTCATATTAAGAAAAACAACACATCACAGCAACCCAGATATAGGATCTGTCTGGAGATCACCTCAGTTTCCACCTTCTTCTAAAAATGAAAATAACTATAAATCATAGAATGTTAAATATTTGGCTTTAAATGACATGGTCATGTAGGGTATAAGATTAAATTTCAGATTTTTCTAAGGAGAAAAAGGGGTTTTGAGATCCTAATGGCAGAGAAGCTACCAAGTTAATGGATCAAATTCACTCTTGACACAATCTTGTAATCTAGCTGTTTCACTGCATTTATTTTAAAGATTTTAAAAATGCATCCTTTGCCTTAAAGAAAAACAATAATTTAGGAGAAGCATTTAGTCACATCCATACTTCAAGAAAGCTTGCCTTAGCTCCACTACAGCAAGCACGATCAAAAACCCCAGCCCCTAAGTATTCACTGGATAGGTATTCAGGTACTGGGACCTTGAGGGCTCTACCTGACTTTAATTATAAATGGCATTTTTTTTAAAAAGTGACAAATAATCAAATATAGGAAAGTAAAGAAACAACATTTTCTTACGACAGTCATATCTCAGTGGAAAACAGCTTCCCTGCAAATACTTTTGGGTGATTGGTTGCTTTCTTTTACCATTAGTCTTCACTAGAGTGCCTCTGACTCATTCCAAATTTCAGTTAGTTTTTTTTAAGGAACTTTAAACTTAAGAGATTTTTTTTTTCTTTATTTTCAGTGCTACATATCCAAACACAGCATATTTTATCTTATGCAGGAAAACCAGAAAGTATTATTAGAATCGGGGCAAAAAAGGGAAAGTGTGGTCCTATTGCACTCATCACTGTGGAGTCACGGAGGTGGGACAAATCCCAGCCCTCTCCCAGGAGGTTTACAATGGAGCTGGAGAACAAACAAGGGTGGGAATAAGACTGGAGAGCACACGAGCTCAAATGAAACTCAAACAGATTGGCTGAGTTTGAGCAAGCAAGATACACGAAGAGGAAAAAAAATAAATGGACAACATTAATAGTAAAAAGTGTATCATATGTCAGAAAGATTAATTATCTGATGTTACATGCTTCATAGTTTTCCCAAGCTGTGTTGCTATGGAAGACTTACACTTCATGTCCTGAAAAAAAAATCTGTAAAAACTATGGGGAATTTCTGCATTATTTTTATGAAAAGTATGTATGAGTCAGTGCCGTGCTGTGGCTGACTGCAAGAGTCGATTCTTCCCTTTGGACACGGGAGTGAAAGGTCACACAGACTTGTCTAGATTGATATTAATGACACAAAATCATCAGCATATGCATAGATTTCAAAGATGCTGGAGAAAAAAAAAAATCTAGGAGCAGACATGAACAACTGCTGGCCAAGGCCGGCAAATCATACTGAATGCAGCACAACTGGAAATACAGAATAAAGTTGTCAGCACACTGGAAAAAGCACACAGCCCCTCCGTGCAGGGCCACAGGTGAAATCCCAGATGCCTGGGACAGACGGGCCAGTGACACTGCTGGCATACGCACGGGCTTTGCATTTACATTCCAGCCCGAGGACACTAACATAACCCGGTTCTGGCTGACTAATAAAAGCTCCCTGGCTTGGAAAAGAACAACCTACGCTATTCCAATCTCCTGCAAGGCTGCATAGGGGGGTATATGCCTACTAGGAGTTAGGGGCTCTTTTTTGGTGAAAAAGGGCAAGACTGAAACTAAAGAGCAGGCTCGGAGCAGCGGAAGTGCAGTGTGACCGGGGAGGTGAGCACTCTGAAAGCACCACCAGCCCCGTGGGTCCTGGGACAGCGGTGTGGGGCTGGTGCAATTCTATGTAGCCTTGCAGGCAGTCACTGGTATGAGAGCATGCACCACGATGGAGGATCAGACCCTGTGACTTTCATGAGGTCGCTGTCCTTTTAAGTGTTAAGAAACTGAGGTTTTCTATCACAGAATCAGGTCAGCTAGGAACAAAGTCAGCAAAGAACAACCCTTCCCTTCTCTCAACCTTTGCCTGCCTGCTCTAACCAGACCATAGGATTTCTGAGCAGACTCCAACTTACTACTTTTCTGTACAGTACCTAGTGCCATGACTCCTCTGTCTAGGCATGCCTTAAACGAAACAAACCAACAAGAACTGGCCTGGCTTATAAGCCCGTAAGTTAGCAACAAGGACCAAGAGCCTGGCTTCACTCCAGGTGCTTCAGGACATTCGTTTCTCTGCTGACAAGGGATCTGGAGGGGCCCTGAAAGCAGCAGAGCAGCTCTCCACCACTACTTGCCAGCCCATCCTGCAAAGTCTCAGCTATTGGAGTGCTCTTACACCTTTTACAAAAGCTCCAAAATGGGCAGGATCTAGCACACCCCTCCTGCAGTGCCTGTCACATTTCAGGTTAGGATCCGGAGAAGGAGAGCACTCACTGAAGACAGATAACCAGCCAAGCTCAACCATCATTACAGGTCCACATCACCCCTGGAAAACTTGTATAACAAAGAACCAGTCCTCCTTAAGTGTAGCTTTTAAATTTCTACCAGATCTTTTGAGTATGAATCCAGATTGTCTCCAGTTCCTGAGGCCAGGCCCCTTTCTAGTCATTTTCCTCTAAAATCATGCTCACTACATGACTAGGCAAGTAAAAAGCTGATAGCACAGAAAGAAATGACTAATCACGTAACAGAAAGCAACAGACTTTTCCTTCTGAAGTTTGCAATGGTCCCCAGCCATGATCAAAAATGTGGGACTTGCTTTCCTCAAGACCATGGAGTTTTCACTTACTGTACTTCTAGCCTCTAGTCTTATATTTTAGATCATTTGATACTGTGAAGAACACTGAGGACAACTGAAAAAGACATTTGAAATCAGAAGTTGTTCTTCAGCAGCACTGCCATCCAGTTTCAAGCTGGGCAAGATCAGAGAAGTGGCAGGAAACAAGTGATGCAACGTGGGTTCAGAAGATACTCTGGAATCTCCTTTTGGAGACATTCATGAATGAGTCTGGAAATGAAGCACCAGTGGGGTCTCGGGCCTTCTCACAAAGATGGACAGAGACTAAGAAAACATGCAGATGCTACCTGAGCTATCATCTGCCTGCAACACTGCAGACCAAGAGGTACAGCTTCACCAACAACTTGTCAAGTGCTAAGAGAACTGCACTGAGCTGGCTACACTTGTTCCTTTCAGCAGATCCCAGGAGGCCCCTGACAGGCGGCTGCTCCTCCTCTGCGTCAGCCTTGACATGAAGAATGCCACAGGGCTCAATTCTTCCACCACTTCTATTTAATATCTATGCAAAATCTCCAGGGAATATGATGAAGTATATGGACAGCAATGCCAGCCATTACATTGATGACACGCAGCTTTATGTATCTTTTCTCCCTCATGCAGGCGGCACTCTCCCAAACCTCTCAGCATTGAAAGCAAGGGTAGCATGGCTGACAGAGGCTGAAGCCAGAAGAAATAGTAATGAGACTGGCTGGAAGTGGGAAATGTTACAAACTATGAGCTAACATTGTTTATGATTCAAAGACAGACTCTAATGTGGACAATT
Source organism: Aramus guarauna (assembly GCA_013400195.1). Lineage (NCBI taxonomy): Eukaryota > Metazoa > Chordata > Aves > Gruiformes > Aramidae > Aramus > Aramus guarauna. The sequence continues at coordinate 147,540 of VXBL01006172.1, read as the reverse complement.
TAATAGACATAATCATCAAAAGGGCCTTCCTCTCTCTCTCTCTCTCTCTCCAGTCAGCATAATTCTCTTTTCAAGCAGGGGTCTGGCCATGCTCATACGTGTTTTTCACATCTGGGCTGGCCTACTATGACTCTCCACCTTAGACTAGAGATAAGCAACAAAGACAGAGCTAGTTACAAATATGTGGTACTGACCCTATCACAAAGCAAGCCGAAGAGATCAGCAGTCCCCAGCCTGTCCTCATCCCTTTTCCTCGTGCACTCTGAAACACCACTGGTTTCACAAAGGGCACAGTGGGCTAAGTTCAAGCTGCTTGAACAGCTACTCCTCCTTTCTAGACTCAGAACAGCAGATGCAACTGGAAACCTGTGCTTAACAGAGCCCAGTATCACCAGACTCCTGCAACGCCTTCGGACAGCGGATTGCCAGCTCCGGAGCATCTTCCCGGAAGAGATAAAGTATGCTGCTCTGCTCATCCTCACACTACATTGCAGAACGCTAACACAACATTCATCAAAAGATTGCAGCAAAAGAAAATATGACCTATTCAAGAGTATCAGACCACTATTAAACATTAAACAACAAAGGACTGGCTGGGCCCCTCCTTTGGCTGCACTCTCTGGCACTTCTAGTCTACACACAGCTCCTAAATGCTACAATCATGCACCCTTTGCGACTGCAGAGAGTTCGGATACTGAGACTCAACGGAAATACAGAATGGCTTTCCTGACATTAGGTGAAGTGTAACAGATTGCTCAAAATCCTACCACAAACTCCGAGGGCAAGTCAGAAAGTGCAGGAATGTGCAGATTCAGTTTTCTCATTATGGTCAGTTGCATCTGTCCCTACACAACATCTTCTAATGATGTCAGGGGTGTGAATGTGAGCAAAGGCAAAACAGGATTTCCAGATGGGCTCCAGAATGACTCAAAGTTTCTGGGCTTTCAGTTTTTTAACATAAACTTGGCAGCTTTGTAAAGACCCACAAACACGTCTATCCTTGACTCTCTCAGACTCTCCAAGAGCCAGAGTCATTAAGACATCTATTTCATTTCTAAATGTATTGAATAATTTCACCTGATGCACAAAAAGAAGCCTGTATAACTTTCCCCAGCATGGGAGTCACAGCAAAAACAAATGGCCAGCAGAACTGTTTCAGTGGTTGATAGAGCACGCAAATCAGACCACAAAGCAGCATACAGTTGCAAGCAGGCACAATGTTGCTGGAGCGACAATGATCAAAGGCTAAATGACAGGAAAGGCTTGCAAGGAGAGTTGATGCCTTTCATTGGAAGAACTCATACAGCCAGGTCAAAACAAACTTTCAAGCATTTGTTCAAAAGTACTGTGCCAGGTGCATAGACTGTATGTGGTGCAAGAGATTAGGAGCCATCAAAGAGCTGATGACAAGTTCCTAAGTCAGCACTGGCACAGCCCAGACATTACAGCAGTCAAGGAGATGCCCTGAGCTACGAGTCTTGGTTGAATCCTAGGTCAGTGAAAAAGCAATGTGAGATTTTCCGGCACCCTCCTCCAAGCACCCAGCACTAGCTCAGCCCCTATGTGTAGAAGGGCAAAGGAATCCCCTCTTGCCAGGTATTTATCAGCAGCTGGAAATCCCTACTGGCTATTTGTGGCCCGAATCGACAGGCTTCTCACTGCTTGAATCACGGTGTGATGTTGAATCATAACAGAGAACCTGGCCTCATAGAATGAGCTAAATTCACTACTCTGGAAACAGTCTTAGATGGTAATTTAATCTAATGTGAAACTACAGGTATCATCTCATGCAAAAAATCTGTGTCTGAAGAAAAGCGACAAAAGGTAGGCATAGATTACAATTTGGGGAAAATTGATCCAATTAGCCCCATCCTTACAAGTATTGCGGAAGTATGAGAGTTCTGCCAGCGCTTCCATTTAAAGAAAAGAAACAGCAGCACAAGTTAATACTGCCAAGAAGAGTGTGGTACATCAGGGTATTTTGCTGACAGCAGCCTGCAGGTCAAATCTGGCTTTCGGGGTCAAGAGCTGCTGCCATCTTTGTGCAGGAGGACGAGCGCTGGAGGTGTTCCTCTTCCTGCAGCTGAGCATGGCCCCACACAGGGCCTGCAGCAACATTCCCAGCTCTCAAAGCCAAAAAGGTGGGATCGCTATGCCCACCTTACTCAGCAGTTAACATACAGAGTTGTTGGCTAGATACAACGGGTATCTGCGTATGGTACAAGATGATGTGTGCTTAGATGAGGTGTCTCAGAAGATTAATTTCTCGACCCCGTTCAAATATACTGGACTGTGAACAATTATACTATGGCACTTGTGGTAATTTGTTCACTTCTCCTCTTATTTTTCCTCCATTTACATGGAGAAGTAACAGCAGCAGTTTCCATGCCACACACCAGGATATCGAAGGTGTTTCTATAGACAGACATTGCATACAATCTCTATTAGACTCAGCACAGTGACCAATTAGGTTAATCTCAGAGGCAGACTCCTTGGGGATATCTCAGAGCATCCATTCTTTCTCAGGCCAGGGTTTTCATTTTAAAGAGATGCAGCATCATCCAATTAAATGAACAACAGGTGCGAAAGGTAATAACCTAGACCTCTTTTGTATCTGAAGACAGAACTCAGAATTCAGCTTGGTCCTAACCTCCTCCAAAAGGTCAAAAATTCTCTCCAATTACTAAAGGAATGAACTAATGAAAACTTCAGCAACAATATTAGATTGGACATGACAACATCCAAGAGACGTTTTTTATATATATTTTTAAAGAAGCATCTCAAGCTGCTGGGGCTTGGGGTCACCAGAAGTCTGTTCGGCTTAGTGCAATCATAGCCTTAGGGGCCAGATGTAGTCAAAGACAAAGTCTATCCATTCAACTCCCTGAGTCCTGATTTCCCACAGTGGACCTATCTTTTGCATTCCTACATCCAGGAGAAAGGTAGGTTAGTACAAAGCGTAATCTATCACCCAAGCTGGCACCAAGAAGCCAGCAAACCAGAGTTCTACAAATGACTCTGCCACGACTTCCTTTGTAGGTTTAACAGTTCCCTTCCAGAACACGGGTAACACCCTACACTCACCTCACTAATAAATCATGTGCATTACTTTATGTGCTGTCTATTCTAAAAGACGCTCAGATCATAAACAGACATCCTCTCCTAGCTCTAGCTGTGCTGGCTAAAAATATCACCCGTTCCCTCCTACCCTGCTGCTTTTCACTGCTTGTGTCCTACAGCTTACTGCTCCCACACCTCCTGCCAGTTGCAATACTTGCGCGAGTGCTCCCTGATCTACTTCAGGCAAGACCATTTGATCTGTTTGAGCAAACCCAGCTATCATTGCCTAGAGGAGCTGAGGGTGAGCTCACAAAACCCCTTCTGCCACCAGAGGTAGTTTCCAGCAGTACAACCAGCTTGCGTTTGTCTTCAAGTAGCACACTTGCTTATTTGCAATGGGAAAAAGCCTGTCCACACCAGCAGTGGTGACAGCCATGTCACTCGGTCAGCACAGCCCTCCTGGGAGACACAGCATGTACAAATGGAAGGAACTTTTCCCTACCACCACAATTACATCATCAGCCCAAATGGCATCAGCTAAGCTGACAAGAGCATTCCTTTCCATGTGTCTCTAGGTATCTCATCTTTCATGAAGCCATGTATCTCCATCAGATCTCAGCAGTCAGTGAGATGCCAGGAAAGAGCATGAGGGTTTTGCATGCTTTTAGCCATGTCAGAGTCACAACTGTCCAAGATCTACAGCATGGTCCTGGTCTGAATGATCTCTGTTAGCCCTCTTAGAAGTTCCTAGGCTGGGATTTGCCCTGCACCTTGTGCAGTTATTTAGTAGACAGTTATACAGTGCCATTCAATCCAGATGGCAGAATGTAGAAGAGATTGAAATAAACATGCAAGTAGAAGAGTAGTTGAAATGTTCCTAAATGGCAGGCAAGTTTCCCCACCACACAGAACTGTAATTACATTAATATTTTAGGTACTTCCTGTCCTTTGACTAGAAAGAGTTAGTGAGCTCACATTTTTCTGCTGACTTGCCTCTTTTGTAAGAACCTTGTATCTCCTGCTGCAAAGGAAATCCCGCTACAGGAAACAATCCATTTTGCTCAGGTGAAAATGATCACACAAGTAGCAAAGCAGAGATTTATATAGATCTAGAATAAAACCACATAATTATTAGAGTTTACTTTGCCTCTGAGGTCAGCCTTGGAAAAAAAATCAGCTATAGCCAATTCTTTAAAGATAAAGTTACTAATCTTGAATGGGTAGCACTTTCAGTTCCTCAGTCACAATACGTATGACAAATAGAATACACATGTAAGAAAACACAAAAATCTACTCTACCCAGTCAATAATTATTAACCACACAAAATGCTTACAATGGGAAATCATATTTTATGTTTTCTACAAAGTTATCTGAAGCCTAGATAATTAAGATTATGTTTCTTTGAGTTATTATTTCTCTTGAATACACAGGAACAATCGTTCTGTTACTTGCATAAATCTACTGACCTCAGCAGACGTACAGCAGGGATATACTTGACTCATGCTACATAGGGGAATTCCCAAGAGGACTGTGAATTATATTTCCTTTTATACCTCCTTCCCCCGGTTCTACCCGCAAATGGAAGTAGGGCAGATTACGGGCATTCCTCTGCTGAAGTATCTTTATTACTCCTCAAAAAGGAACGGCAGAAGTTAGAAGTAAGACGTGAAACAGATGCGTCCACCAACACATCATCTCACAGTTCCCTCAGCATAAAGAATGACCTGTATTGAAAGCACACTTGAGCTAACTCAAAGGTCTAGGCACAGGATCTTCTGCACCTGGAGCACATCCCATGGGAGCAGAGAAAACCATCATTGCAAATACTTTAACTCTGAGGAGTGATGTTTCAAACACCTGTGTTTCTATAGATACTTATGCAGCATATAAGAGGAATCGTTTGATAAAGTCAAGAAAAAGCACTTGCCACAACCAGCTTTCAGAAACTCAGAATCTGATGATGGTTGCCCTATACACCAACTTCCCTTGCATGTGTTTTTCTGGCTTGCCTCCCGTTCTCAGCACCACCTTAACTCAAGTATCAGATTGAGGTGGTTATTACTGTAGAACAGTTAAAGCAAAAAGAAAAGCCTTGTAATTCACTTAGCAATTAGCAAAACGTGCAGAAATGTATTGCTGCGATTATCACTGCGCAAAAAATAACCTCTCTTCTGCTCAAACAACTTACTCTTTTGGCAAGTTTCACTATTCTTAAAGGCTCCGGTTGTTTAACACGTATCCCATTCATGCTAGGGCAGATCTCAGATCCATCTTTGTCCCTGTGTGCTCACTGAGGTTTTCAAAGGCTCGTGATGAAACCCTGCCTGTGACCAACCATCAGGTCCCAGTTCAGCAAAGCACCTTATTGAGTGTGGAGGTCCCTTCAATTCAAAGTTAGGCAGATACTTCAATGTCTTGCTGAACAGAGATGGCAGCTGAACAGACAGCACATGCTTCAGTGCACTTTTAAAATGAGGTCTTAGAAGCAGGTACACGTAGGCAAGCCTGTTCAGGTCAGTTTATCATGTTTTCCTAGCTGGAACTAGCCAGAGCTAACACATTACTTCCATTTTCTTTCTGGGATGTAATACACTGCAGTAGTTAAAGCTATCGGTCACAAAAGTGTAATCTAGGAATCATGAGACAGTCGTTAATCAATCAACCAGTGGAAATAGGAGCTGGGTAGATATTATTATCTCTACATTACAGATGAGACCCAGAGTTTGCATAACAAAGCCATAGAGAAAGAGAAGGCACTCTTCTTATTTCCCAGTTTTGCTCCATCTTTTCGTCTGAATTTTGTTTTCTCATTCTTCCAGACTTCTTTCCCCAGCTGCATTCCAGCAATTTTCTTCATTTAGAGTCAAAGCTGAATCCATGTCATCCCTGAAAGCTAGTGGAAGCTCTTCTATACAAAAATCAGTTAAAGAAATAAAAGAGCAACATCTCTTTTTTCCAGACATGGTGTAGAAGCTACCTGAACACTGCAGTGACAATGACAAGCAAAGACAATGACTAAACCAGAATTTGGACATGGAACTAAACTGCATACTAGGTCTCCCATTTGTCTGCACCCCAATTAATACCGAATGGTGATGAGCATCACAGTGGTCTACAAACAGGACCAGGAAAAGTTTGACAAGTAACTAAAGGAAAAGAACTGAGGGAGTCAATTGTCAAAGCAAGGAGGTTACAGGAAAAACGAGAGAGAGGGGTTAGCCCATTGCCCTGGAGTAATGGCTAGCCTTTAACACATGGCCTCTGCTCCTGTCAGTATTTCTTCTTGGACAGGTTATCTCAGGAATTTATGCTTTCCAATAATTACCTTTCAGAGGGCTCTCACTTATCTTGCAAGAGGAATCCACCAGTAACTTGACCTGCATTGCTCATGCAATCACCATCCACCCCCTCTAACCTTTCATCCCATCTCTCAAAGCAAAAGCAAGTGGTTCTTCCCAGACTTCCAGCGCTGCATCAGCAAGGCCTGGTGAAGTTGATAAAAAAAAAAGAATTTTAATGCTTAATGCTACACAAACATCGATGAGCTTGCGGGCAAAACCAGTGGTACCAGCAGGTTAAAATACCTCCTGTAGTAACGTTGTATTATCCAGAAGGATGAACACTGGTCTTGCACTGCCATGAGAAGCATTTTTACCTGAGAGTAAGTTTTATTATTTTATTGCAGCAGACCACAGAGCTGGTCAGTATTGGTTTTAATCAATTTTGGGACTCGCAGGGCCTTCTGTTTAAGCTCTCTTCCTGTCACCCTCCCAAGCTACCTTCCTTCCACTATGCGAATTGCTTTTCTACTTGAAACATCAGCACCAAAGAGAAGTTTTTGCTTTTGGCATTCACTCCAGAGCCATTTCAGATTAACTTGTCCATCTCTGCTAAATTATAAGTTACCACACTCAGTGGGTTATTAGACTCCCATTCATGTTCTGATCGAGGCCCTGCCAGGCTGGCTTTTTGTGTAAGGGACTCCATTACATTCTGTACAAGCTGATGGGCACCGATTTATTCCCAGTACCACGGCTGGGACAGAGAGAAGGATTCTTATTTTCTATTCTGGATGTAATGAGACATCTCTTCAGCCAGTCAGTAATCATAAGGAAATACTTCATCATGAAGTTCTGAGAAAGTATCAGGCCTGATACAAGGAGTAAAAAGTCATACAACATCCTACAGGGGACCCTGTCATCGGTCCAGACATGCATGGTCAGCTCACACAGACCATCAAATCTCTGTTGCAATGTGGATTTGTCTCAAATAGGCTTGCAGCCACTTCTGACAGGTACCCAGAGGAATCTCTCTCTCTTTCTCCTACTCTGGCTACACAACTAACTTTGGCCTGAGTGAACATCCATGCCTCACTCTGGCTGCATTATTTTAAAGGAATGACATATTGCTTTCAGACCCGTGAGAACTTTGGACCAATGCACACACTCTCCCTGGCATTCCCATACTCCCATCTGAACACAATTGTACCACAAGAAAAAATTTGATGTGAGGAGACCATAAGAAGGGAAGGAAAGAGAAAGCTGCTCTTCCTTCATTAAATTTCAGTCTGTGCCTAGGCCCAACAATGCTGCACTACAGTTTGGATTTATGTTCCCTAATTAACACAATTCACAGCATAAAGATTTCTCTTTCTGTTTTGAAGGAGAGGAAGAGGAGAAAAAACACATTCCAAGCATTTGGCACAACAAACTTCCCCAGCTATCCCCTGGGAACAAAAAGGGAGGGGAAAAAAAAAGGCTTGTCACTACACAATTTAAAATAACCCATCTTTGCTGGCTCCACTCAGTTTCAGGGGTAGATCCAAGTCTTAGCCCCCACCCATTAGGCCCAAAGCACTTGACATTCATCAGGAGAGGTAAAGCAGCTCCAAGGCAATGGAAGGGGGAAGGGAAGAGTCCTTCCACTGTCAGGAGTTGGGAAGAAATTGGAAGTGTCTGCAAAAAGGTCACAACATAAGGAGAGAAGTTTTCTGCTTCTGAGGACCATCACACACAGATGATTCAACCTGGTGTAGTTGCTACTGAGCGCAAAGCAGGCAGGTAAAATGTCTCCTCTGCCCTCAGCTGGGGGTTCTGCATTGTGGTTAGCTTAGGAATGACTACTATTTGACAGCAACACTGTTGGGCCTATCACATGCACAACAGAATGATTATCTCCTTTCTCTCCAAGTGTACACTCTCCCTTCTTCTCCACAAAGAGAACCACAAACCATATGTACTGAATACTAAAAAAATCTCATCATTTTTGGTGAGAGTTATGAGAGAAAAGGTCTTCAGAGATTGTTTGGCATTTTTGTGTAACATACACTAAACAGTTACACACTGAATCTTTTGCAGCATAAAGAGAAAGACTAGGAGACAGCACCACATCACTCAGTGAAACACAGGACATTTTGCAGAAGTCAGAAAATAATCTAGTATATTACATAGCTCAACAATGCTCAACTTGAGTTCCTTAAAACATTACATGTGGGTTCTGGAGGAATCTGTAGGCTTAATCAGAGCCTCTCTTTGCTCAACAAACAAGAAGGCTTAGCCAATATTTCAAAGTACTTGAGATTGTTCTTTACTCTTTGATGTACTCAAAGAGAGAGGCAGAAAGATGGAGAGATGGGAAGCAACTCTTTTCACTAGCAGTCAGGAAGAAAACACAATTGCAGAGTTCTACAAGCTAATCATGGTGTGATGATCTGACACTGCACTAAGGCATCTGCTCACAGCTCACCATCAATACGCAACAATGATGACAAAGGATCAAAGACAGCCCATCATCAGGTTACCACACCCTGGCAATTATGTTGCTTCCTCTCAGCCCATTCAAGAACCAAACTTTTCAGGTTTGACTATCACTGATCTATAGTGGTGTTTATACACAGACAGATTGCATATACTTACAAATGAATCACTGCCACACGGAGATTCTTGTTTATAGGGCTGCCATGAATGAACCGAGTGTTTTACTTTGGAGGAGCTATAGGAACTCACCTGTGTTTTTTGAAAGCAAAGAATGCGTGGTGGTTTTTTGACATTTTATGTGTTAAGATATGATCCCTTCCAGATCATTCTTGTTGGGGGGGGGCAATGAAGAGCAGGGGCATCTCTTCTCTTGCTTTCCATGTGACTTCTTGCCAGAAAGAAGTTCTAATATAAGAAAATGATACACTTGTATGAATGACAAGTTCATGGCTCCCTTTCTTATACTCCTTCTTTTGGTCTAGCAAGCCAAAAGACTGGAGGAAGGAGGTGAAGTACAAGTACAGAGCATGCTAAAAGAAAACGAACCTTCAGTATGAAGCCATCTGATAAACAACTGGCATCTATGTTTTCAGTCAGCATCATCTTAGATGAAATTTTGTCTGTTCCCACTAAGCAGCTCCTACTCCATTTTACCCTTCATAAGTTTGTCCATCAGCTGATGAGATTTCTCAGTTTTGCCTGGTGCATCCAAAAGTGGAGAAACAGCTGGGAACTGCTGCAGCATCTGGCAAGCATCTGTGGCAAAAATTCCTAGAGGATTTGAGGTGATGGCAGGTATGGTTATAATTTACTGTAGGCTGACATGTTTTTGAGATTGTTTTTAATATCCAAAATCTGACACTTTTCCGAATCTTTATGCTGCATGCTTTTGCTTAGGTTTGTTTGCTTGTCTGTTGTCTTTTAATTCTACCTACATAAAAGAGAAAATCTTGATAAACTACTGGAGAAGAATCCCAGAACACATGGTTCTGCAGAAAGAAGAGGACCAAGTTCTAGCGATACCCACTTTTTATAGAGTTGTTAGTGTACTGAAACTGGAGGTAAAAATATAGAACTTTGTTTCTGCAATTATCTGCTTCCTTCAGGGTTGTACGTCCTATGGCCACTTGTGGAACATGTTTATGTTACGTCCTGAAGGACCAAACTGGCTACTGTAGTAATATCTTTCCATGTGATTGCAACTGTCAATACATTTGAGTACAGCAATGGCACAGAAAAAAAAAGGTTGAAGCAGAAAAAATACAGCTTGATTTTCTACAACATTTAATATTGCAGCGACAGGTAAATTTTGACAAATTACATTTTAACTTCAGTCTGGATTTAAGGCCTGAATCTGAACTTCAGAAACACCATTTCCTATGCAATTGTACACTTGGTTGCCATTAAAGCTTGCGTATACTGAGCACTCCATTCTGATTTCTCCTAGTATTTTACACTCCCTTTGCTAAGGGAAAAAGACTGCACATGATGGAAGAAGAATGAGGCTGCAGCTTCGGTCTTGGTATTTGCCTATGTATGGAGGGATTTGTTCAAATTTGTTGCTGGGTTGAAAAGATAGGTGTCAATCCAAATCAGTCCAACGGGGAAACTGTTAATCGTGGCTCCCACTGAACGAAACAGTTATACCATTGGGAATGACAAATTTAAATAAGGAAGGAAAGATGGCAAGGAAAGAGTGAAAAGGGAGCGGGTAAATGGAACAGCACACAGCAGGGACTGTGTCTTTGAACAGCAAAGGATTGGAAATTACAAACTGAAAGATGGAGCTCACTCTCCAGCAACCCCAGAAGATAATGTACAAGGTATTTAGCACATAGAGGTCCACAAAAAAACCTGGGCACAAATTCTCAGTATTCTAAAAAACCTTAAGATCTATAGTTAAAAAGACCAGGACTCTCAGGTACTATAATCTGTCCCAGAAAGAGAAAAAGGGCATCACTGGTGTTCTAGGGTATGCGCAATTCCAAAGGATTCGTGGGATGAATGTTCTTAGATGGTCCCAGGAGGTGATCCATATCCTATGCTACGGAGAAAGGCAAACAAGGGAACCAAGAAGAGAGCTGACAACCATCTCTAGGACTGTGGACTCCTCCTATCCATCCTTCTTTTCGTATCACAATGCATACAAGGGATGAACAGACCTTAAAGCTGTATATAAAGGCCCATTCCAAATGTTAGAGCTGAAATATCATGGTAGAGGGAAGCAGAAGAAGTCAGGTCAGGCACAACTCCACATCTCCCCAGATTTGGGAGCTTCACAATGTAGTATTTGACTGAAATTTTACCAATAGGTTCCAATTTAAACTTGAGATTCAGGCACATCTTCTATTTTAACTGGAAAAATAGGCAGGAAGGGGATGAAGTCCAAATTCAAGAAGCTTAACCTTAGACTTATGGTAGAGAATTCTTTTTTTATTCTGATATTCCCATCTTTCTCCCTGTATTCCAGCTACTACCTGCACCTGGTACTTACAGTATTTCCAAATCAAACAACTCAAAAAATCATGAATTAGGTCTGTTTCTGAACTGGTAGATTACATGTCGATGTTTCTACAGCCAGCAGAACCAGAAATTTCAGCTATAAAACTGAAACTTTCATGTAGTCCCTGTCTTCTAGGAGCTGGAGTTGCTTTCAGAAAGATTTTGAAAGCCTTAACAAGATCACTGTCAAATGCCTAGAGAATAAACACAGAGTGAGACTAACGTGATAGTCCCTAACACACATCTTGGCAAAAGTCGGCAATTGGAGTTCAGTGAAACCTCTTACTCCACCAGCCAGGTCTCCCTTAATTAAACAAACTCTAAATACAGCCGGTTTTTCTCTTGTGAAGAAAAACCTTTTCTGGAAGAGGGCTGACTCAGTTCCTGCGTACTTCAGAGTACTTTTGACTTCCATCAGTGCAAAAGGAGAATCAGGACACTTTGTACTGTTCTTCCTATAGCTCTGTAACAACAGAAGACATTTTAAAGGAACTGACAAGACTTTAAAAAGAGCATATTGAAGGAGACAGTTTAGGCTACTAAAATTAAAGTAACTAATCAACCCAAAGGTAATGCTCATCATTTAGCCTGTTTGTTAGCTGTTTTGCCTTCCTAGGCTTGACTATGAAACTTAACAGTTTGCAATCTGTTGCAGTCTCTGGAGCTTGATTCTGTCTTAAATAAACCAGAAAAATAAACCATGGGCAGAGACTGAGGCAGCACCAGGAACCCTTCCTGTCCCCAATTTTATTCAGCCAGCATGCCACAAAACTGGCTGATGAAGTGACAGGACACAGGAGAAAGTCACACCCTGTTACACCCTCCAGTGACTTCCCCATAGCTATAGTCTCAAGACTGAAAATAAAAATGGCTGCCTTTTTTGAACTAAAATGGGTCCTCAATTTAGGACACAAATATATCTTTTGTCTTCCCCCTTTCTTGAAATTTCCCAGGGAGAGGGTCTGAAAATATGAGTCACTTCTCCCTGTAAATCTAAATTTTCCCAATTCTACCCCACTGAAAATCTACTGAATACCACAGGGCTAAAGAAAGATGGACTTTGTCCTACCTTTCTGCTACAGATAGCATTTTACTGTCACTAAGGGAATAAAATAATCATAAGAGCATAATGATAGCATGTGTTTTGCTAGCTGCCGTTCTTCACGTGGGGCAATCACCGGCAATTCTCAGATTTAATCTCTCCCCTTCCCCAACCATGCAGTTGATTACCGTTCTCATTCCCAGTTAAAAATCCTTGATCAGCGTTAAGCACATAAAGGAGTCTCTGACCCCAGCTAAGGGAACAACAAGAGATGACATTTGGTTCTTTGAGAGAGGAGTAGATAAAAAGGAAAAATGACAGCTGGAGTCAGGAGGAGCTAGTTAGTGGATTGCAGGCCCAGGAGGGTGCAGGGTGGGGGCCCACGAAAGAGAAACAACGGGAGACGGCAGCCAGACTGTTCCCTCTCCTTCCCTAGGTCTCCTTTGAGTCAGTAAGAATGACTGCAGCAGATGTCAAGACCCATGGGGATCGCTCCTTTGGCTTTCTGATTTCTTCAAAAAAAGGTAACCTAGAAAATAGAAGAGATATTGGAGGGGGAAGAAAAAAAAAAAAAAAAAAGAACCAATACTTCTGCTTTGACACGTGGGAATGAATACAAAGGTGAGCGCCAAACTGTAATGACCTGTGGTATGTAAATACGCTTAAGCCAGCAGGAGGAATTTTTTTGGGTCTGGTCCAACAGGGGCAATCATTTACAGGATTTGACTGGGATTAACCTGTGGTTTCCACTTCAGGATACAAAGGAGAAATACAATAAGCAAGCACAAGGCAAGCAGCAGTTGTGAGGAGCATCCCCATGCTTCTCCAACACACACAAGACAGCCAGAGCTGGCTTGCAAACACGCCTGGCAAGTGCCTCTCAGTTCTGGGAACATCCCCAGAAAGCAATCAATACGCGTGCACGGACGTGTGCGTGCTCACACGTGGGTGTGTTTCTCAGCACGCCGCACCGAACACACGAGATTTCATCCATTTCTGAAACATCGAATCTCATGCAGCATTACTCAGGACACCAGACGTAAACCAACAAATTTTAATCAAAGGCACTTTAGGCCGGATTCACTACCACTGGTGTAATTCCCTTGAAGTCCATGGAATTACACCAGGGAGAAAGAGGTTGGCTGTTTAGTATTTGCAGCTTGCCAAATTGTGCATCTGTGTTGGTTCTTTTGTTTTGGAGACACAGTTCTACAAATTATCATTATGAAAGACCTTAATTTTTGTTTTAAAAAGATCACATTCTCAGGACACAGGAAGAAGTCCACTTCCAATCACCAAGTCCCTTTTCCTCGATTCCACACACCCACAGATGAACGCTACACTTTTCCAGATTTGCAAATCTGCAAAGGTGTACAGAGACATTGACGATTTTAAAGGCTCTGCACTAGAAGTCATTTCCTGTGGCAGAACAGCCTAGCAATGACAGCACTGGATGATCCTTCCTGTCCTCCCAAGATTCATGTAAGGTGTTCTAAAAGAGACATTCAAGTGAAAACTATGTGTTAAGGCTTTGTGCACCAGGAGCAAGAGGAAGCCCAGGGACTGCAGAAGAGGAGAGAGAGTTCAGACCTCTGAACACGCTTTTGTCCACTTTTACAGCAAGGAAGTTGCATGCACTTGAGGCACACTCATTGCTAGCAGAGGTTTTTTAATCCAGATTCTTCCAAAATCTGTAATTCCCTCATTTATAACAATAGGTTTTAAAAATGCAACAGTTTGGAGGTTTCCCATGTCATCATTCTGGTAAACTCACATTCAAAGAGGAGGAAGTTGTGTGAAGTCCTGAAAAATAAAAAAAAACACCCCTCTACTGTTTTCCTTTGATGGGCTAGTCAGGAACCATCTCTCCAGACCACTTGTTTGACTCAAAGGCAAAAGTAGTTTACAGCAAAATAAACAGCAGCTAATCAAGATGAACCTATTTGCTTATACAGCCTTACTGGCTAAAATACAGCACCAGCCCCGAGTATTATTTATCTTGGAGGCAGCAACAATAGAATGTGAGCAACTGATTACACAGCTTCTCCACCAATTATGAACCAACATTTATCTCCTGTGTACAACCATAGATATTTAACCGGGCTCTTCAGCCTTTCCTTAATATTTCTCAAGCACCCAGTAATATACTCAGCACCTTGTCTAGCGAACACATGCGAAGCCCCGGCACCAAAACCACTTTACAACACTCAGCAGCAGTCTCCCACACCTGCACCTGGAGGGCAAAGACGAATGCTGTTGCAGAAAAACGTGTGAGCGCTCAGAGTCAGGGACTGTGTTAGTACATGTCAGCGCGGTGCCTCGTGCAGCGGGGCCCAATGCAGAGCGGAGCCCCTGGGCACAGGGTAGGTTTTTTTCTTCTTTCTGAATTTAGGAAAAATCATGCAAGGTAATATAAGAGACTCAACTGATAAGGTTTGGGGAAGAATCGGTTATCTGGTTGCGCTGTAAATACCAATAGCTCATTACTTGGGTTTCATGTTATTTTCATCTGAAAGGCAAACTTGCTATGATGGGAATGAACTCAGCCAAAACCAAAAAAAAACAGGGCACCAGTGTAACTGGAAAAAGAGACCAACAGTCTGAGAAGAGGAAGTGTTCAGCACTCACCATGGGAAGGAAAAAAAAATAAAACAAAAAAAGGAAAGACGAGGAAGAACACTAATTAAAGACACAGTGTGGATGCAGGAGAACACACAGAGATCCCCCCCACTCCACCCGTGCCATCCGTATGACAGTGCTGCTTTGTGGAACAGAACAATAGGTACATTATACTAACCTATAATTATCCCGAGAAGAATGATAGCAAAGTCAAGGCATTACATGAACATTGGAATATTGGATACAATCCCATAAGAAGCAAGGGGGTGGAGGAGGAGCTTTAAAAAGAGATTGAAACCTTCCCAGCACAGAACATCAAAGAGGAAATTTCATGTTCTCTTCACATTTATTTGGGTTTTTCTTTTATTTGATGTGATGATTTAAACACAATTCCCATTTCTTGGCTCCTTTATGCTGCAATTGGTTCCAGCACTGTAACATCCTCCTTTGACAGCGTGGTGGATTTGGCACAGGCAGGAGCTCAGCCCAGTGCATGACTGCACCATGTGTATAAGCAGTGGGAGACGAGAAAGGTGGATGGAGATGTACTCCAGCTCTGGACAAAGAAAAGCAAGGGGCTGGTTGATTCAGTGAATGCATAATCGAGTGTTACCAAGATGCAGGCATGCAGGCACTCAATATCTGCACTCTCGTGCCAATCAGATAGCAGGTACTGAAATACAGGAAGCAGTGAGGCACAACTCTACACCTGTTTAAAGCATGCTGCTTGCATTTGTAGTGTTATGCAATGTTGGGGAAACACTGGAAGAAAGACTTGGAGTTGTGGGGGTTTGCCTCTTTGTTTTTAAGAGATGGTATGTTGCATTAGACACTTCACTCTTGTGCCAAAGTAACAAAACAAAAAAAAAAAAAAAAAAAGAGTGAAGTAGCCTATCAATTCTGCAGAATCTGAATGTTCCTCCTTGATTTTTTTTTTTTAGTAGGTAACTATGACAACCTGGTGTAAGCAACTGTATCACTTGGTCCACAGGGTGGACCATGTAGGAGTATGCAAAAAAGCAGACTAATATGAGCAGCTCTTTGCTCGTTCTAGGTGGACTCTGCTCCTCCTCGTAGAGACGACTGATTGAGCCCTGTTTCCTCCAGAGAGAACGCCCAACCATTCCAACACACTGTGTCTCCAAACGACGAGCAAAGATTAAAACAGATTCCTAACAAACCAAAGATCAGCCCTTGCAGGATCTTGCCACATCATTTGTGCACGGCTGCGCTCCAGCCCGAGTGCTCCTAGCAAAGCTTCCCTCCCTGCGGCATGGTCAGACACGCTTCCTCCGAGCTCTGTAGCTAGGATATGCCAATGTGAAGAGTTATTAAAGGTATTTATGGCCCGGTAGTGACAGGCTATGTTGCAGGCCAGCACTCAGAGTGCTGTTCCCTAATGGGATTCAGACCTCATCTAGTGTTCGAAGTTGGAAAGGGAATACAGGAGCCTCTACTTTACACCAAGCAGGATACCTCTGATCACCCAGCTGGCAGCGTTTAACCTCTGTGGAAGAAGTTCGTGTAGGCCCAGAAACCACCATTACGGGCTGGGCGAGAGCTGAATTTAGCAGGAAACGCGTGGCACCGCTGAATGCAGGAAACGATCAGCAATATGTCACCTCAGTGAGAGAAGGAATGCAGGTTCCTGTGGAGCTCGAAAGGCAAAGGGAACTGGAAGAGGCTGTTTTGTATGGAGGCAAAAGTTCAGTTTGCCCTGTTGGAGGGAGGAGCTCCCAGGCTGGAAACAACTTAGGACCGGGCTACTGTCTCTGAAGAAGCGAGGTACTGCCTCACACGTCGGCTGTGTGACCGCCAGCACTGAGCCTTCGCAGTCGTGCAGCAGCTCCTGAGCCAGCCTGCTGCAAGGTCCCGCGAGGGGAAGGGGAGAGCCGGGCTCTGCCTGAACCCAGCGCGCAGTCTGGAAGCAGCTTTTGCACACCAAAAGCCTGCAGTATGGTAATTTTGGGAGAAGAAGGTATAGGTACGTGTTGTCCCTGCGTACATCCCCACTCGCAGCCCTGCCGGCAGCCACAGCCAATAAGTCAGATCCCGTGCTCAAGAAAATAGGAGATTATTAAAGCATTCCCCCACAGTCACTTTGCTAATGGGTCCCTAGTCCCCTCTCATTTTTGGCTGCCCCAAACCAGCAGGGAGGGGACTGGAAAGGATATGACACATTCCTGTGCTCCATCATGCCTCCTCACGCTGAGCAGACAAAAAGACAGGGAACATCTGCAAGAGTGATAAGCAGCTGTCTGGCTCCATTCTGCAGCATGGGGGCCTCTCCGTTCTTGCTAACAGGTGTTAATACACACAGTGACCAAGAAGTGCTCTCAGTTGCACCAGGTTCAAAAGAAAAAAAAAAGAAAACGGCATAACTCCATTGGCTCAGGAAGACTGGTTCCTGATGTCATGTTCCTGAAGCTGTGAGCAGAGTCTGGCACACTGGCAATTACAGAAGTAAGTTAGGGGAGACAGGAATCATCCAAGACAGCCAAAACAACAGGGCATAAATACAGCTTATTTACAGAGAATGCTGGATAGGGCAGCACTGACCATTTTTTTTTTTACCATAGAACAGATAACCTCAATAATAACAACCATTTTTACTTGGACACTATGTAATGGAAAACTTACCCTTGCCAGTTCACACTTCTCTCACTACAGACACCCAGCTGATCTCATAGCCCTCCTCCCTCTGCCACATCCACACGTATATGACTATCCTCTCCGTGCAGTGCAGCAACTCATATTTCATCTTTATCGTGGGCTTCATGAGTTTGTAACTCTGCCCACTGAGTGTTGTCAAAAAGCCACCAGCTGGAAAGGACACTGGAATGAAATCTATGCAGCTCTGTGGCCTTCTGAGTGATTACAATATGACACTTAAACCCGCTAATGTGCTAAGCATTTTCTGGCAAAGTCAATGGGTTACTATGGTATTTTGGGAAGGGGCAGGAGCTTGAAAAGATGTCTTCCTTGGAGACGAGCAGAAGGAAGGAGACAAAAATGTAACAAAGCAAATTCCTGAGCAGTCTGATACCCAGCAAACTCCTCAAACTTGCCATAACAAGGGTTACATTTCAAAGATCCAAAAACAGCTTCCCAGGACAAAAATAAACTTGTGTGTTCCTGCCAGGTGGATGCACAGGACTGCCTTTTGATGAATGCCTTTTGATTTCCTAGGAGAAGTAGCAGTTTCCCTTCCTCTTGCCCCTGTTCTGGCTTTGGTCAAAGCAATGTCTGGTAGGTGTATTCTCATGTTTTCCATGTTTCTCAGCAGAAGTCACTCTGTCCCTATATCCTTTTTTGACTTAAATCAGATGAGAACCAGAGAGGAAGCCAACCCAGAAGCACCGCAGGCTTTGTTATATGGAAAGCCTCCAGGACTGAAACGCTGACCAACTGCTCGGCGTTCCTGTTGACCTGGGGGCCCAGGCAGTTTGGCTGAGAAGCACGGCAAGGCATGGAGAGCCCAGCAGAGCCCCAGGCAGGCACCTCATGCAGGATGCCCCACACTTCTCATCCCATCTCCTCTGGCAAGAACTTTCGTACATTTGCTTTTCACCCACTGTTCCTGCACACACTCCAAACTTGCTCAAAGAATGCCATTAGAGTAAGTGCTGTCAAGTGCTGTTAGGTTAACAACCGGGGGGGGGGAATACTAAAATAATTTTTTCTGAGGTAAGGCCATCTCGGGAACTATTTTAAAACAGTGGTAACAAGCTGTTCTGAGACACAACTACGACTTGAGTTGACGTTATTATAAGAATCAGAACATTAAAGTAAAAGCATAAAAATGTAGAATCAAAGAACAGCCAGAAATAAAAGTACACCAAATACTATGGTATTTGACATCCCCTCCACTGACACAAGTGTAGTGCTGGAAGACAGGAACATCTGCAGAACAAGAGAGATGCAGACACAAAGCCAAAACTCATTCAAGTTACACTAGTGACCAGGACATTTTTTGCAAAGTAATACAATTTCATGCTTAGAATATTGTTATGGCCTGCCTACTTGACCAAGAGAAGGTAAAAGTGCTTTTGTTATATGACTGTTAGATAAAAGGAGACAAATGAATCTTCCATGAGGAAGCTAGTTTATGATGTCAGTCTCTTTTCCCAAGTAACAAGTGATAGAACAAGAGGAAACGACCTCAACTTGAATCAGGGGAGGTTTAGATTAGATATTAGGAAAAATTTCTTCACCAAAAGGGTTGTCAAGCACTGGAACAGGCTGCCCAGGGAAGTGGTTCAGTCACCATCCCTGGAGGTATTTAAAAGACATTTGGATGCGGTGCTTAGGGACATGGTTTAGTGGTGGACTTGGCAGTGTTAGGTTTACAGTTGGACTCAATGATTCTATGACAGTCACAATTATGTTCATGAGCAGTTTTTGACCTGAGAATATGTTAAAATAGTCAAACGACACATGACTTGAGACATATAACTGATCAGCAGCACTGGAAATACTTAAAAGCAAACAGAAGAATCAATTTTCTTTTAAAACAGACCTCAGCTTTTGCTCTTAACCTAGCACACTCTAGGGGACCTAATGGTCTCTCTTTCTTTGCCCTCTTTAACAGAAACAGATTTAAACAAAATTACTGCATGTGTGAACTTTTAGTGGGGAAAGCCAAGAGTAATCAGAAAGATGTCTGCTTAGCAGAGCTACAGGGAAGCAAGTGAGAAGCAGACCTCTGCGCACTGTCATTAATATTACAATAGTCCCTATTCGAAATAAAATTAAACACCACCTCTTCATACCCCTCAGCATCATCAATAAATTCTCTGTGCTGTCACTGTGGCTTATTCTTCCCCTTCTGGAGGGTCTGGAGACTAGACCGAGCCTAGGGATATATACCAAAAGGAAGCAACCAGTAGCAAATTTCTCTACTAAAGGCCTTTCAGACAACATTCTGCTCTTGTTCTCCCAGCTGAGAGGCTGCTAGATCGGTTGCTTTGTACCGTCTCCCCCATCGTGCAGATGCTAGCAGACATAATCTACTTCAGGGTAGAGTCTCAGCAAAAGGTGACACTCCACCACTTACAAAGGGACAAATTTGCAACCAGCAAACATCACTGAGGACAAGGTGGCACTTCCTTCCCTGAAAGCCTTGCCCCTCTGAACACACACTGCCATGGCCTTGTTTTTCATCACTGAAGGCTGCAGGCCAGAACACGCAGCACAAACCCAGTGTTACAAAGCTGGGATCCACATTTCTGAAGGAAGGTCTGCTCCAGGCCAGAG
The DNA here is from genome assembly GCA_013400195.1 of Aramus guarauna. Lineage (NCBI taxonomy): Eukaryota > Metazoa > Chordata > Aves > Gruiformes > Aramidae > Aramus > Aramus guarauna. The sequence continues at coordinate 127,304 of VXBL01006172.1, read as the reverse complement.
AAACTTGCATACTCCCAGCCAAGTGTAAATGCTGCAAACTTTCTTGGTCAGCGCAGGCACCTGGTTACAATCTACAAACACTGCCTATCTCTATAAACCTCCCTTCCTGAGGGCTTTACTGAATTAAACCCCACAGAAGCCCCTTGAGGGACTTATCTGCACTTTTGCTGATAGAGGAGCTAAAGGCACAGGAAGGACGTGAACTGTCTCCAAGCACAGGTCCTGCTACATTGGCTTTAACACCTGCACTATTTTAATCAACCAGACATGCTTTATCTCCTTCCCTGCCTACTACATGGCCACTCTATGCCATAGTCCCACAATCAGTTTAAGCCAGCAATAGCTAGCACTCACCTTAAAATAAATGTCCTCTACCCTTCTTTTGCCTCTGTTCCCACCCTCACGCTGCTCTCCTCATGCCACACAAGCTCTCGCATAATCACTAAATGTAAAACAATGAGGTAAAAAAAAAAAAGTGTTTCAAGTGCACTTGGTTCTCTGGCCTGAATTACTCCACAGCTGGTACAAGAAAAGGTAGTGTTGGGGTTGGGACATGTAGTCAGGGACAGCTGGAGGACAAGACTGCAGCATTGCCTTAAACCAATTATGGACCTACACCACCAGTCAGTGAGTCCTACACATTCTCCACTGATCCAGTCATTTTTGTCATATTTTGAAAGAGATGGAAGCAAGGAGGTTATAGGAGCTGTCTCTGTTGTTTCAACATATCTTCATCCTCACCCTCAGAAGTCATGAACTTGTTATTTCAGTCTCATTTTACTGTTAGCACCTTCAAAGTTTCTGCCATCCATGCTGTAAATTGTGATCATACACACGCATCCTGAAGAGGATGAGACAGTTTTCCCAGGAACAAACTAGTCAATATTACTGTGCCTGCCACCTTGGGCTTCCCACAAGGCCACGAAGTTCAACTTCCCTGCTATTTCTTCTTGCAGAGCTGTTACGCTGTCGCTTTCTTCTCTCATCCTGCACTACCAGCCATACATCCTTCTATCCACTCTGTCCAGTTTCTCTGCTTGGTATGCAAGCAAGTCATTAACATACTTTCAAGCACAAAGATAATAAAAACCATGGCTAGATCTCTCATTAAGAGATTACCCTCGATACAAGTCCAGATGTGGTTCTATGTTCACTAGACGATATTGTGAAGGCGCACCAATAGAAAAGCCTCCAAAGAAGAAAGAGGCAGTGGTTAGTGAGACAGCACCACCTGAGAGCACAGAAATTCTTTCTAAATTGATTATGTGCATGCTACTCATAAGCCACCCTGTTAACAGGGAGCATAGTTACTCTTGTGCATTTGTTAACATACCATCTCAGCAAAAAAGCATCTCTCTCAAAAAGAACCATTCTTAAGCAGCAGGCATAACCTTTGTGGTATTATTCACACTGGATGCACCATAGTGGATGATGATGGATCTTCACTCTGTTTAGAAGCAGAAATACATCTGCTTTGACTTTTTACTCCCTCTTTCCTCCTTCACATACTACAGAAACCCATTATACTAAATCACAGTGGTGATTCAGAACAAAACCTTTATGAACAGTGTATTCCATTTCCATTAATGTGGCTGCCAGTGGAGACTACTTAAGCAAAACAGGACTTAAATAAAGAATTATGAAGGGAAATGCCTTTGTCACATGTCCTCTAAGTGCCATCATGGTACATAGAGCCTGCTACTTCCCATTTAATCCCCAAGGCCTCAATCAGATGTTACCACCCTTGCTGCTAGTCAAGGGGCTTGTGCAAGCATTGCCTAACCTTCACCAGTTGAGATAAACTCAAATAAAGAGATCTACTGCTTAAATTGTTTGTTTAAGCTAATCTAAATTACTTTTTATAGAGGTATCTGAAAGGAGGGGCTTAGCTGAAACACCAAGGGGACATTAACTTTCAGCAGAGAGGCAAAGACAAGCTGAAAGAGAACAATCACTTCAGCTGCACAACTGCAGGGCTCAGAGTACGTACATATATTGTCTTGGCCTACAGCCATCCAGCGTGATGCAGATAACTACCGAATCACATGTTCAGTTCAAGTGTAATGAGTTCAGCCTTTTGTCAAGCTATGATATGTAAACAGTGTGTCTATAAATAAATAAATAAATAGATATTCCTCTCCAATGCTCTTGGCAGCCTCAACAATCTTCTGTGATACATTAAAACAAACAAACAGACGGAACCATAGCTGCTTCTGGATCAGCTCACACTGCATCCAATACAACCACCAAGTACCATTGGTGATGTCTCAAGTGTGTCACTGTTAGGAGACTGGTCTCAGAACAAGCCCCTGACTGCCAAAGCCCCATTGGCTCCAGAAATAAATCACAATCTCCTGGGATGCTCTGCAATTATAAAAGATTTCTCACAAGTATGGTTACTGGTCCCCAATATTTGCCCTCCTTACACTGCTGTATTATGAACAACCTGGGCACGTATTTCAAAGGAGGGCTCTGTCTCTATGAGTTAGTTTGAAACCCCGGGCAGTACAGTGTGCTGGTACTTCGTGAAGCAATGCTCTGCCCTCAGTGAGTCACTATTGAATCAAAGCCCAAACTTGATGTTAATGGAACACTGTGTGGATGCCCAAACCAGCTCTGAAGTGGAGGTCCTGACACACCATAATTGCTGGAGATACTATAGAAATTATCATATGAGTACAATGTGCACCAGGGGCAGACCACACTCCACTAAAACTCTGCAGAGAATTTGACCTCATGAAAGCAAAAGAGAAACTTTTTCCTAGGGGAGAAGGAAGAGATGTGCGGTGATTTTGTAATACTCACACTAGGCTGTGAACTGTCCTGGGAAAAGCACTCACCTTCTGCTCCATCCACAAGAAAAAACCTCACAGCAGTGCCAGGCCTCTCTACAGTGGGGTGGGAAGGCTGGAGGTCTCTTGTTACAAAGCTTTCAGTGAAAGGAACACGACCTACTTCAAAGTCACATTGCTATCAGAAGGTTTTTAACCTCCTGTTAACATAAGTCATACTGAAGGTCACTGTAAGGAAGACACTGGGGAAAAAAAAAAAAAAGAAAAGCTAATGCTCCTCTGTTTGCCTACACAGCAGTTTTGACTATTCCTTGCTTATATTTGGATCTCACCGTTTTTCTCACTTTTCATACAGAACAGATGAGAAAAAAGTATATGAAAAATAGAAAAAAACAATTAAAAAACAAGTATAAGGCAAATCTAATGTCTGAGTCTTCTCCTGAATTTGAATTTCATGCTAGTAGTCCTTTTAATTCTTCCAATTCAGAGTACTTTTCCATCTTCTTCCTCCAAAACTTGTACAGCCAGAAACAGACAACATGTTTCCATGTTGTAACCATCCTTATAAATATTTCATAATGTACATACACTCAAGCTTGAATAAGCCCTATATAGGAAATCCATAACTAAATTTTAGTCTATAGACATCTCTGTGAACTGAAATAAACAGTCTCCTCTCAAACACCTGCATCTGGGGCAGGCACGCAAAGCTGGCTAATTGTTTCAGGACTAATTCAGTGCTTTGGGAAGTTTTATTGCAGCTCTCTAGCCAGCCACTATGGAATCTCACTAGCAAATTGGTTCAGTTGTGATTTGGACACAAACTGCCTGGTCTGGCACAACTGAGCTAAGATTCCACTTGAGCACAGCCCTCCTCCGGGACAGCAGAAAGGTCTGCCTTCCCAGCAGGCTCGCTATCCTGCAAGAGCACTTTCACTCTATTTTGGCTTTCCTACTCCTTGTAGCAAGCTGGAATGTGAAAGCAATAGAGGAGGAAATTTTTACTTTTCAGAAATTTGTCATCCAAGACGGTTCAATTCTAGTAAAGGCCCAAGTTGCTTCTTACTAAACCTGAACTGGTTTGTACTATTCTTACTAAGAGTTCTCCTGATGTAGACTGCAACAATGACAATTTGTACAACTGCCCCTGAATGTAACTTTTGTTCTTTATACCGATAGGACAAGTGAGGAGTGAATATGGAGTCATACTTCATCTGTGAGATGCTAGTGTACCATCAATTGAGGCAGGTCAATCTATACCTTGACCATTATGTTTTCTCTACAAGGTTTGTAGATAGCTATGAAGATCTATCAGTGAAAAGAGTTTCTAGCAAGTAATGCCATCCTTGTGAACTACAAACAGCCCCAGTTCTGAGGCATTTAGATCAGCAGTGAAGACTAGCAAAATTTGTGGGGTTTAGCCACATTTTGAAATAAAGAGAGCTAAGGGGGAAAGCAGAGAAATATTTTGAGAGAATTTCATGGAACGTGCATCCTTACATAGTGTCATGGGAGTCTAAATCCAGCCATTAGTGGACAGAGGATGATACCATAAGCATCAGTACCACAGTAAGCCTATTTCTTCAGGACCACATGTGCCAAGAACTTTCCTGAATAGCAAGTTACCTAACAAAATTGTAGCAATTTCTGCTGTGCACGGAAGTCCTCGTCTGGAATGATTATAGCACCACCGTATCAGAGGTTACTGCCCCAGTTTTGTTGAAGGAGGTTCCTAATTTGCATCAAGCAAAACAACCTGGGTTAGCTTAAAAGGCTTAAATTGGTGCTCAGAACTAAACCAACTGATTTCACACGAAATGAAAGCAGTTGCACACAAACTGCTCTGCTAGAAGGCTGGGGCAGCAGTCATTTTTGGAAGCAAGAAAGTCACAAGCAGCTTATAATTGCAACATTGCTCATCAAAAGATGTCCATTTCTGGACTAACTGCTTTGGTTAAAACATGTATGTGTTTAACTAAATGTCCTTCTGTATGGCTTTATTTTGCTTTAGATAAGTAATATATTGATTTACTTTAAATTAACTCCTTACCAATTTACTTTCTAACTGCAAGAATAAGAAGGATCCAGTTATCTCACATAATCAAGACCTAGTATTGGTGTAGATGGGCAGGATAGCCCATGGGGAAGTTTCTGTTCCTGCTGACAATATTGGACAGGCTCATCAGGAAGGAGATTTAAGTCAACAGATCTGGAAATCCAGCAACAAGAACTAACTTCAGTTAAATCTGTTTAAATGGGGAAAGAAAAAAGCCTCCATGGCTACTACAAGCCTGAAGTGTGTTATCTCATTTATCCTAATGAAGACCTTGCCTCTAATGTGGAAAATGTTTACAGAACCACAAGGTACAAGAGATTCTCATTAGAAATCTTTGATCCATTACTTGGTTTCTAGAGACAAAATTTGTTTCTGCCATAACTCCAGTGAAGTCAGTTATGCCAGAAATGAACTCTTTAGTTAAATATTGTTTGGAGAAAATACCATGTTATAGGAACAGAACAAAAAAAGATTTCACACAGTGTAACTGTTAGGTATCTTTTCTAGCAAGAAAAACAAGATTGTAGAGGTATTAAAGTGGCAGCTGACCTTAGGAAGAAAATCAAGGTATATGTTAAGACTTTAGCCCTTGTTTTGCAGAACATCTGAGTTGTTGCACTTGTATTAACTAAAAATACTAGGTGAAAGCACTGTAACAGAGCTATGTACTTGAGAACATGAATTCTTGTCTCTTGCTAAAAAAGAGACACCTGTTCATAAGAGTTAAAAGAATGGACTACTGACTGTTCAGAAGTGACTGAAACAATAAGCAAGCCTGTGTTTTGCATTTGCTGTAATTGCCACAACGGCCGTTCTTACCCTTGGCTCAAACATGTTGTGGAGCTTGTGACTGGCTCCTGCTAAAACTCTTGTCTCCCATACAGCAGGACATCCCAGCCTGGTTTGATATTTTTACTTACTCTCGTGATACCTTTTGTTCCAGTGGAGATCCCAAGGACAGTAAGTGAAGACGTTTCTTGACTACATGTGAGCCTATCATGTGGGGACGCACAGATTCTCAACCAGCCATCCAATGCTTTCACTAGTATCCTTAGAGGACAGAGGATGGCAGAGGGTCTTCCTGCTGTAGATCCCTGACTGTGGTCTCCCTTCCTCACTTTTCTCATTGGAATCTTTATGCTCACAAGAGATGTTCTGAGATTCCTGCCTGAAACCGCTTCCCACCATCACTTCTTGGACCACAGGACACTAAGAATGGTCTAAGAATTGATGAACAGAAGGCTTCTACTCTGAGAGAATTGTCTGGGAGTGGGATAGAGGAGGATTTCTAACACAGGAAAGACAGGAGAAATAATTGCAGAAACAGATAATTGATTGGACTCTCCCAGATATGCTCCTTCATTGGCCTTAGCAAAAGATGGGAAATTAGTCAATTACAAAGTAGATACTTTAAGGAATGCCAGTCACTTACTCAAGGGTTAACGTGTAAATGTGAAGCAATTTGTTTAAATACATATTTCTTTGACCAGCCTTGTACTGTGCCCTGTCATACAGGAAAACCAGATTAGATTCCCATCCCAGGGTTTTTTTGTTGAGTGTTTTTTTCACTCCCTGGAGTGACAGGCTAATTAAGGAGTGGCAGAGACTGTCTCAGAAGAGTCTTGTTCAAATATCAAAGAAACAGATGCAGCAAGACAGACAGACCTTCACTGCTAGCTGATGCTCAGAGCAGCTCTCTCCCAGTGCACCATGCCACCACCGGCTTGTCACATGACATGAAAGAGACTCTTTTTCTTTTATCACCTCGCTAAACTGAGAGAACTGTGCAAGTCGTAGGAATTAAACCAGTGAAATCCAGGAGCAAGAGGAGAATCAGGTACTCAGTGTTTTAAAG
>VXBL01006172.1:101023-120541 GCA_013400195.1 Aramus guarauna | reverse complement strand
GGGGGGGGGGGGGGGGGAGGTAATCTCACACATATCAGGGAGAAACGTTGGCTTTGCTTAGCCAGTGACTTCAGTAAAAATGAAATTAGCTTGTGATATCTGCAAAATAATGTCGAATCCATTGTGCCATTGCTATCAGGCAGTATCAGAGTTTGATATAACTGGAATACATTGCTCTGTATCTCACGGAGGTCACAGGCCACTTACTAATGAACAAGGGGGTGAAGAGCAGAGTCACGCAGCTCCTCAGAGAAAGAGCCTGCTTCGCTCCCCCACCTCCAGCCGAACAGAGCACTTCTTGCCTGCTTCATTATTTCGGACATAACCACCACTCAGCACATCATTAGGACTGCCTGGACCAAACCCAATGCTCTCTACAAAACAGCAGACACTCTAGAACATTATGTCACTGGGACAGCTCAGGCCTTTAAGGATTCACCTGCGAGGCTGACGGGATATCGGAGACTGTACACAGTACCATAAGAAAAAACACAGGACCACTGCTCTCATAGTACAAAACCAGGGAGAGTACTGCTGAAGACCCTACGGAGGTAATTTCTGTGTGCGTATTTTCAAAAGAAAACTGCATCTGCCCATACAAGGAATTTTAAGGATTTATACCCCTCAGCCTGGCGCAGATCCAAAGCTGATGAACAAGATGTTCCTCCACAGGCTTCTGTCCTGCCCCTTACTGTGGTCATTGCAGTCACACAGTGAAGCTAGACTTTCCACTGAAATCCTGACCACTGCTCAGAGGTTTCCTGTTTGGTACTATGAAAAGGTGATTTTTTTTTTTCTTTTTTTTTAAATGGTTTAAACTGGGTAAAATTTTCAGAAGACTACATCTTCTCCTTGAGTTACTACATTTGCACAATGCCATAGGTGGGCATGCCACATTAAGGCGAAATGAAACAGAAGAGCCTGATGTGAGGAATTTATAATCTAAATTAAGCATAGCACAGCAAGGATGACAAAAAAAACCAAAAAAAACCAACAAAAAAAACCCAGCGGCACAGGAGGACACATACCCCAACAGTGAGAGCTCACAGGATCTGCTCAGCGGGTGTAATGAACTTAATGATTCTTTTCCTCGTGTCACTTCATTCCCCACTTCCCCCCCATTCATAATATTTAAATCTGGAGACAGTGAACTCAGTCTTCAACTCAGTGAAGCAAATGGCAACATTTCAAATGACTTCAGTAGCGTCAGGATTTGGCTTCATATCTGGCATAAAAGGCAAGGGTGGAGAACAGCAAAGGAAGGCTAGCCTAAGAGGAGTGGATTTTGTGAGTGGTTTGGAGGAAAGTTGAGTAGCACAATGCACAGGGTCGGGGAGGCATCATTATATGATATGTGAAAATGCACAGAGACATTTATGGCAGGAGAATGCTGGAGCAATTAGGAGAGAAGCTGGCACAAGAAATAAAGCCATCGGGTACATGAGGTGAAATTCTATTCCTGATTTCACCAATATAAAACCACTGACTTAACTGTAAAGAGGAAAGAATATAGTTGAAAAGTATTATGTCTGGAGGGAGCAAAGTGCATTGAAAACAGGGACGTGGTGCTAGAATCAGGTAAGGAGACCAAAAGCCAGCACAGGGAGTCTGAGAGGGCAGGATCCTGAGGGCAGGAGACATTGGTGGCCCAGTGGAGAGGAAGATGTTTTTTAGCAATCATCCTGTTGTCCTGGTATAATGCAAGAGAGGTGGATGCCAAAAGGATGAGAAAAAGGGCACTAAAGAAGGCACAAATTAGAAGTGGCAATTAGTGGTGCTTCAGCCTCTAAATTGAAACAGAAAACAATAGAATGACCTTTGTTATATGTAAAGAGTCAGCATTTCTGCTTGAAAAAAAATGTAAAGATAATCAAAATGGGAGAATGTTTACAAAGGTAAACATGTGGTGGGTGGGTGTTTGTAGGAATGCAAAATAATCCAAGTAACAACAATAACGAAAAGCAGTATTCCCAAGTTGCAGAGTTTCAGACCAAAGATCTTTGGGACAGGTTGGAAGGGGAGGTGGAAGAGAACAGCAAAAAGAAATATAATCCTAATAGGATCTTAACAGTCATAAACAGAAGACAATAATCAACTGTGTTCTTTTCTCCAAAAAGACCACAGGGAGTTTCCATGATACAGTAGAGGCATCAGGGAAGAGACCTCAGCTGCATCGAGAGCCACCACGGGAATTAGCACCATCTGCTCCTCAAAGCGCAGAAGGAGGGGGAAGGGATGGGCAACACACGCTGAAACTTGGTAATAAACCACATCTCTACCCTGCAGAACTGCTCACAGAAGGTTACCAGCACCACTGAGTGAAAAAATAGGCAAGCAACGGATTTCCTCCAAGAAAGAGCATCAGTCACATATAAATACTAAAAGTAAAAGAAAATATATGTAGTCGTGGTAGGGAATAAAGAAGAATGATGCCATTTGTTTCCTGGTGTACACTGGTGTACACTGGTGTACACTTCCAGCAAAGTCTATAAGGTGACCAAGATTTACAACAGTTTGAGGATCTGGTCCAATGAGCTCATTTTCTGCATTGCTGCATTATGAATTTGGCAGAGTAGGTTCCCAGGAAGGGTCTTGTCACCATTACTTTATTTGGAATCAGCAACACTAGTACAGAGGTTCCCCGGTCGGGGTAGCAGTCATGTTTACACCAGAAAAGGAGAACCTGTAGAGGTCACATTTTGTTTAATGGAAAGAACACAACTCTCCGCACACACAGCCAAATGTTATTAGCCTCGCTTAGCTGAGTAGTTCCAGGTTTGCTGATGAGAGCGGGGCACCCCAAAATACTAGTCTTGCTCACCTGAGCAGTCTGAGTTCATCCTTACTCTGGATGCTACTTACCTACAAATAGCAAATAACTGATAATGACGGTTAGCGTGCCTGGACTCCCAGCCACCACATGGGACCTGTGGCATTCTGTGCCGGCGGGCATTGGACAGACAATATTTTTGTGTGCAATTTTAAATGGCTGTAGCCCATAAGGACAGTTAGCATTTCCAGATAGACCATGGAAAAGAAACATCAAGTTACAAGCCTATAGAAGAAGCTGCTTATCACTTTGTCCTCTGAAAAATCTTTCTGTAAGTATCTAGTTAAAATTTACATCTTTTCCATCTGTCTCAGGAAGCACACCAGCCTGCATAGACCAAAGTCTGATTCAGCTTAACATATGTGAAAGGCCCAGAAAGTGTCAAATGTCAGGAAGAACTTTATTTTTTGAAAAGTGCAATGGAACTGCACAGAATACCAGCCTGGTCATTCTTCAAATTTGAGAGTAAACAAATATTAATTTTAACTAGATCTCAGTTTCAAGTTCACAAAGGCTGGATCCAATGGCACACGTAAGCTCCTGAGCGTGCACACCAATGGCATGGCATGTGGAGACCAGACTGCGATTTTCCAGCAGGGGAACACCGTTAAGCCACCGATTTCCCACTTTAATCTCCACCAGTTATCCAACTGGATTTGTAATCTTCTAGTTCTTTTCTTCATTAGGAAAATGCTATTGCAAGGCAAAGCTCTATATGAAGCATTTACATTATTAGCACATGTTATCAGATCAAGGTAAACTCTTAAGTTCCACTCACCACTTCCCTCAAACAGCTAATGGGCTAGAAAACCACACGTTTTCATGAAGATTTTCCCTCATATTTGAGCTCTACATGGGTTTACTAACTGAAGACAAAACTACGTCACTCTTTCCAAGGCAGATAGCACCACTGCTTTTCCAAAGCAGACTGCATGCACTTTTTCAGTACAAAATATACTCAGACCAAACAATTTTGGAAGTCAAATAAATAAAAGTACATACAGGCAATGGGCCTTGATGCATCTTCTTTCCACGTCCCTTCTTCATTACAAATTTGAAAGATGCAGGTGGATCTATCCAATCCTCCATATGTGGCTTGGCTTTTTGAATTCTAAATCGAACTACCGTTGGAGTCTGCAGAAGAGGTGAAGAAGACATCATGGCCATTCAAACATGGCCAAAGGTTGAAGGAGCACCCTGAACCACCATGGGTTTCTACAGAGCAAGCCGCAGTACTGAGGGATAGCAGCAGGAAGACTGTTGGAAATGGTGTAGCTACCATGTTAGTCAAGGTGTCCACCCGGGGATTGCTTCTGTGGCCACTGACAGTGTTCTTCAGATCATGTTTTCTCTCTGGTATTAAAACACCTATGCTCCGAGGGGAATAAAACAGGATGTAAACATAAGATGTGCCGAAATCAGCCAAGGGATCTACAGAACAGTTCATGTGCCAAGGAAGCCCTAATGCTAGAAACAGAGTTAACAAGGGAAGGCCCTCAGGCAGAGTCAGGAAATTGAAGCATACCAACTGCTTTTCTCCTGCTACTTCATATCTTGCACAAAACAAAGGCTCACAACTTAAGAAACAAAAAGAGAGATGATACTGGTCATTTGAGTAACCAGAGAATGAAACTTTGCAGCTCACGATGTTTGGGTTACTCTGAAACACTTCAAAAGCAATTACAAAATCATGCTAAACCTAATGAAACGCCAGAAAGGAAACTTAGGGCTAGCCCCAGCTTTTGAGGCTGGCCCCAATCTCTGCAGGGGAGAGAACCCAAGCACTTCTGAAGGAGCAGGATACTAGTGCTACGATTCAAGGCTATCTTTAGCACCAGCAAACTGAGAACTATTTGCTGGTTATCAAAATAGTGCATGCATAAATGAGAGAAACAGGATGTGGCAAAACGACCAGAATCATTTAAATTTTATTCCGAATCAAGACTCTGCCAGCACCCATACCGTATATGGAACATTTCCCCTGCAGGTGCAAGAAGTTTCTGTAGGATTTGCTCTTGCATGTAGTATCCCACAGACTAATATTTTAATTGATGCAACGGTTGATTAGTTGAATTTTTTTTCTGGTGTGGGGGGCAGGGAGGAGAGAAGGAAGAGGAGGTGGAGAAAAACCTATGTAAGCTGAAGGTTTGGGGGGTTCTTTCCCTCTCGGAGGCCCAGCTGTATAAACCACATGTGGTAATATAACAAATTTAAAGTAAGAGTTTGAGGGAGAAAGACATGAGGCATTTCACAAGGGAATAGTCTATTCTCAGACAGGGATGGCAGAATTGATTTTCATGACAGGAGATAAACCACAGCAGATAAAACAGGATACTGTTTGATCTGCCCAACAGAAAACACCAGCTGAAACGGTGACCTAGCTGAAGGAGCTGGGATCAGGCTAGGAGAGCAGCAGTCAGGCAGGTGCCATTCCAACAGCATGCTGCAAAAGGGCCAAGTGAGGAGATCCAAATTGTCCCTCCAAAGGCCGCAGGGGCATTACTCACTCTACATGAACAGTAGTTCCCCACCTCAGCCTCCACAGTGAACCTAATCTTTAAGAGCCACTCTGTAAACTACGTTGCGCACAATGGAGTATATATGTTTTTAAGAGAACCTTGTCAGCAGGAAAAGGATGTTAATCATTTGCGTTTAGATACAACTGTATAAAAGGGAAAGGGCTGTCTTCAGAGTGCCCACAGGTCCTCCCTCTGTCCTGCCAAGCATATCTAAAGGCTTTACTTCCACGACTACTGAACAGCTTTAATAAGCCCAGATCCTGTGATGAAGATGTAACTGATTTCTCAATTCATGAATGATTTCACTGAAGACAGTCGTTCTCTGCTCAGCTGTGCTCTCCCTAGGACTGACTCTCTGTCCCTCATACAGTCTTCAGTCTAGTTTTTGTTCATTCACTCATTTGGGTTTAGAAGTAGGCCTGCCACAAATGTCCAGAAACACCCCATGAATTAATGCCTCCATTCTGATGCCTTTTGGACAAAACATCAGAACCTAAGCAAGAGATCCCTGACTATGGAGGAGACTGATTTGCATGTGAGGAATGGGGAAAGGGAGGATAAAGAGAATAAATACTGCTGGTCCTCATTGACCATGAGTGAGACTGGTCTATAGTGTTAAACTCAGTTAACCAGATAGTTCAGTGGGTGACCTTGTATCAGCCACTCATCTTCCTTGCATTTTTGTTTACCCATCATAAAGTGGGGCAAAACCAGGCACCTTTCCTGAAAAAACAAACAAGCTAGCTTCCAAACCAGGTGAATAAGTTATGGAAAGTTAAATACATTCTGGCAAACAAGAAAGAGCCTCACTTTGTTCCAGTTTGAGATAGGCTGTCATCACAGGAAAAAAAGAGCCAGCTAATAAAACCTGCACGAATCACGTTCTCTTTGCAACTTGAGTGAACTTTATGAGCAAGAATTCATTTTCACGTGCCTGCTGTGTAGTCAGTCAGTCCATAAACAGGAATCAGGAACAGTCAAGCTCCTATCTTGATTCTCGGAAGCTGCCACTAGTTCTCAACTCACTTGCAATATCACAAAAAGTGTAAAGCAGCTCTTACCAGTTCCCATGGTTCGATTTCACATTTTGTGCAATGTGGTGTTCTTTCTCCAAGTTCAACTCCAGAGCCATATGATTTACACAATCATAGCTTTCATAGGTATAAAAGTGTTTCTAACTCTTGGATTTGCAGAGAATACCTCGGACTTGTGCCCTAATGGCTGAAAACCCAAAATGTAAAGACAGGCATTCAAAGAGACACCATTAAAACAACAACAACAACAACAAAATTTTGTAATTTTTAACCTTCCTGAAGAGAAGAATCTGCCTGTGTCACAATTTTCAGATTAGTTATACTGCAACCCTACACAGTGGACCTAAGCAGCAGTAGTCCTAGTCACAGTATAGGCTTCTGATGTGTTCAACACAGCACAGACATTTGGATGCACGTCTCTCATTTTCTAAATCTGACTGCAAAATTATTTCCTCACCTTTGGTGATCTGGAGGAGGTTTGTTGCCCTCTCCCACAACAGCACAAGGATTGAAAATCTCAGAAAAGTACATAAACTGACAATACATAAAAAAATGTCTTTAAGTCAATTACAGTGCTTCACTTTGATTTTAACCTTTGGGGCCTTTTGAATTATTAAGTAATTTCCACTTAAAAAGAAATAAATCAGAAAATATCAAAATGGAATGTTCCTACATGTTCTAAAACTTTTCCAAAAAAGCAACCTCAATTCTTTGATTTAGGAAATTAATGAAAAATCAAGTGCGTTCTGTGAACTGGATTAGTTTTGATGAATTGGCATGCTTCACTCCAAAACAGTCAATGAAAGTATTCCCCAATCTTCTGTAGTTTTCAAATAATTGCCCTAGAAACTCCCTGCTCCCCCTACCCACTTCACAAGTTGAGCACATGGCATTCTGCTTAAAGTTCAGATAACTCTTTCTTCAATTAGAAAGGCTAGTCCTGCATTTATATGGGTCTTAGACATTGTCTGATTATAGACCTGTGAATATCTAAAAATTTCAGTTAAAAAATAAGGCAGCATTTCTTTGAGGGCTTCCATTTCTTTTCAAGGTCTCAGAAGCAAGAAAACTGAAAATACATGGGAAATCCAGAGAAGGAAGAAGCTGTCTTACTAAAAGGCTCCACCTTCAACCACACCTTTCATTTCTTTGTACTTCTTGTCTTCCCATCCATGATCAGTAATACCATTGAACTGAAGCAAAAGTCCATACTTCTCTGTTAAACATCTATTTTAAAACTACAGTCACCAAAATTCATCTTTGCCTGTTCCACACAGCTCTTCATGACAGTGACCTACTCTTATGTGTATGGTGCACATGAACTGGGGGAGAGAAGTGTTTCAATTTAGTTTCCTGTGGACAAGCAGGTACATCACTAGAAACACTATTAGAATTACCTCCCTTGGAGACAAGCCATAGGCTTAAAAGGGCTGTGGAGCATAAAATCTCTTCTCATTCCTTTGAATGAAGGCTCCCTTGATCTTTTTAGGGTATGATGAGGGAGTCTTGTAAGATCTTGCCTGTAAGCATGCTGTAGATAAAGGAAAGAACCTGCAACCACCAAAATGTAAGGAGGAGTACTTGTTTTCCTCCTTCATCACCCCCTCCTTGCCTAAATTTAATACCTCAGTAAATGTCAACTCCCACTGAAGCAAGTAATTTAACATTAGCAGAAAATTTCTCCTCCACCTTCCAAATCTAAGAAATCCTTTTTCAGTCCTCTACTAGTCAGGTGCTCTCAGCAGACTGTGCACCTGAATCAATTGCGTGCATACGTGTAAGCACATAGAAGCAATCTCAGGTAATCATGATGCACATGATAATTACAGTTTGTCTCTCCATAGGTCCTTTTAAGGCTTTTTACAAGTAGGCATCAACTAACCCTTAAACACTCCTTTAGTGTATGTGAGGTTTATTGTTCTCCTTATATAGGAAACGAAACTGAGTCGCTGAGTAGTTAAACAACCTGTCCAAGGACACTAAGGAGGCAACAAACACAAGTTGGGTGTTCTGACTCATTATGCCTGAAATCTAACTGCTAGGCATGCTTCTCATGCTAGTTTCTCCAGGCTGCTTGCAGAGTTCATTAATATTTTCAGGAAACACCTAATCTGAATTGTCAAAAGGATTTTCCTGCCCAACTTGACTAGACAGAGAAGAGGAAGGAGGCTCTTCTTTTATATACTTACATCTCTGCTTCAATTTTCCTGTCCTAATGGTATTCTCTGAGTTCAAGGAAAAAGAGAGAGAGGTTGCTAAGCTTTTTGGAGCCTCAGCCTCGCAAAGGAGAGGTGTCCTCTTACAGCTTCAGGTGTTCAGTGATAAGTGGAGAGCCTCATGCTATCTACCTTTACCAGGTGTCAGGTGAGAGGGTCAGAGGTTCTGTTCCATTTTGAAAGCCTTGCTTTCACAGAAAATGGGAACTGTTAGGCAACACGTTCAAAAAGTGGTACAGAAGGGTGAAGGGAAGCATGGTAAGGACTTCATACAGTTCTTTTCAGATTAGGAGCTCCAGGCAGAAACCAGTGCATTGCTACCTACAGTGTATACAGCTCAACTGTTATTAGTCTGTAGCTGTCCCCTTTTTTCTGGCATTATGTTTTTCTTAGATTATGACTTTTTATTTCTGCATACAGTGCAGTTTTTCCAACTGCACTGTTCAACTGTTTCAAACTCAAGTCTTGGCACTTCAGAATACATGATCAAAAATGAAAAATACAGCATCTGATCCCACGCAAAGCCTACTGCTTCCAGCACTCACTTAAAGTAGCTCTATTGACATAGTATAGTGCCAATAAATCAACAAAAGTGGAGTCTATGGTTTTGAGTAAAGAAAATCTAACAAAGTTAAACATACTGCATGTGTTCTTTCTAAGGAAAGGGCATTAAGTGATTAATATTTGTCTGTTCCCAAAACGTAAGATTTGCAAAAAATCCATTATTTTTCCCATTAAATCTCTCTCCAGAGTGTATTATAAATTCCCCAAACCAAACACTTGTGGCCTAGACAGTCTTCATTTACTCTAGTCAAAAATACAGTTTAGGAAAGAAATTATTTCTTGAAAATGCATATGTCATACACCACAAACAATGGTCACAGGAGGTAACATGGGTTGTAAGTAAACGCTGTGGTGCTCCACCCAGAGAAAGGAGCTGTGACGACTTTCCCCCAGCTCTTCTCACATCCATGAGAGAGTCACTCCAAGGCGATGCTTCTGGTGGGAAGGAGAGAGAAGGGGAGAAGAATGAGCATCCCTCTAATGTTAGCAGGAATTATGTGTATCATCTGAAAGAGATGACTTCTTTACAGCTGTGGAGAGCTGAAAGGAGCACTTCACACTGCTAGTTCCAGGGCACAAGACTGTCACCAAACCTTTCCATTAAGTTCTTGTGTTATTTAAGTGTGTACCTCCATTACAACAGAAGAGACCCAGAAACTTTTCAGAAATGGGGAATATTTTACTCTGCCATCCCTGTTGTCATGTTCCATTCCGCTTCTTTTCCATAGCATACATAGCCTTCTGGAAATTCAATATGAGCACTGATTTGCAGCACATGAGGCAAAATATTGCATAATAATCCAAGGATAATTCAGGTTGGAAGAGACCTCCAAAGGTCTCCAGTCCAACCTCCTGCTAAAACCAGGGTCAGCTGTGAGGTCAGACCATGTTTCTCAGAGTTTTGTCCAGCTCAGTCTTGAAAAACTCAAAGGATAGAGGTTGTACAACCTGTCTGAGCAGCCTCTCTCACTGCTTAACTGTCCTCAGGGTGAAAAAGCTTTTCCTTACACCCATTCTGAATCTCTCATTTCAGCTTATACTCATTGTCTCTCATCCTCCCACCATGCAGGACTGCGAAGAGCCTGGCTCCATCTCCCTGATGACCTCTCTGTAAGTATTGGAAGGCTGCAGTTAGGTTCCCACAAAGCTGTCTCTTCTCCAGCCTAAACTTGCCCAGTTCCCTCAGCCGCTCCTCACAGGAGAAGGGCTTCATCTCTCCAATCTAATGACACTAGATTTTGATTTCTCAGAACATTAAGAAAAAGTTATTTTAATTGTTTCTCATGTTCAACATTGTTGTGTAAAAGAAACTGAAGAGATGGAACGTCAATAACGCCACCTTTCAGACTATGGTAAACTCTTGTATTTCCTAAGTTGCACTTGAGGGGGGAGCAGCCACCTGTGACAAGGAGCACAGAGGGGGTCTGATGAAATGATGGAAGCAGGTGAATCTGTATCAGGAACACCTCAGTATGGCTCTTAACAAGCTCTGGCTCCAAGATGACTGACAGTCATGAGGAATTGCAATATACATATACATATAAGATTACATAAATAATGTCCAGACAGAGGCGTGTTTTGTCATGCTTAACACAAGCATAGGGGCCAGCAACTCCCAAATGTTACTTAAATCTTTCTAAAGTCCCAGGTCTGTGACTTCACTTCTCTCTCCCTCCTTCTCTCTCCTCTCTCTCTTTCAATACCCTAATTTTAAAAATGGGAATAACATCACTTGGCCCCATCGCAGGAATTTCCGGTATTAGAACTGGTGTGGTGCTTTGAAGATGTGAACTGCTACTCTGAGTAACTTAATTCAAGGCATGAAGAGTAAGCAATGAGGTGTATCATAACTACACACTTTTTGGACTATTTCTGCACTACACGCACAGTCACACAGCCGTGATTACACATGCAAAATCCTGTCCAGCATGCACTGGATTCAGTATAAAGCCTGGTAAGTCTCTCTTCACTGGCTGCACAAAATTCCTCGGCACAGTTCTTGAAAATAGAGCTGCTTTCATGAAACTATTCTCCCACCCATAGTTCCAGTGCATGCAGTGAAACTCCTGGTAGTATTTAGGCAGTGACTGTAAGGAGGTGTGTTTCCTTACCACCAAGTCTGTAATGAACAGAAGCAAATATAGGGCAGGTTGTGGCTCCTTTCTTAAGGAGGTATGTTAGGATAGTGGCAGCGGAGGAAGGAGTCTCTGAGGCACGTCGCGCAGGATACAGAGGTCTCCTGCTGCAGAACTGCCCCGGCCTTCAGCGCAATGTCCAGTGCCAGTGTTGAAGCCCTGTCCTGGACAGGGGACAGAACAAAGCAGCAAAGTCATCCACCATTCTTTTCTACAAGAAACTACGTAGCATCTTTTTGTATGGGTTTTTTTCACACAATAGATGAGCACCACTCCAAACCATAACTGGAAGAGGATGCCCTTAGGACCACTGCAACACTGATTGCAAATGCCGACCTTCTAGAATACCTTTTCTGACACTAAACTGCTTTCATTCTTCCCCTGAAGACGAATGGTGTGATGCCTACACTCCACTTCTATGCACTTGTGAGTCATGGGCTGGGCTTTTGTATCCCTTTGTCTCATATCTGCAATGTGAAAGAAAAAAATATGTTTGCCTTGTATGTGCTACTCACTGCCACAAAAATGAGAACGCAAGGGTGAAGCAGTCATTTAGGACAACATGAAAGAGTTGATTCTTAAGCCAGTATTTTATATACCAACGGAGCCTGAGGCCTGTCTCACCCCTCTTGGCACACCTTGTGCTGTTGTTAACACCTGGTGAAAATGTGACAGATTTCAAACTGTATTTTACGTGCTCTCTCGGTGAACAAACCACCATATCAGGAAAACAACAGAGGCTGACGCTTACCAGGTCCTCATTTATACTGATCAATTCAGTAAAAAAAAAGCACAAAATAGAGAACTACTCAAATTACTCTAGTGCAGACAGATTGACGGTAAGAGTGGGAAAGTGCCTTCGTTGTCTTTGGTGATGCTGTACATTGAGAGCTGTTGTCAGGCAGTTATGACTAAATGCTTTCGGGTCACACAAGGGCTGCAGGAACTTGAGAAGAAAGTCTGTCCAAGAGGAGCAGGGAGGGAGAAGAGGTGGTCAGATCAGTTTAGCCGCTCATATGCAGGCAGGCCCAGGGGCCATTACCCGTACTGGCTTCCCCTCGGGACGTCCTTGCCAAATTCAGTGGGCACAGTATCCGATCTGTACCCGTGAGCAAAATAAATAATGGGATTACATTTCTCAGTCCCTACAGAGTCCCAAGAGAAGGAAGTGGGGGTGGGAATGGCTCTGGAGAGGGAATCTGTTGAAGCAAACAGCACCTATGAAGACAGCGTATGCTGTCTCTTTAGCCTAAGCAGTTGGGCTCTCATGATAAAGCTTTTGCTGAAGATCCCTTGAAAACACTAAAAATCCAGCTTCAAAAACTGTTGCCAGAAGAGGATTCCATATGAGGCAGATAACAGGTCTGATCTGGCATGGCAAATCCTGCTTAGCAACCCAAAGGTTAAGTCTATGAACCAGACCAAAAGCATCCTTGCTTCTGCCTCCTCCCAGAACAGTAACCCACAAGCTTCAATGTGACAGTTGTGCATTTTTCCCACATTACAATGCACTGGTGCAGAGGTATCCCTGACATTGTTTCTTGCCCTTTCAGCAAGGTGCCACTGCACTTGCTGCCTCCACTCGTCAGTGGGAGGGGTAGGAAGAAAAAGGATTTCCTTCCATTACCAGTGGGAGGAAAAGTGATCAGATCCCTTGAGCTGGGGTACCCATTTAGTCTCTAAAACCCCAAAGAGAGTTCCCCACCTCACACCTCCCCTCAAAACAGGAATACAATTATCACCAGCTTTGGCACCTACTGCCAAAGCTGTGTTTTACTCCCCTTTGCCACAAGTGCCCTCCCACTGTTCCCAATGCCACCCTTCCCAAACTCTCCCTTGCTACTTCTTCCAGATCTGCCAGATGTGAGCCTTCTCATCCAAAATCCCAACATTATGCCCAAGGATACCACACCAAGCCCCACAAGCTATCCTCTCCAAGGAACACTGTGGGTATCTAATTGCTCTCACACTCTTCATTTGCTAACGTATGCCCATCCTGTTACTTAGCAGCAACCAGGACCAGTGGTAACTGCCAGCTCTAAGTTTTTTGGGTTGGAAACTTCTCAGTTAGTGCAATGAAATCACGGCCTAGCAGGAGCTACTTACAATGCTGATTTCTAGTTAATAGTAATTTTTAAATGAATTAAATAAAGGAAATGTCTTTAATTTGTATTACAGTCTGTCTTTTTGTGTCTTCATTTCCCTTCTGGCCTACAAAACCTCTTTTCCTACCTTACCATCTCTCTGCCATGTTTCCTATTCATTCCCCAATGTCCTTTTGCCAGTCACTTCTCCATGCAGAGCCTTCCCCCAGTAAAACAATTCTGCCTTAGAATCCAGGCAGTGGTCCTTTCTGAGTCTCCTTGTGTCACCACACCTTGTAGCCAGCCTTTACATCTGCCTTTCACACCATCCGCAGGACTTGAAAAATTGCCCCACTACCACTACCTTACTCTTCATTACTATATGAGGAGAGCACTGACATATGAACTTCCATTTTGAAAGAGGTCCTATTCCAATTACAGGGAAATCAAGAGTTTAGTGAGGAAAAAAACCTGCGTACATCCCCCTGTCCCATGGGAATACCAGTTTCTTCAAATCAAAATGCTGCAAACCTCTTAAAGGATCAGAAGGCTTCGTAGCTACAGTCCTTTCATCTGACTTATTCTCAAAGAAAAGCAGCACACACATGTATGCACACCCACACACACTTTCTTTTCAATCCTTCTCTCAATCCTGACCTCTTGCCCTGCTTCAAACATGGTAACCCATCACTTCACTTTTTTGGGGGTTTACTTAGCTTCCCCCATCTCACTTTGGCCTTTCCAGGAATTAAAGAAATAGAATATCCTAACAACTAGAAATATTCCTATTTTATTCCACTAAAAATAACATCAACTGAGCAAAAACAAGGATTGAGCTTGGAAAACTGGCAAGTCACTGGTAGAGTGTCCTTGGGCCCCTTAAAAAGAAGGGTTAAACTGCAGGAGGGGACTCTTAAAGTTAACACTATCACAGTGTTATCAACTACCTTAAAACTGCCAGAAGGTAGTTTTCAGACACCCAAAAGGTAAAGAAAATCTTTAACTAAACCCAGAACTGGGATTACACACAGAGAAAGGTAGAAAGTGAAACTAAGGCACAACACTCCCATTAACCAAAACATTGCGACTGAATTAGAGTTTGCTTTTCTGGCTTAGTATAACATATTTTGTTCCATTTTCATGGGCGCTTCAAGTGTTCAATACACTTCTCAGTACCTGCCTCAAAAGGTGGCATATCTTAAACTATACTGGCTGGTTTCTTGTGTGGTTTTTCTTTAATCACTTATTCTACTTCATAACCAGATGCCTTTGGTCACTGGGCAGATAGTGCAGCAGTGCAATGTACACAGACAATCAGAAGTCAAGTGGACAAGGAAAGCCTGAGACAGGGCCGCCCTCTGAGCATCATCGCTGGCAGCACAGGCTGGAGTGAATGCCCTTTGCACAGAGTTACTGTTTGCATAGCATAGAATAACTGTTTGCTAAGTCATGTTTAGGTACCTCTCTATACTTACGTAAAGAGCAAAAGGGCATGGTGGCCTTCACACACAATTTACATGTGGGGAGAGGGAAACTAAATAAAATTCAGAGAGAGACAGTTGTCATTCAAATAACCATTTTTTTCCAAATCAGAAAGTAGCTGTAATTGGCACACAAGTGGCTTAGAGTGTAAATGGAAACAAATTCCATGGTGAATTGCATGAATGAAATAAAAACTATGAGGTAAGGTGCTATATTAAATCTGGACAGCTTACTATTGCAATCTGAGGTGCAGAACACTGGCAGAACTCACTGGAGCATTACCGTGGGCAGAGTTTACTGAGGGGAAAAGAATGGCATTTAGGGACTGCCAATTAACAGCCACTCAGTGTGGTATCCATGCTCCATGCCACGTCACTCAGTATGGCCCTACAGGTCATGTCTGCAGACAGTCCTGTCCCAACTGGTGGATGCCATTTCTTCCTTTACTGCAACCCTCCCCTCACAATCCACACACATCTCCCTGGCAGCCACCCCTGAACCCATCCACAAGCGCTGGAAACATGCAATAACATAAAGAAGCAATTGCACATCTTCTGCCTTCACATTTGGGATGGAGACTTGCATTCACATTGCAACTACCCCCACACCCTCATATGTACTATTGTACATATTCCACGTACAAGCACCATACAGAGGCTGCTAATTTCTTCTGCTGCAGCGAGGTTCTTCATAGGAATGTCATAGTATCAGCTGTTTCATTTGAAAAGGGTCTGGAACTTTATTAATGAAACTTAACACTTCCTGACCCATAACAGCTTTGAGGCAGGGGACTGATGCAATCCCAGCACTTAAATGCCAGTAGTAAAGGCAATCACGTAGGTCGTCTTGGTCATGCTGCCAAAGTTTATGTTTCACCTCCAAAGATTTCTCAGAAACATGATGTCTAAGAACTCAAATGCTGGTATCTAAAAGCAGCACCTCGGAGCTTCTTCCTGACTTTAGAAAGGTGTCTTAATGCCTAGCTAGTGCACTGAAAAAGATGGATTTTTTTCATGTCTTTTACCCAATGTGTACAGTATCCTGGAAACATCTACAGATGCCTGATCAAGTGCCTAATATGCAACTTAATCATGCCACCGACCTACAGCAAGCAGCCACTCCCCAGTGTGGGAACGCAGCAAATTAGAAGGCCTCCTCCCCTAGAAAAGGGAGTTAAATGGGGCTTGTGAATGGGGAAAGAGAGAAGGCAGAGCTGAAATACCCATATACCCCAACTATACCAGAGCAGCGTAAAGACCACAGCAATCAGATGCAATAGCTACAAGAGCCAGGAACCAAACCACTTGCCAGAAATTCAGAAATCAAGCTGATTCAAGTCACCTCTCCTGACAGACTTCAGTTGGTCCAAAGGAGGGAAAGCCCTAAATAATCTATTCCATTTTTACAATGTGTGCAGAGAAGGTTAGGAACAGAATTTGTTATGTTCATGGCTACATACCTCCCTGCCGAAACTGGGTTTAAGCAAGTAGCAGGTACCTGGGACACAACAGATGGACACCAAGATTTTTTTCCACATTTCCCTGAAATTTGATACCATCCAGCTCAGCAGCAAATGCTAAGGCAAATTCTGGGGCCTCTGATACATTTAATTTTGAACAAGAGCATCTCTTGGTCTTCTCATCAGGATTCAGGTATGCTACTGCACAGCATGAGGAGAGGACAACCACCTTATGTGCAAGTGCCATCAGCTGCCTTTCATTATAAATAATAACTTATAAGACACGTCTGCAAATGGCCACAGGAGCAGAAAGCGAGCCACATGGAAGAGCAAAGGTCATCTAGGATTGTGAATCTGAGACATGACTAGAAAATTCATCCCATAAACAGTGACCTAGTGCGAGCACAAAAACAAAAAGAAACTGTGCAACAGGACAGAAAGGACAAAAAAATAACACTTCCTCTAGTCAGATCAGACCACTGCAGATTTCTCAGGGGTTCACCCTGCCAGTTCTGACATACACACCCCAAACCAATGAATAACTAATAAGTATAAAAACAACCAATGCCATTTTTTCCCTGTAGAATGAATCTGAATATAGGTTTTACTTCTTATCCAGTCTGAACAAAAGGCCTATGAACTGACATTCATAGATACAAATAGCAAATTTCTTAACTGCAATGTCCATTGAACAAATCAGCATCAAACAAACTTTGCATTCACTCACAACTTTAAGCACTTTTTTAGCACTTTACAACCATTAATCTCAAACTGCTCTTCAAGGAGAGATATAAAGGATTTTTTCCATTCTTTGCACAGGGAAACCGAGGGACAATAAGGTACAGGACTTGGCTGGAAATACACAGAAAGTCAACGGTGTAGGCAGAAACTAAATGCAAGTCTCTGCATTACCAGTCTGGATCGTGCCATTTCCTCTGTATAGCAGCCAAAGCGTATGTTTAATAAACAGGTTGTCTCAGGTTGTTGCAAGACCTGGGTGAACTGGCACACAGATTTTCCCCTAGGGTTGACATGAAGGAGCAAACGTTGCAAAGAACAAAATAAAGCTTTGGTTATTTAGCCAGTAATCATAATTCCATCTTGCATTTCTGGGTCTCTTATTTTGAAACTTCTCGAGGCCTTTCTTGCAACACTGCTAAGTACTATGTGACTGCCACAGCCCTTGAAACATAAAAACGGCCATACCAGGTCAGACCAAAGGTCCATCTAACCCCGGACTCTGTCTCAAACTTCAGCCAATAAGGAATCCCTAAGGAGGCGCACAAAATACCGACAGGATATAGTGATATTCTGCAGGAAACATACTGGTATATTCTCTCAACCTCTGGCAAACTGTGATTCAGATATCTTGGTATTCAATAGCTGTTGAAGGATTTTCATTATGTGAAGTTGACACTTTTTGAACCCAGGTAAACTTTAATACCCCGTATGTCCCATTGTAAAGAGTTCCACAGCTTTATTTACTATTTTGTGAAAAAGTATCCTCTTTTGTTCAGCTTGAACCAGCCTCTTGATAATCTCACTTGATGCCCTAACTTCTGGCTTCAAGGGAGAGAATGAACATCCATCCCCTATTTGCCCCTTCCATGATGCTCCTGATCTCATGAACCTCTCCCATATAGCCCTGAGAAATCTTTTTACAGACTGGAAAACCCAATTCAATTTAGTAATTCCTCATATGGAAGTTGTTCCTTTTGATCTCAGTACATCTCTGAGCTTTTTTTTGTCCTTTTCAAGACAAGGAGATCACAGTATTCAACATGCAGCAAACCTTGGATTTATATACTGCCATATTAATGACATCTGTTTTCTTTCCTTTCATAGTAACTCCTAACGTCAGCCTGCTTCTCTTCCTTTCTTTCTCCCTTTCTTTCTTCGTGTTATTGCCTTATCATTACTTTCCCAGTTATTGAGCACAAAGCTCATACTTTGGTAGAACTATCTAGTATAAGTCCAAACCCTTACTCTTCAGTGGCAATAACTAGTTCTGACCCCATTGCGATACACATTAATTTGGGACTTTTTTCCCCCCACGTGCATTAATTTACATTTATCTAAACTGAACATCATCAGCCATTTTAATGAGCCAAATAATTCAGTTTCATGAGGTCCTTCTTCAACACTTGACAGCAACCTTGTATTTTTCCTACCTGGAATATACTTACTGTTTATTTACTATTACTGCCATTCCCATCACTCCTACCATCCCAGCAGGAAAAGGAGAAGCAGGCCTTGTCCTCCCCCAGCTCTCTGTTCCAGCTCTTCCTACTTCTTCCCTCCCCATAGCTGGAATAGCACTGGCCTTGGCCCTTCATCCTTGGAGAGGCAAATTGCCAGGAAGCCCCAAGCCCCTTGAGATGCACAGGCATCTGCAGTCCCAGGGAGCACCCGTGCAACCAGGGCAGGTGATACGCTGCATAAGCATGCTGAAGAGTGATTCTGTAAGAATTCTGTGAGAATTATTGCTCTATGAGCGTGATGCCAACTTAAAGCAGGAAAACAAATGTCTCACATAAGCTCTGTCCCCTGCTGTGTAGCTACAATTTCATTATGAAATAACTTTCATCACCTTTCAAACAATCTCCAACTAAGCAAAGGTCTACCGACCCCACAACTCTTTTTTAGTGGTATCTTGGAACAAATAAGGATTGGGTCTAATATCAGTCACGACAATCAAGTTCACTGTCATATTATATCTGTTTATAAATATTTCAAACTGAGGGGAGCTGCTCCAGGGCGACCCGACCCTCAGCAGAGCGGCAGACCTTGGCGCACAGGGGTTTCCTGAGGCAGGGAAATGCCGGGGGAGTGGAGAGACCCGCCAGGAGCCGCTGGCACGGCCTGGGCACTGCCAGAGCCACGGCAGCCACCCCACGCCGACGCAAGGCAGCCCGGGGAGCCTGAGCCACCAGAGCGGGCAAACAGGGCGTGGCACGGCAGCCAGGGCGTGGCGCGGCGGTTGGCGTGGCAGTTTGCGTGGGAGGGCGCTGCTCTGAAGGAAGGGCCTTCCACCGGGGAGACCTGAGGTGCACATCACCCAGCAACCCGCACTGTCCTGTGACAGGCCAAGGGCACCCATCTCACCTGACCCTCGAGGCAGAATGGCGGGCACTCGGCTGAGAGCCAAGGCTGCAGGGTCTGCACCATCTACCCCAACAGCGGCCGATGCCTCCA